>CM076581.1:1471419021-1471759551 GCA_034641835.2 Pinus albicaulis
CTTGGTGAGGATTGACATGAGGATTGTAATGTTATTATTAGTTTCATGAATTATTTACAACACAAGCAATTGAGAATGCAAGACTGCATGGCCAATATTCAGAGAGGACAAGGGAGAATGCAAGAGAAGATAGAGAATATTGAAGGAAGGCTCGCCCACATGGAAAAACACATTCATTGTGATTTCAGACCCCCTCCATCTCTAGGGTCTTGTCCTAATCACCAAACTTTGGTTAAATCCTCAGATGCATAATATTTGTTGGATATATCTTAATTTTGAACACCTTTTGGTATGTTTGTTATGTTTAGTTTTGGCTACTTAGAATGTTTAGGCATTTAGATATCTGTTTGGGGATCAATTTGTTGGCCAATAATCTGGTAAGAGTGAGGGAAACAAATCTTTGAGAAAATGTAAGCATTATAGAAATAGTATTGATTAATAGACTCGATTTGACTCACACACACAAAAAATATAGTTAATAATTAAACCAACCTAGGTCCATCTTAACTTCGGATCTACCGAACACTAAGAGAGATAAAATCTCTTGAGGTGCAAACCTCTTTTAGAGTTAAAAGAGTTTTGATCCCTCTTAGCACTTGATACATATGGAGTTAATATGGTCTAGGCTAGTTCATTTATATTTAAATCCATTTTAAATTAAATAGCATTTCAAAAAAAAAATCATTTTTTTTTAATTTTATAAAAACTACTACTATAATGATAATAATGTAATTTCAAGGTCATAATTAAGCCGAATACAAAATAAATATATGAGACAATTTTTTTTATGGGACAAGAGTTGTGCCTAAACCCATTAATTTCACTGTAAAATTATATAAAAATGTAAACTCATTGAAATAAGGTGGAAGAGTGGATCCCCATGAGAAAGCATTTGATGACAAATATTTGGTCCCCTCCACTTTAGAAACTTGATTAACTTGTTGATGGTTACATAATTAGGTTCAGAAGTATAGAGATATGCCTTATGGATAATAAATGAGAAGTCCACACATTTTCTTGGTAAAAAATACAAAGCATTGAGGATAATAGATGGGAAGTCAACTAATTTATTAAAAAAATGAGGAATATAAAGACCTTCTAAATAATATATATCAAATATACTAATTCAACTTATATATAATAATATATATCAGAATTACTAATTCTACTTATATATATAAGTATATGTACATATTTTAACTTAAATTTTTTACATTGTCTAAATAGTCTATTTGTCTTATGTCAAGAAGTGACCAAAACCTCCATAAACTTAAAACACTACAGAACAAATGTTTTATTCATTTATTATGAAATTCTTTTTAAACAAGGATAGTTTCTTAGCAACAAGTTTCTTTTTAAACAAGGATAGTTGCTTAGCAACAAGTCCCTGTCGAAGAAGTGCCACTCTGTGGCAATGTTTCTCTTCGATATCATAACATACGGTTGGGTTTTAAAAATCTCGCAAATTTCATCATACACTAAGTTATGCAGTGCTGACGATAAGATATGTGCATGATCAGTTTAACAATGTCATTTAATAAAATGCAAATACATAAACTATACCACCCTAACAAAATTGAATCCATGTGAATAACTCCCCATAATTATCAAGACCAAATGCTGTGTATAACACCCCAAAGTGGATAACAAATTAAGCCATTTAATAATTTTAATTTAAAACAGTGGCCACTTATTCATAAAATATGTTTAATGCATTTCAACGTGTGTCGGTTGAATGCTCTTGCATGCATTTCAACATGTCTTTTGACTGCTCCATTAGTTATCAGATGCATCAGATGAAAACGTTACACCTTTCGCTGGGTGCTGAATTATTTTCGCTGGGTGCTGAATTATGATCAAGATGATATCAATTTTACAGAAGGGGAGCTTCACGAGGCCAGAAGGAAGTTGGAGGAGGTTCGTATCTTCTTGGAGGAGGATCTACATAACACTGTTCTTCAGGAGGATGCAGCTCGGTTGGATTTTCTCATGCGTAGAGAGGAGGAATATATTGCCAGAGGAGCCCGCGTTTTCTAGTGGATTCAGGAGGGGGAGATGAGCCATTTATCTGCTTCAGCCATGAAAGAACTTTCAGTGAATGATGTCGGATGCCCCTTCCTGCACGCCAATAATTCGCATAAACTTCCACCATGTGAAAGTTTCCCAATACCCCCTGCTGTGCTGCTATAAAAGTGCGTAATGCTCTTCCAGTGATTGTTCATCACTTTTCATACACCCAATCCACCTCCCTTCCTTTCAATCAGCCCTGCTTTTTCTTCTTTATGTTCTACTCTCTCTGCTGTGAGGTCGCGAGAACATTAAGAAAGCCATGGATATCTTCACTCTAGTCTCCCAACTGATGCAAGTGAAGAAGGATGCTAACGATGTTCTTGATGAGGAAAACTCTGAAATTCTGCAGGTTGATTTGACACTTGTGGAGGATTTTGTGCTCGATATTATTCCCAGCTTCCAAATTGAACATAAAGAGGCCTTCAAGATTTGGTTGCAACTGCTTCATAATTGCCTTACAAAGGCGAAGAGCATACTCCATCGCTATACTCCATCACAATGACAACAATGCCTAGAATGTGTCATGTGCAAGCCGGGGGGACTCTTAAAAGAAATCAAAGAATGGGAGCTACTTTTTTATTACCTCTGTCAAGGCCTTCAAAGAGACCTTTCAGTAGTCCTTCGTGGTCGCGAGGCTACAGTCGCTTCGATGATCGCTCCAGTGATTCCACTGATGAAAGATGTCATTCAGGAGGAGGAAAGCAATCAAATTCTGCAGACAGAATTGAGGCCTCTGGACAATTTTCTGCTCGATATAAGCGCCGTCTTCCAAGATCAAAATAAAACAGCCCTAGAGGCTCTCAATATTTGGTTACAACTACTGCAAAATTCCCTTACAGAGGCCAATAGCATACTCCATTACCACCATCCAAGCGTAGAGAGCTCCGCCATGAAATCACGCTCTCCCAAATTCTGAATAAAACCATTATTGTGAATGTCGAAGCCCCAATTTGAAACCCCAAAGGTGTATTGAACGCAGGCAGAGGGTTAAAGCTTGAATTGTTGTGAAATGCAGAGCCAAGGTGTTGCGCTTCCTCCCGGCATCCAGGAATCGCAGGGAATGGGAAATGTGATAAGTCCATCCTTCCCAAGCGGTCGAATCACACAAGCTTCTCCGGTAATTTGCAAATCTGCAAATCTCCTGAATCTCGGTTGCTTTTTTTTCATAAATTGATCTGTCATTTGTTAACGAAGTTTAGAATCGAATACAGCAAATCTGCAAATCTGCTGAATTTCGGTTGCTTTCTTTGTCATAAAGTGATATTTTGTTTCAACATATAATAGCTATCATTCATGTCTTTTTCTTACGTGATAATTATAATCTCTCCATTCATAGATCTGCATATCATTCATAGATTTGCATATAGAAATTCCAGCCATATTTATTAGAAATTCCAGCGATATTTCTTAAACTATACTCAAGATAAGAAAGAAAAGCTCAAAGAAAGAGCCCATTGTCCAGAGCATACAGTTTACCCTGACCAATTTCATGATTCTCTGCCAATGAAAATTTGTTGCCGTTCTCCCTTCTCATAGCCAATTCTGTCACACCTTCATACTCTGGAAAATATAGTCTCCCCTGATCAGAACCCTCTTTCCGCGAAGGTCAACTATGTGTGCACTTTTCAGAATTCAAATATAGTATTGGCAATGAATGAATTCAAATATAGTACTGAAAATACAGTCTCCCCTGATTCTTTGCTAATTCTGGTTTATTTTTGCAGGAATGGTCAAGTAAGCACAAGGATGTCGACGCTAGTCGATATTCGAACGAACAAGTGGATATTTAGGAAAATATTAAAAAAGAACAAGAGGAACAACTTAAGAAATCACAAGAAATGGTAATCGTTCTATTCGTAGCCTAGAAATGGTCTGGTTCATTTATTATTTGTGGAAAGCTAGCTCATGGATTGGATATTGTAATGCTATGCGGTATGCACTTACAAAAATCTAACCAGAATCTGGATTACATATCGAACTGGAAGAGCTTACCAGTTTGATCTACCGAACAAGCATCTGTTGTTGTGTTGTTGCTGTTGGTGTGTTGTTGCTGCCCTCCATGGCACCGCAACCATAGGTTCTTTGTTAGCCTTCGGCATATGATTCATTGTTAGTCTCCGGCATATGATATGATTACCAGTGATGGGTGGTCGACATGTGGTCAACATGCAGATATCACTAATGCCATAAGAAGGTAGACGAAAGTGCATGAATTAATTGTATACAACATTTAATGTTGGGGAACTAACGTTCCAAGTTGTTTCCAGCAGCAAACATACTGAAACTATATCATTATGCTTTTGGCATTCTCGCCTTGGGAAAAGGCCAAATAAGATGAAAAATAAGATGATTGGTTTTTGAAATTATTTAATAAATTTTATTGGTTAACACAAATTGAACGACTATAAAATTAGGATAACCAGGACAAGGACTAATGCTACACACATCTTTTCGATTACTATAGTCCCTGCCATGCCACAGGCGACAAATACTAATAATAAAAAATAACATTTTAAAAATTTTAATCTTTTCATTATCTTAAAATCCCAAATTACATTGTATACCCTTTTTTCACCTGTGGTGCCTAATGTATGACCAACTCTCATGTGCAGCCAATCAATATTTTTGCTTCCACCGACTGGTGCACCCCCTCCCACGCAACTAAAAGGTATACATGAATTCATACGCTTCCTTCCTGCCGAGTTTTATGTCAGAGTAGGATTAAGTAGCAATCTGTTGATTTTTCAATTTCTGAATTCATTCGCATTATTCTTGGGTGCCATGATTCCTATTCTTGTCTTGGTAATTTCCCCACTAACGTTATGGATTCCGACCATCAGGCGTTTCACAGTTGTTTGCACCACAGTTTCTGGGTATTATTCTCATTTCATGTTTCGCCTGCATACATCGCTAGGTACCCGATTTGATATAATTCGCACCACACTCACTCATATTCCGAGCGTATTGCGGGCCAGAATGGATGCTCGTGGGGAGTATAGCTTAATAGATGAATTTAACTTTCAACAGCTGTCAATGTTGGTGATGTAATTGTAATTAATGGAAGAGAGAATTTCATGATGTTGCAGGTAACATTAGTTTTTTTTCACCTCAAATTGTGTTTGGAGTAGTTGCATAGTATTGTACCACATTTGTGGATACCAAATTTCGGGGCCTAGCCTTTCAATTGTACATAATCTTGTTCGAGATTGGATTTGTTGAGAACAAACTTCCCACCTAATCCTTAAACCATATCTTGGAACTGGATAACATCAGTTATGTGGCCATAATCATGGGTTAATGCTATATTGCTAGTTTCAGTTTCTATTTATTTGGGCGTTTAAATCCAGTTACGATGAAAATGTGTTTAAAATGAAGAAGGACAGATCTGTGAGAGGATTCTGCTTTGTATTTGTAATTTTGGCCATGGAATCCAAAGTATTGGATTACTTTTGGGTTTACATTGTATTATGTTTAGGTTTACATTGTAGGGCTTTCCTGTCTTATCTGTCAAAGAAGCAAATAGGTGAAATTCATTGTATTGAGTTATAGTTACACATGGGGATTTAGTGGATATATATATTATATATGAAAGATTTGGAATTCATATCCATATATATAAAAAATATGAAGGATAAATTCATGTATATCAAGGATTTGAAATTCTTCATGTATATTAATCTTTATGCTATTTTCCAAATCTCTTTTTCATTACTATATAATTTTCTTGTAAGTCATCAAAGTCAATTATTGAATGAGGTTTCTTGGAAATTCTTTTATTCAATTAAGGAAGCATTGACATTATGTAACTCTATGATGGTATGAATGGCTAAGAAAATAGGAAGGGTAGAATGGCATGTGAGATTCATTCATGTAGTCATGAAAGGAAGACACCCTCGTGTGTAGCTGAATGAGAGGAGA
This sequence comes from Pinus albicaulis, assembly GCA_034641835.2. Taxonomy (NCBI): domain Eukaryota; kingdom Viridiplantae; phylum Streptophyta; class Pinopsida; order Pinales; family Pinaceae; genus Pinus; species Pinus albicaulis. The sequence goes on from CM076581.1 coordinate 1,471,425,010, forward strand.
GGTGGATGCCCCAACTCTTGAATCAACATGTGTGGCTATAGAGGAGGTGATTATCTAATGAGGAAGAGAAAATTATACATGGACGCACATGTTGGTATAAGGGAGTGATGCAATAGACCTTGTTACACAAAGGTGACTAATTAGGAATAGGAAATAGTTCCTTTGGCTCTGAATTTGTGTACTCGTCAAGTTGTTCCATTTGTTTATAGACAAGAGGGAGTACCCTAATTTTTAGTCATCGGTAGATGGAGATGAATGAAAGAGACCATTTTGTACTTACTTGAATGGTGAGAGGTCATTATGAACCTAGATGAAGAGTATTAAAGAGAGAGAGTGCAGAGGATGAGTTGAGTACAGAAAAATGATGGTTGTTGGTATGTGCGAAAAGATAGCAACCAATGTTAAAATCCAAGACCTATATCCAGCACTAAGGAAGCGTATGAATTCATGTATACATTTTAGTTACGTGTTGAGGCAGTCCAAAAAAATTTGTTTTTAGTGGCCCAAAAGAATTACCTTTTCATTGAAGGTAAACCTCTTTTGTTTTGGTGCACATGAAAATATTGACATCTAAGCATTGGAAAAACTTCCGATATCAATGCCCATGAAAATATTTGGCATTAACACATGGAAAAAAATTTGTGTATTCATTTCTTGGAATAACTTGTTTTAGTGCACTTAGACGACTTTCATATTAGCAACCTAAAGTGACTCTAGTGCACCAATGGTATATGTGTCCATTCCACATCAGTTAGCATGTGTGATGCCAAATCAATGAGGGGTACCATGTAAGCATGCTACCCCAAGAGTTAATATGCATAAGCTCTTCAACAGGCCATATCGTCTTTGTCTGATATAAGAATTGAGCAAGAGTGAAATTGTTGGAAAGCTCCTGAATAAAATAATAGACCTACAAAATCAGAATTGACATCTATGTTGTGTTTAAGAAATGAAATTTTATGGGAAAATGAGAGAAAATTTAGTATTGTGTATGCTTAATGAGGGATAGAGGGGGCAAGGTATGTTCCAAGAATATCCCACCATCCTAATAGAAAATAGGGGGTTAGGTGTGTGACAGAGTGATATCAGAGCTATGGTTCAAACACTAGACCTAAATAGGCCAAAGATTAACCACGTAAATCTTGGAGTTGTGGTTCAAACATCAGACTTAAACATGCTAGAGATATACCACATAGGAAATATTGCTAGAATGATGGTTCAAATACAAAGCCTCATTGTATGGTTAACACAGTATGGACCACATTGTATGAATTAGGGACTAAAGCTACTAGTTACAGTAACGACATTGCATGAACCAAAGATCTCTTGGAAAAAGAAAAGTTAGAAGTTGTTCATAATGTTGTAGCTCCTAGAGACAGCCTAGAGTTGTGATAGACCAGTGCCTAGGACATCTTAGCATAGCAAGGAGCATATAGTATAATGTGTGAAGTTGTCAGCTTCAACTCACATGCTATCTCCTGTAAATAGGGAAATGAAATTGAATGGGACCAAACTCTCAGAAACTGACACAGGAAAAGTGATACTGCAAAAGCAAAATGCAAAACTCTAATACCAAAGCAACAGACAATTCAGAGTCAGCTTACTGCAAAGCGGGCCGATTCATAAATACTTCACAGACATAAATTATCAGAAGGTGTATGTAGTGAAAGAAATATCAAGGAGATATTAGTTAGCCTTGAACTGATACCAAGAAATACAATACCACCATGCATGGGCTTACCAATCTAAGAATCCGTACATGATAATAGCATTTTAAAAGCACCCTCCCAAAGCAACTAATATAGCAGAAGTATGGTTAGCTGAATAGTGGAACAGAATATCATGCATGAGCCATATTTAAGCGCTTGACTGATCCAGTATGGGCATCAACTAGGATGAATCCTTACGAGAAATCATACCAGAAATCGATGAGCCACTCGCATTCCAAAACATGATACGAAGGAAGATGGATGAAATGAAATGATATATTAAATAACATATAAAAGAGAGTTACAGACTGTGAAATACCAAAGACCAGAATCCTCTTTAACAGATTGAACTCCTCCTCACTGAGACCCTATGGGCTCTGAGCCTTCATCCAAGAGTCTTACAAAATGTATGCAAAAAGCCTTTCACTGCATAATTTTCTGATAAAAATCTGGAACCCTTACAATGCGTTTCTTCATGGTCTTTATAGGCGAAACCAGAAACCTAGTAAAAGAGGTAGGTGATGAACATTTAATTTGCATAATTAAAACAAAATGGGAGAAGTGCCCGCCCATACTGCTTGACGGTGTTGTGCTGTTTGTACTATGCTGCCTGCCTTCTGAAGTAAATGCACTAAGTGAAAGATCTCTTCAGGAACACGTTATAGGGATAACCATACCAACACTTTGTCCTTTCCTGGAAAGAAGACTCTGTTGAAATAAGGCCTTGAGGACTTTGTTTTTTGTGTGTAGATCTTTCGAATGATGGGTAGGATCTTCAATTTGGTACTCTACTTCAAAAGGCTAGAACAAGGCCCCCAAAATCCTTAGCTACCTGTATTTAATTCTCTGCTGATCACTGATATTCTTTCTCTGCCCCATTGATATCTTCGTCTGAGAAATCGACGCCTTGAATGCTCTCACAGGGTTTTGACAAATCTGAACCCTGCCTCCTTTAATTGAAGTCTTGTCGCTTTGGCTTCCGAGGACTTTCCTCATAATTCTGCTCTGAAATTGGTCCTTTGATGTGTGTTCTATCACAGCAATTAAGACTGTGAGCCATAATAGTTCTCCGTCGCTGCACACCTGCAAAATCCACAAACCCGTTACAGAAAACTATGCACAAGAAGGTGAACACAGTGGGGACAATGGCAAGGTTAATGGAAACGATCGTGTAAACTTGTGATATGGCGAAACAACGTGGGGTGGCGGAAAGGTGCAGCGGAGGAATGGTGGACGAGCTGACCAGAGAAAAACCTTAAAATATAACATACGAATGAAATATATAAATGGCGGAGAAGGAAATGTAATAACACGTGGGATGATGACGTGGAGGGAGACCGGGTCAATGGCAGGGATGATGAAATCTCAGCCGTCCGATCTCAGGAGGAGATCGACGGTGGAGAGAGCGTCGGAGGCAATGTGCAGTGGGCCAGGCGCGTGATTGGATTGCGTTAAATCCCATGCAGCTTCGAGGCGCGACAATCGTCGGATGAAGGCTCTCAGATCGGACGATTGTGATGAATATCATTGTACGACTTTGTCCGAACAATAATGCGCGATGGAGAGCGGTTTCGGGGCCGTACGCTGGGACGCGTGGCAGAAAATGTATGGAATCGCTAGCCCAACGAGAATTACCGCCCTCTGCCCAAAGGCGGTGCAATGAATACCGGGCAGTTTTTAAACAGTGTTTTGGGCACGGGGACCACCAGAACCAACGGGCAGCGAACCGTTGATTTATGATTTGATCGGACGGTGAATAGGTAGGCTACGGACGCGGCGGAGATGAGCGAACGTCGTTCAATCTACACAGATCAACGGCTTGGGATGCGCTCGATACATATTGGATAAGCGCCCGTAAGACTAGCGCCTGGTATAGCGCCCAGGTTACATGGGGAAAAGACAGGGGGGCTAGGGCTGAAGGAGCTATGCCTCGAATATTTCCAAATATGAATTTCCAGCCTTTGATAATGTATTTTGGAGGCGGGAAACGGTAATGATAGGCTTGAGGATGGTTTTCCAAAGCTGCAAGGGGGAATTCGAGAGCTCTGAGCCAAATTTCCTGTGAAATTTTATGTGAAACGGATTATGATCAACATCGGCTCCACCTGGGGACGGCATGTTCATCCTTGGACATGTCGAGAACTCGCAGACCCTCTGATTATCATGTATGCAAACTCTGCTCTCCAGCACCTCCATTTTTTACTCTTCTATCAGAATAACATTCTGATTTTCCATCACTGCAGCAGTTCATTTGATGATTCAGTCACCGTTTCGTTCCTCAGAAACCCTAAGTCTCTTACAAGACCTAGAAAGTCCTCACTGTCTCCATTCCCTTATATCTCCATATTCTGCAATCCCCAATTTTGAAATTGAGGTTCTCCCTGTAGAGGAATTGTATGCTGCATTATGCTGATGTTAGAAGTTTCAAGGTCCTGATATGACCATGCAAACACCTCTTTATAAGACTGAAATAATTTCAAGCACAGCTCCTCATATTCTTCTGGGACCTTCTTGGATAATTTCACAATCTTGCGAACAGAAAAAGTAAACCTATTCTACTTCTACCCTTATTACTCCATGAGACCAGATTAAACTATTGGTCTCACATTTTCTCTACCTAAACTACATCTACTAGGATTAAACTGTCTAGCTTGCTGGACTTTGCAGAAATTAAAACGACTAACTACATGCTCACAGACTGAGCTTTATTGAGCTTTTCCTACCTACCCTACTTTACTTGGAAACCTCCGGTGCTTTTAGGTGATACAATAATGCCAGTGCAGCCATTCAAGCAGGAACAAAAAGGGATAGGAGCACTGACTGCCTGTCAGAGATAACCATAGGGTGCTCTGCACGTGTTTCTTCAAAAATGCGGTCACCATCAATGGTGACCACTCTTGATGAATCTGGCCCTGGTGAAGGATTAATGCTGGAGAATTTGAGCTAATCAGGACCTCCATATATTCTACCACAGGGTCAATGAACAAATGGTGTACACTTTCTTCTTTTAGGCCTTCCATGATTGGTAGGTTGTCCGTGTCCTGGGCAGTTCTAATTACTGCATTTTCCCCTGCATCTTCAGAGTGGCTCTTGAAAGCCTGATCACCTTCTTCTTGTATTTCAAAAGGCAGTGGAATCTCTTCTTTTTTAAGAGGAGGGAAAGTTTCCCAAAAGGATCTAGGGTCTATGAACTGATATGATTTTACTTGTGAGTTCAGAAATCCGATCTCAGCTTCATATCTTTCAAACACCAATTCTAGGAAAATTTTCTTAAGCAAGGGTTTGGAACTTGGGATGAGAAGAATAGCCCGTGGAAGGTCCTCCACTTTTCTTTGCTAGTGTCCATCAGTTGCATTATTCTTCCACTGCACATTTCCAGGTTTCCATATTTTGCTTTGCAACTTTCCTCCTGCTATGCTTTCACATTCTGCTTTTGTTTTTATTTTGCCAAAATTTCTCGGCTTTCTTGCTGTTGTTTGATGTTTCTGAGACACCTTCATCATCAGTCTTCTGATGCTTTCAATTTCTATGTCCAACCTTTCTTTCATCTGGAAATTACTTTGCCCACTGTTGCCTCCAATTTCTGTTGCTACTACTGTCAATGTTGCCTCTTTTGCCAAAAATGTGGCTGCTTCCCAAACTTCCTGAATCTCTCTTAGGATATCTCCCTCTGCAACATTCTCTTGCTCATCACCTACAAATTTACCTTTAAAAAGCAAATTACATTTTAATTCTTTAACTGCAGTAGCATAATTATTCATTTCTCCTTGTGTACTAGTAAGCATATTTAAATTCTGCAAACTAGTATCTACTCCTGTTTCTTTCACAACTTCAGGCACTTTCACTACAGTGTCTGCAATTTCATTCTCTCCTCTAAATGTTTTCAGAAAACAAATCAGACATTTATTCTCAAGCATTTCATCAATATGATGCACATTTGTTTCAGCATATTCTTCTTCTTCTCCCTTGACAATATTCAGTAATTGTCCTTCACCCTCTTGATTGCTTCTGGCAATCGCATCTAGTTCTTCAGATTTTGCACTCTCATCTTCTATCAAAATGGAATTCTGATTTCCCATCACTATAGCAGATCCAAAATTGTGTCCTCCAGTCTCCTCTTTGTCCATCAGACACATCAGCTCATTCTTGTCATCATCAGCAATAACAATTTCCTTCCCATGGGGCATGATTGCCTCACCTTCCTTCTTTTGCGACATTTCATCTATATCCAAGACAACTCCAAAGGATGGATTGTATTCTACAATACCTGTCAACACAGCCGAATTGACAGTTTAGAAATCATAAGACCCAATGGTCTTACTTGATGATTCAGTCACCAATTCTTTCCTCAGAAATCCTAAGTCTCTTCCAAGACCCAGGAAGTCTTCACTGTCTTCATTCCCTTGTATCTTTACATCCTGCAATCCCCAATTTAGAAACTGAGGTACTTCTTCCTGCATCGAATCATGTTTATTCAGCATAATCTCCAGCGATCTGATTTCTTCATTCCATGGATTAAAGTCTTCCACCGAATTTCCTTCCTACTTTCTTTGACTATCGAGTGGTGTCAAATTCCCCCCATCATCAGCAAAATCTGCATTCATAAGACGATTATTGAAACAAAAATCATAAGGCCACAGTGCCTTTTCTTCCTCTTGTAATGAGATCTTAGTCCCGCCATTTCCTTGCAATGGGAATTCTACCTCATCATTGTTCGAAAAAACCAGATTCCCATCCTCTAGCTCATAGGCAGCATCTTCAGCAGGGTTATCTACTGGACCTTCCAAGTACAATGGGTGTGGCACTTGATCCTGTTGCTCCTTTGCTTCCCTTGGAAATATTTGCAAGGGTGGTTTCCTATATTGAGGATTGTAACCTCTGTTTGGAGCATTCTGAAAATTCCTGAAGGCTGAATTCTTGGCTTCCAGTTCGAGCTTGACCATTTTCTTAATCAATTTTCTCATTTCTTCCATTTTGTCTGAGTCTCTGTCCTGATTAGAAGTAGACACCTCCTCTTTGCCCCTTCTTCTGGAATCTTGTTCTGATTGTCCTTTTGATTTACCAGTGGAGGCAAAGTTTTCTTCCAACTCTAGTGCATCTACCTGAGCATCATCCAGAGTAGTAGGCTTTCTTTCTCTGAGAGAGAAACCAAACTCCGAATCAAAGGCTGCTACAAAAACAACTTTAGCAGCAGTTTGATGGGGTTTCATATTAGCAAGGAGGCTCAGATACAACTTATTAAATCTCTTGATAAATTCTGACACTCCTTCATTGTGTCTTTTCTTTATTGTATTGAACTCAATGAGACAATTTCCATGATCTTTTTTCTCTCCCCATTTCCTAAGGAAAGTGTCTTCCATGTTATCCCAAGTGGTAATAGAACGGCCAGCCAATGTCTTAAACCATTTTCGAGCTTCACCATCTAGAGATTGTACAAACAGTCTTAGGACCACATCTAGGTGTTTAACATTGAAGTTCTCTGCAAAGGAGCAGAAAGTCTCAAGATGTTTTTGAGCATCAATCTCATTTTCTCCATTGAATCTGGGCAAGATCTTCAGATAATCTTGGGGCGTATCATTTAACACTTGGGGTAATGCTAGGGGAGCATATTTATTCATCAAAAAGGCTGGAACATTAGCCATTGGAGGAGGTGGAGGTAGTGCAATAGTTTGATGACTAAGAGGAGGAAGAGGAGGAGGAAGTGGAGTATGAATAATAATAGGAATATACTCAACTGCAGTTTGAGGGGTTGAGGGGAACAAAGGTCTATTAAGAGCAGATACTTTGGTTACTTCCTTGACCTTTTCAACTTCAAGAGTAGAATGAAGACTGTTTTTATTTCCAATACCCTCTCAGGGTGGACTATCTGAGTAATAATAATCAGTATCTCCCACAGTGGAGTCGGGAATTTGCAACTAAGAATCTTGGGAGGAAGAGGAAGGAAAATCTTCTATAGACACTTCAGGAATCTGGGAACGGGCTGATTTCCTTTCCCTCCAATTTCTTGTATGTATAATCTGGTCAGGGTCAGGCACTGAAGTTGTCTTTGGCTTAGACGTATCTGACCTCAGGTGTGGCTTACGAGGAGCCAGGACTGCAAATAGATATATCAAATAAAAAATGTGGAGTCGCCAAGGTGAGGGATATACAACTCTCAACTCTCTGTGCTCACCTACTTAGAGAGTGAATAAGATTTTGTCGAGGCCCAAGGATTATGATTTTCTTAAATACGTCCCCAGCAACGGCGCCAGAAAGATGTTGTAGCTCCTAGAGACAGCCTAGAGTTGTGATAGACCAGTGCCTAATACATCTTAGCATAGCAAGGAGCATATAGTATAATGTGTGAAGTTGTCAGCTTCAGCTCACATGCTATCTCCTGTAAACAAGGAAATGAAATTGAATGGGACCAAACTCTCAGAAACTGACACAGGAAAAGTGATACTGCAGAAGCAAAATGCAGAACTCTAATACCAAAGCAACAGACAATTCAGAGTCAGCTTACTGCAAAGTGGGCCGATTCAGAAATACTTCACAGACATAAATTATCAGAAGGTGTATGTAGTGAAAGAAATATCAAGGAGATATTAGTTAGCCTTGAACTGATACCCAGATATACAATACCACCATGCATGGGCTTACCAATATAAGAATCCATACATGATAATAGCATTTTAAAAGCACCCTCCCAAAGCAACTAATATAGCAGAAGTATGGTTAGCTGAATAGTGGAACAGAATATCATGCATGAGCCATATTTAAAGCGCTTGACTGATCTGAGTATGGGCATCAACTAGGATGAATCCTTACCAGAAATTAGTGAGCCACTCGCATTCCAAAACATGATACAGGAAAGATGGATGAGATGAAATGATATATTAAATAACATATAAAAGAGAGTTACAGACTGTGAAATACCAAAGACCAGAATCCTCTTTAACAGATTGAACTCCTCCTCACTGAGACCCTATGGGCTCTGAGCCTTCATACAAGAGTCTTACAAAATGTATGCAAAAATACTTTCACTGCATAATTTTCTGATAAAAATCTGGAACCCTTACAATGCGTTTCTTCATGGTCTTTATAGGCGAAACCAGAAACCTAGTAAAAGAGGTAGGTGATGAACATTTAATTTGCATAATTAAAACAAAATGGGAGAAGTGCCTGCCCATACTGCTTGACAGTGTTGTGATGTTTGTACTATGTTGCCTGCCTTCTGAAGTAAATACACTGAGTGAAAGATCTCTTCAGGAACACGTTATAGGGATAACCATACCAACACTCTATCCTTTCCTAGAAAGAAGACTCTGTTGAAATAAGGCCTTGAGGACTTTGTTTTCTGTGTGTAGATCTTTCGAATGATGCGCAAGATCTTCAATTTGGTACTCTGCTTCAAAAGGCTAGAACAAGGCCCCCAAAATCCTCAGCTACCTGTATTTAATTCTCTGTTGATCACTGATATTCTTTCTCTACCCCATTGATATCTTCATCTGAGAAATCGGCACCTTGAATGCTCTCACAAGGTTTTGACAAATCTGAACCCTGCCTCCTTTAATTGAAGTCTTGTCGCTTTGGCTTCCGAGGACTTTCCTCATAATTCTGCTTTGAAATTGGTCCTTTGATGTGTGTTCTATCACAGCAATTAAGACTGTGAGCCATAATAGTTCTCCGTCGCTGCACACCTGCAAAATCCACAAACCCGTTACAGAAAACTATGCACGAGAAGGTGAACACAGTGGGGACAATGGCAGGGTTAATGGAAATGATCGTGTAAACTTGTGATATGGCGAAACAACATGGGGTGGCGGAAAGATGCAGCGAAGGAATGGTGGACGAGCTAACCAGAGAAAAACCTTAAAATATAACATACGAATGAAATATATAAATGGCGGAGGAGGAAATGTAATAACACGTGGGATGATGATGTGGAGGGAGACTGGGTCAATGGCAGGGATGATGAAATCTCAACCGTCCGATCTCAGGAGGAGATCGACGGTGGAGAGAGCGTCGGAGGCGATGTGCAATGGGCTAGGGGCGTGATTGGCTTGCGTTAAATCCCATGCAGCTTCGGGGCGCGACGATCGTCAGATGAAGGATCTCAGATTGGACGGCAGTGATGAATATCGCTGCACAACTTTGTCCGAACAATAATGCGCAATGGAGAGCAGTTTCGGGGCCGTACGCTGGGACGCGTGGCAGACAATGTATGGAATCATTGGCCGAACGAGAATTACCGCCCTCTACCCAAAGGTGGTGCAATGAATACCGGGCAGTTTTTAAACAGTGTTTTGGGCGCGGGGACCACCAGAACCAACGGGCAGCGAACCGTTGATTTATGATTTGATCGGACGGTGAATAGGTAGGCTACGAACGCGGCGGAGATGAGCGATCGTCGTTCGATCTACACAGATCAACGGCTTGGGATGCGCCTGATACATATTGGATAAGCGCCCGTAAGACTAGCGCCTGGTCTAGCGCCCAGGTTACATGGGGTAAAGACAGGGGGGCTAGGGCTGAAGGAGCTATGCCTCAAATATTTCCAAATATGAATTTCCAGCCTTTTATAATGTATTTTGGAGGCGGGAAACGGTAATGATAGGCTTGAGGATGGTTTTCCAAGGCTGCAAGGGGGAATTTGAGAGCTCTGAGCCAGATTGCCTGTGAAATTTTATGTGAAACGGATTATGATCAACACATAACATGGGTGATAAATAAAAGAATCTCATCTAAATAGACCATAGATTGGGAATGGACTACAAATTAGGAAAGGACTACAAATTTCATACTATTGCAATGTGTGACAAGATGAAGCACTCCAACACATCATAATATTGATTGATGAAATCATTTTGAGAAACACAATATAATGTTGATTGCTAAATCACATTGCTAACAACATAGCCCATGATTAATGAAGGGGGAAATTCTCAACTCATCTCTTGCTAATTTAATACATCCCTTAATTTTTTAAAAGAAAGGTTGTTATATTTTGATAATCTAAGGCATAATATTAGATAGATATAATGCACATACATGTAGGTTTTAACCCTGTACAGAATTATCTGCAAACAAATCTTAAAAACAAAAAATAAACAATGGCGAGAGCATAAAACATAAAACAAATATACACAGAGATTTTCCCCTGGATCCCAAATCAGGACGACCAGCTTGATTTTTCATTATATTCCTTTTAGTGTTACAACACATATATATACATGTCGAAGCATACATAAACCCCAATCCGTTGACCCTGGATTAGAACATAACCGTAGTTCCCTTGACCGGATCTACAAAATACCAGGGGCTGAAAACCATCATTCCCCAAACCATGTGCAAACCCATGCACAAAACCACGTACAGAGGGGACTTTTTCCCCCCCTGTAACCCCCCCACGCGTGACTAGTCGTGGAAAGAATATAACACATACCCAACAATACATTAGTAGGGATGTGAATAGTGAAATATTTGGTGCATATTGGTATGTTGCAAAGCATATTTTAAATATTTGAGCATATATATAACATGCATACAAAATTATAGTAGTCGATGAAATAAAAATACTATGATGGATAATTGTGGTTAATGATGATCATGTGACCAAGAATAGGTTAACAACATTGATAAAGATGTCGACAATGTTGTTGCATACAATAAACAACCTTATGATGTAAGGTGACCAACAATGAAGTGTTAATCAAGAGATTGGCAAGTGGAGTACATGACCCTCCCTAAGACATCAACTAATGAGGTGTCATCTTATATATTGAAGACAACCATGCAAGTAGGGTTATAGTATGCTCAAGTGCTTAAGGGAATTTTGGTAAGAATTTTCTCAACCAAGTTTTAATATTGAGAAATTTTATGAAAAAGTGAATGGGTTTGAGGAATAAGAAATGGTGCTTACTATGTTCTGGGTAATGCTTTGGTTATCTAGTGATTTCATGTTGCATTCAACGTTCATATAACAAGTTTGCAAGAGTATTTTTTTATTGTTGGTTGTCATTTGAAAGAGAGCATCACACATGATTATTCATATGTTTGTCACATGAATGATTGTGAAATCTCATAAACAGATCAATTATAAGTATGAATAGATATGCATGAATAACAAGGAAAATGTGCAAGTCATGCATACACATGCATGCATGTTAATATACATGCATACATGTATATTAGTGTGCATGCATGTGTATGCACCACTTTCACATTTTACTCATTATTCATGCACATATATTCCTACTTGAAATTAATGTCTTTTATGATAGTTTGTGTGTGTGTGTGTTCTTGCAGACATTATTTGAATACCAACTCATGAGATTGAGATTATTTAAAGAGTTTTTGGATATTGCAATGAGGGAGTTTCATGCCAAAGCAGTCACATATGGATAGAATATCTGAAGACTCTACCATCGAAAGAAATTTATGGAAACAATGATTGTTTAGAATCCTGCAATTGAATTTAGAGGTAGTTATGGAGGAAAAGAGGAAACCCTTTTCACCCTAAAACTCTATTTTGTTGTGATATAGAATGATGTGCAATTAGAAGTAGCAAGGATGGTTTGTAAAAGATGAGTGACTATAGCTACTTGAATTATATCAAAACCAATGATACATTATGCAATTGGTAGAAAGATCATGAACACAATTTGTTATGTTTGAATTGGAAGGGAGAATCTCATGACTCTTGTCTTATTGTTTTATTTTATTTCTCTAGAATTGGAAAGATAATATTTTTGGATATTTAAGACATGAGAATGTTGATAAATACAAGAAATAATGGTTGAAGATGTTGATGATGAAATTTCTTATGGTGTACAACTTTATCCGAAGAACAAAGGAAGTAGGATGCTTGTCAAGAGGCTCATGAAGGGATCATATGAGTTCCCATGAGGTTTCAAACGATTAGGTAACATCAAGGATGTTAATGGAAACAAAACGGGTATGAAAATTTGTCATGCCAATAATAACACATGAATTGAAAGGAAATAGGTAAGAATTCTTTTATGAATACTTTATATCTTTAGTAGCATGTTCATAATTGAATGCATGTTTGTAGAATATACCCAACTAGGGTATGGAGAAGGAAGAAACCTTTGGTATGCAAAGATAGTTAGAAATATTTTAATTAGCATGTCATCATTGTGTTGGTTAATAGTGAGTGGATGAGTGATCATATTATTTGTGCAATAATCTCCCTTTAGAAAAGGATCTATTGTTCCACAATCCTTTCCCTTAGATTTTACAGATAATGGGGAAAATAATGTATAAGGTTCCCTAGATCTACCAAACAACATGCCTTGCATAAATAAAAATATAGGAATAGGACTGTACATATATTTGGTCCTTTGCTTGATAATGTAATATTTGACCAAACTAGCTTCAGAAATTCCTGCTCCTACTCCTAGGGATCTTGTTTCCATCGCTAACCTTAGTAACCTACACACATCAAAGACAAGAAAAGGAAAATTCTCTTTCCAAGAAAATATTTATTAGTGTTATATATATAATAAGAATATATTCATATATTACTCAAATCCAATATCACATTACCCAACATGACACAATTATTGGGGAAAAATATTTGTAAAGTTTACATTAACAAATAAATGGCTTACAATATACCTTGGTGTAGAATGAGTCCTTCCTAGATACCTTTGCCTCTTATCCTCCATATATTACTTACTATGATTCAGCTCACCACAACAATACAGGGAAGTCGTCCTAAGAAGTTCACTAGCATAAGGGTAATACCTTTTATGCTTTTTCTACCCCCCCCCCCCCCATAAAGGTCTCATTTTATAGGCTTCTCATAGATCGAGGAGGATGAATATGGACACCTGGGGACAAGAGAAGTTAGAATAAAGGCTTCAATTATTGACCCATTGTTAAGTTTTCTTATTCTAGTTTGATTTGATCATCTTGGGAAACCCATTTATACAATTTTTTACCCTTCATCACTGCTTCGATTATGACAACTGGTGATGGGACGAGTTGCATTTATCCTTGGTAACTGGAAAAGAGCGGGGGAAAAAATTTGATAACGCATACATTATGAATCTATGTACCATGTGAAGGTGAATGCTATCAAATCTCACCATGTGTTAGATCATATTGATGTTAGATAGAAAAATACTATAGTTGTATGAACATGTCCAATAATTTCTTTGCTTGAATTGGTGTCTTGGACTATAACCTTATTTCAAACACTGAAGAGCACTTATAATGGAAAAGGGATCTCAAGGGAATGTGTAATAGAGATGGGAAATTCCTTCTACTATTTTGAGGTATTGTATATCAAAGAAGGGTAATGTGCATAGTGTTGTGTTAGGATAAAGATCAAGGTGTTCAAATAGTCAATCAATAATTAGGGAGGTGGATGGATGATGTTTCAAGGTATTGGCTAGACCTTCAAACTCACCATTATGAAATCATGACAAAAAGGTGTAGTATTCTAAAATAAATGTAGGGATGTAATGTGCAGATGCTTCCATGAACATTGGAACATTGGTTATTGGCATGAATAAATGTTTGATTACATGTTATGAAACCAACTCCAAAATTAGAAGAAAAGAGAGATCAACACATTAGAAATCAGCCACTTCGAGCGGGAAACCTTCTTTACATTACACAAATGAAAAATTATTGGATGATTCAAATGAAAAAACATCATTTCTATATATAGGAGTCCATGGGGTCATAATATAATCCTAGCCGACCTAGCAATAACAATGTAAGGTCACAATAATAACAATAGTGGAGTTTTATGGGGCACAATAATAACAATATGGGGACAACAGGGGTACAAAAATAACAATAATGGGTCTATACTAACAACAATAAGGGACTACACTAGTAATATAGGGACATAACATGCCTCTCTCCTTCGAAAAAGTGTTTTCCTCAATGCTTGAGTAGCTATTGATGCTTCTGTATAAAATTCTCATCCTCCCATGTGGAATCTTCAGTGGGTAATTTCTTCCACTTGATGAGATACTCTGAAATTGATCAATTTCATAGTTGTCGAGTTCTTGTTTCTGTGACTGCATCAGGTTCCAATATGATTTTTTCTTCCTCGTCAAGTTCTGGCAATATTTTTTGAACTGGAAGTTTGTCACCTATAACGTTCTTTAAGCATGAAACATGGAAAATGGGGTGCACTCGAGAAGAAGCAAGAAGCTCCAATTTGTATGCCATAGTACTAATATTTTGCAACTCCTTGTAAGGACCATAGTACTTTGGAGATAATTTATTATCCTTCTTAGCTTGCTTGAGGGACACTTGTTTGTATCGTTGTAGTCGTAAAAATACCTAGTCTCCTACATCAAAAATTCTCTCACTGTGATTTTTATCTTCCTGTTGTTTCATTCGATTATGACAAATTTAGGTTATCCTTTAAGAGTTAGAGAACTTGTTGTTGGTGCTCGATGTGATCTTCCACTGCTTGAACCTTATAATTTTCTCTTAAATATGATGTGATGGACGGTGGATGATATCCATAAAGTGCCATAAATGGGGTCAGTTTGTTGTAGTATGGAAGGAAGTGTTATACCACCATTTAGCCAGAGGTAACCACTTGACCCATTGTGTTTTTTTATCAAATACAAAACATGAAGATATCCTTCCAAACATTTTTTCACTATCTCATTTTTCCCATCAGATTGAGGATGATAAGATGAGCTATGGGCTAGTTGAGTAACCAAACAATAAAATAATTCCTCACAAAAATTTCCAGTGAAAATGAGATCTCTGTCGCTTACAATAATCTTTGGGTTTCCATGTAGCTTTTGAATTGTTTCCATAAATGCAGTAGCAATTGTACTTTCTTTAAATGGATGAGATAATGCACAAAAGTGTACATACTTGGTAATTCTATCAACTACCACCAGGATGACACTCTTTCCTTTGGACTTAGGTAAACCTGTGATTAAATCCATTGAAAACTCCTCCCAACGTTGACTTGGAAAGGGTAAAGGTTGTAGCAGACTCGGGGTCTTAATTGTCTCAACTTTATTTTTTTGGCAAACCAAACATTCTGCCACAAACTTTTGAATACCATATTTAAGGCCATCCCAAAAAAAATATGTCTTCACCTTGTGGTAAGTTTTTAAAAATCCCGAGTGTCCTCCTACAGGAGACGTGTGCAATTCCAAAATAATATTTTGTTTTAGTTGGGAATTCTTACAAAGATATAGGCGATATTTGTACCATAAGAAATCATTTTTCCAACTAAATGTATGAGATGTACTAGGATCTTGCTGCAACTTTCGAATGAGTGTCCACACCTCTTCGTCATTCGTCCATTCCTCCCTTGCTTCAGTTATCCAATTTGGTTGGATAATAGAAATGGCACAAAGCAATGCTTCCACCTCCTCATCCTTTCTTGAGAGAGCATCTGCAACAACATTTAGCTTCCCTTTTTTGTAGATGATTTCAAAGTCATAACCCAACATCTTTATGACCCGTTTTTGCGGCTCTTCTGAAGATAGTCTTTGTTCCAAAAAGTATTTAAGACTATCATGATCAGTTTTTACCTTGAATTTTCTTCCCATTATGTAAGGTCGCCATTTCTTTAGTGCATGTAGTATTGCCAACATTTCCTTCTCATAAATAGCTTTATGTAAATAATTTCCTCTGATTGGACGACTTTCAAAAGCAATGGGTCTTCCTTCTTGCATTAAAATAGCACCAATTCCATTTCCTGAGGCATCACATTCCACAATAAAGGTTTTTGTGAAGTGTGGCATCGCTAAGACCGGTGTTATGTGCTTTGCCTCTTTAAGATGTTCAAAGGCCTTGGTTGTTTCAGGAATCCATGAAAATGCATATTTATTCAATATGTTGTTATAGGCGTTGTTATTCTCCCATAATTTTTAACAAACTTGTGATAATACCTTGTTAACACGAGAAATCCTTGCAGCTGCTTTATGGTTGTGGGGACTTTCCATTGCTTAATGTCTTTAATTTTTTTAGGGTATACCTTAAGACCCTCCTGAGATACAATATGACCCAGATATTCCACCTCTTTTATTCCAAAGAAACATTTGGAGTTTTTTGCATATAATTGTTTCTCCTCCAATATTTGGAGCACCCTGTCAACATGTTGAACATTATCCTTCCAAGACTTGTTGTAGATTAGTATATCATCAAAAAATAATAACACAAATTCTCTAAGGAAGGGCTTAAAAATGGAATTCATCAACCCTTGAAATGTAGAAGGTGCATTGGTAAGGCCAAAAGGCACGACCAAATATTCATAATGACCCTCATGAGTTCAAAATGTTGTTTTCAGAATATCTTCAATCTTCATTCTAATTTGATGATATCCTAAAGGAAGATACAACTTGGTAAAATAAATTTCTCCATGTAATTCATCCAATAATTCATCAATCACAGGAATGGGAAATTTTTCTTTAATAGTGAGCTTATTAAGCTCCCTATAATCCAGACACATGTGCCATGATCCATCCTTCTTGTGCACCAATACTACTGGAGCAGAGAAAGAACTTTGACTAGGTTGAATTATACCAGACTCTTACATTTCTGCAATCATACGTTCAATTTCGTTCTTTTGGACATAAGGATATCTATAAGGACTGATGTTTGGAGGAACACTTCTTGGAATCAAATGAATAGCATGATCATGATAACGAATAGGTGGGATTCCTTTGGGAGTTTCAAACACCTTGGAATGATTGTCCAAGTCTTTTTGGAGATCTTGAGAAATATATGATTTTGATGTTGGAATTTCTAGTGAGCATAATTGTGCAATTATGCCTCATTGTTCTTTCTTCGGAAGCTTTGTCATGACATTAGAGCTTATTATCTTTCTTGACTTCCCTGTGATACCCTATAATTCAAATTCCTTTCCTTCCAAAAAAAAATTCAAGAAAAGTTATTGAAAATTAAAAGCTATAGTCTCCAAAGATTGTAACCATTGTAATCCTAGTACAACATTAGAACCTCCCATTGAAATAGAAAGCATTGGACTATTCAATACATATTCCCCCACGGTTAGCTTGATATTATTCCATTTTCCATAGCAATTTATAGTCCCTCCATTTGCAACCATCACTTGACACTCTGGTGCTGGGTATAGGAACCAATTCAATTCCTTGGCTACCTTAAAATGAATAAAATTATGGGTACTACCTGAATCAATCAGCACTATTACATTTTTCTTCTTGATATGTCCTTCTATCTTGAGAGTTTGAGGAGTAGTAATTCCTGCCAATGCATTACAGGATATGGTCAGACTCATTTCTTCTTTCTCTAAGGTTGGTTCTTGGTGTATATCCCCTTCTTTTGAAGTTTCTTGTTCATTTTCTTCCTCCTCTTCACAATCTATGTAAAAATAATTTCTTCTCAACACACTTATGACCTTTAGTGTATTTTATATCATAACTGTAGCAAAGCCCTTTTTCTCTTTTTTCTTCTAATTTTTATGGTTTCAATGTTGTAGGTTGTGGCAGTCTAGGAATAGCAACACTTCCATCTCTATAGATGTGAGTGGTAGGCTTCCTTGTCGCCATAATTTTACTTTCAATTTTTCTTGCCAACCTGAATTCCTTCTCCAATGAATCAGGTTCCCAAAGGCTAACCTCATATTGGATTCTATCTTTTAAAGTACCTGTGAAGACATCAATCATGAGTTCCTCTAGACTATCAGTTACCTTATCTTAATTTTTTGAAAGTCCTTAATGTGCTCCACCATTGAACCCTTTTGTTTGAGATTTATCAATTGGCTAAAGAAGGTGTTTCTCTTTGTATCCTCATAATGTGTTATCATTTCCTCTGTAAAAATTGACCAAGTGACAATTTTTTTATGAGAGCAAAGCCATTGATACCATACAAATGTATTTTTTTATAAATGTAAAGTTGCAATGTGTACCTTTTGTGTTTTTTGCACATTATGAAGATCAAAATATTGCTCCATATGTAGTATCCATGTTACAGGATCCTTGTCAGCAAAATTCCTCATATCGATATTTCGAATACGGTGTGTCTTCAATCCAACGTTAGAGTTATGAAATCATGATTAACATTTATTTTGTTCACATCATGAGTTTCCTGTACTACCTTTTAACCATTAGGAATCATTTCTTGTATCAACTTTTTCAAACCTTCCATGTATGCTTTTAGATCATTCTTCATGTCTTCCATGGTGCCTTTCATTTTTTTATCTATCTTAGCTTCCATGCCATTCTTCAAAGCATCCATCTTAGCTTCCACGTCTTTCTTCAAACCATCCATATTAGCTTCCATGCCTTTCTTCAAACCATCCATCTTAGCTTCCACACCTTTCTTCAAACCATCCATCTTAGCTTCCACGCCTTTCTTCAAAATTTCCATTTCATTTTTTGTTCCTCTTTGCGAGAACGAAATTTGGTACTTGGTCTTGTAATTTTGATATATCATGTTGCACTTCTTCCTCTTCATGATTCATAGTAGAGCCTTCTGAGGGCTTAATGGGTGTTGAATTATTTTTAGGGGCCATTTTAGAACCCAATACTGATATCTATGCTTCAATATGCACTTGGAATCACTTCAAACTGATTTTTCAAACAAGACATGCAATTTGGAAAGAAAAAAAAAATACATACCTTTTTCTTGTTTTTGAGGAGCTCTATATTGAAACTCATGTATCTCTATAATTTCGGATCCCCAAGATTTTATCTTTGGTCCTTTAGTAGAACTCTTAATCTTATTTCCAATTCCACAGGTCTAACCTGATTTTGGATTCTTCAAGGCAAAGTTATGCCTAATCTCCCGCAATGACCTAATTATGGACTGGTTCAGTGGAGAGAACTTGTTTGGTGTCCCACATGTCACTGTTTCTTCCTTCGGCTCTGAAATTGATACACAATAAACTAAATTCCATGTAATTTTAGCCACTTATTATAGAATTCCAATCCGATGCCCAGAGAGATAGTTGTGACGATTTTCCCAAGGTCACCTCTTTGAGATGAAATTCGGGAGCCTGCAAAAACCCCAACTTCCACAAAAAATATCTCCAAAAATATTGTGAACAAAGATCTGAAATTTTTACGAGACATTCATGCAGATTTATTTGCAAATGGGTTTTTTTTTAAGGTTCTGAACCTTTGTAGAAAAAAAGTTATAGCGAAAATTCCACGATGACCTTTTTGAAGCAGTGAAACCGTAGAATCCAAATCTCTGATACCAAATGTTATGAAACCAACTCCAAAAATAGAATAAAAGAGAGATCAACGCCTTATAAATCAGCCACTTCGAGGGGTCAACCTCATTTATATTACATAAATGAACAATTCTTGGATTATTCAAATGAAAAAACCTCCTTTCTATAAATAGGAGTCCATGGGGTCACAATATAATCCTAGCCGACCTAACAATAATAATGTAAGCGCACAACAATAAAAATAGTGGGGTTTTATGGGGTGCAATAATAACAATATGGGGACTACAGGGGCACAACAATAACAATAAGGGGGGCTATACTAACAACAATAAAGGACAACACTAGTATTATAGGGACCTAACATTACAATGTGTAATGATATGTGTGTTGGTAATGCACATATAATGAAGGATAGATCCATTCCACATAAATTGATTAATAATTGAAAGTGATTGACTTATTAGTACGTTATAATTATGAGATCACTTCATCAGTCATTATAAGTGTTGCAATGGAAGCATGATATGCATGAATGCTCACTTTCGCTTGGTTGATTAAAATTTAAGAAATATTACAAATAGAATGGTCTTGAATATGGAATTGGTTTAAGTCTATAAGGAAGAGTGATACCTACTACTACAAGAGCTAAACTTATGAGAAGGAATCTAATACCTGGGAAATTCTATTTTCCTTATGAGATAGTTTTGAAAATTATAATTGGAATTATTGTGGTTATATCTCATGGTAATTATATGTATATGATATAGGTAAGATGATGGATCTAACAAGGAGGAATAGATGACGATTGTTGAAGATGAAAATCATTTGAAGAAGTTCGTTTATGTGACAGTAGAACCCTGCGATATGTCTTTATCGCAATTGAGATGTGTTATGGTATATCAAGAGAAAGCCATGAAACACCTTGGTTGTAATACTTTATAAGTCTCGATATTATTTCTATTTCAGGAAGCCATGGAAAATTATGGATCACCTAATGGATCGTGTAATAGATAAGGGTATGCCAAAACCCAGAGGGTGAGTGACTACATTGAATAGGATAATTCAATGAACTTGTTGTGAGAGATTAATGTTACATTCTCGCTAGAATCATGAACGCATTGGGTTTCTATAAGAAGAAAAAAAATGAGTTAAATTACTTCCCATGGAAACCTCATGAAGCAAGGAATAGCCATGCAAATAAGTACTGAATTGAATTTGCATAATTATCTTTAAATACATTCTTACAATATTGAGTTGAGAACTCCTATTAAATAAATATATCCTGGTAATTGATATAACATGTATGTCTACTTAATAATTGTTGTATTATATGTTGTAATTTTGAAGTTTGGTGGTGCACCAATACAAAGAAGAGGAATATATCTCTAGTGAAGCTAAATATATTTCAATTTTCATTGCAATGAAGAGAATTCCAAGGTCTATGTATTGTTTCAATGAATAGAACACTAAATATGGTGTATTGCTACAATGAAAACAACATCAAGGACAATGTTATTCCAAAGGGGAGGGGGTTTAATGTCCCTAGTTTTAATCCCCATGATTAATTGTATTTAATCATTATTAAGTGTTGGTTATTCCTAAGCATAGATACTTTTATTACACTTATTTATTTTACACCACGAGGAAGTCATGCCATGGATACCTAAATATACCAAAAGTGTAGAAGAGTGATGGGGTCCTAGAGAAATTCTTCATGAATTTTAACCCTTGTGTCATTTACCCAAATCATCTTTTCATTACCATCTAATCCTCTAAATCATCAAAACCAATCATTGAATAAGTTTGGTCAAAGGTCGTCTTACTCAATTAGGGAAGCATGGGAGTTGAGTACACTCATGATGGCATTGATGCCTTAGGGCTTTCACTCAATATTTGACCCAAAATAATGAATGAATGGAGAAATAGGAAGGTTCAAATGGCATGGGGGAATTAATTCATGTAGTCATGAGGAAGGCATATGTGTGTATAGTTGAAGGAAAGATAACTTCAAGCAAGTGTGTGAGGGATAAATGCCTTACTTCTTATTAAATAAAAGTGACTATCTAGGAAGATAAAACAATTACTCTAGCCATAAATTCATGTAAGATCATAGATGTATAATTTAGCTACATGCAAGAGGGAATAACCTATTTCATATTCATCATTGGATTCAAATTAATGACAAAGGAAATTCTCTACTCACCTTGTGGTGAGAGGCCATTTTGTACTCAGCTTTATATTGAGAGGTCATTTTAACCCAAGTGAAGAGTGTTGAAGAGACAAAGCTAAGAGGATAATTTGAGTAGATAAAATAGAAGGTTGTTGGTTTCTGTGAAAAAATAATAACCATGGTTAGAAGCTAAGGAGGCTACCACACTATGGGATAGAACAACCAAGCAAGGAATACATGGAAACCTAGAGAAAAGGGTGTTGATAGTGTTAATGGACAATATATAAACCGTCTATGCATTCACTAAAGCTCGCTAGAGGTGGACGTTTAGGGATTCTCCATGTGTTGTGTGGGGAAAGTAGTGGGGGTGTATAATTTGATATATATGTATGAGAAAATAAAAAAATGAGTCCCTTGGGTTGGAAATTTGATAGTCCTAAGATAAAGTGACCTCCCTAACATAGCCTACTTTTCCCTGGTGGTATCTTAGCCTAGCTCAGGGGTGATCTATTGTAGAAAGGATAAATGTAATAGAGTTTATGTTTGGGTGGAATTTTGTTTTTCCTTAGTCAATTTTCATTCAAATATGTAATTCCTACTTATTTCTTATGAATTGAGTTAATATGGTGCACGTCCTTGAAGTATTTTATTGGTTTATTGCTATAGAAGTTTTTTGTTGCATGTTTTTTCTTTGATTGTATGGAGTAATAAATCACAATATGAATACCAATATACTTCCTATGGTTGGAAATTTATATGTCATGTGAATGAATTTATATCGTTTTAGGACGTTATTAGTGACTAAATCCATATTCTACTTGCATTTCACACAAATTTAGTTATTTTCCTCTCTAGGAATAGAAACCACACTATTGTAGCCTCTATGAACATATTGTGTAAGTCAAAATGTTGGCTACAATATCCCATTGGTGAATAAAATGTACCATCATGGCTTGTATTTCACATGGTTGTATCCTTTTCCATTTTTAATATGAGCCTATGGATGTGGATATGTAAATGTATTGTGGGTCTTGGAGTATAGACAACCTTATTTTATTTATGAAAGCCCCTTTGTTTTCATAAAACCATCGTCTCTATTGTATGCACTAAGTAATGTGCATGTTGGGACTCATGAAGTTCCAAGTTAAAACTTAGTAGAATTCTACCTTGAATACTATTAAATATTTTCTCAAAGATTTTAATGGAATTTAGATTGCATAGGAAAACTACTTGTAGATTTTCCTGAAAGGAAATGTGTATGAATGGTACAAGGATTTCTCGAAAAATCCCTAGTAAAGGAACAAAGCCTTAACTCTTAAAATATCCTTGGAAACGCACTAAAAATTATGGAAAATACTTGTAGATTTTTAAGGTAGAAACTTAGACAACTTTTGTGTATTGTAAAAAAATTATTTTCGTGAGATCACACATAAAAATTATGTGTGTGATACATGATTTATCACCCAAGAACAAAGTTTTTTTTATCTTTGATGCTTTGGAGAAAATTAAGGTTGTATTGTATCACATTATGAAATTTTTGTTGTAGTGTGGTACATTATACCAAAAATATTTTTGGCATCATACACCACACAAAGAGAAAGATTCCAACAATGTGACAAATAATAAAAAATGTTAGGTCCCTATAATACTAGTGTATCCCCCACATTATTATTGGTTTTCCCCATAGAATCCCACTATTGTTATTGCTTTGTCTTCGTTTTCCAGACACACATTTGTGTGCTTATCCTTGACTCCCACTTTGAATTTTTGTGTGATATTTCGGAAAGAAGAGCATGTGGTTCCAAAGTTAGTGGGAAGAATGTGACCATAGGCGTAAAGGTTTTATTCTGGGTTTGTAAGATTGTTTGGGAATTAGTTATGCCTCATCATTGTGGGCGGGCCAAGAGGGGTATGGGGGAAGTTGACCATCTACTAGATGATTATGGGTTAGGTGGTCGTGACCATGGCAAGGTGGTCGACCCCAATCCCCCAATCACATGGCAGCATTGTTCATCCCCCTTCCTTGGAATCTTTGGAGAATCAACTCAGTCAAGTTACACGTTTGTTGAAACAACTTGGTGAGGATTGACATGAGGATTGTAATGTTATTATTAGTTTCATGAATGATTTACAACACAAGAAATTGAGAATGCAAGACTGCATGGCCAATATTCAAAGAGGACAAGGGAGAATGCGAGAGAAGTTAGAGAATATTGAAGGAAGGCTCTCCCACATGGAAAAACACATTGATTGTGATTTCAGACCCCCTCCATCTTGTTATAGCATCATTTCTCACCTTCACATGATTCATGATTGCTTTGATGGTTTTGGGCACCCATTCCTACAGACTTGGACAAATTCACTAAAAAATAGTGTAAAAATCCCCATACGCGACTATGCCCGTACTTTTCCGCGTGTATACGCGAGTCCAGCTGCACTTTTCCGCGTATGCCATTAAAAATGATTAAAAAATATATAAAAATTCCCTATTTTCGGGCTGGGTTGATGGTTACTCAGGTAGTTCAACCACCCCAGCACGTGGCCAACTGTTTCCAACTATTGAAACTACTTGGAGGGAGTATAAAAACCCCTCATGTGTATGGCCTAAGGGAGAGAGAATTATTGATATTATACTCTGTTGGTATTCCCTATCCAAGTCTGATTCCCCGTGCCTCCTGCACTTTCCCAGTTCATTATAGGAAACCCTTGTTTCCTTGAGATGCTCATCTCCCTATATGTCATCTCGTATGCACCAGTTTGGAAGGAGTCTTAGCGAGGCAAGGGCTGGACGGATCCGGACGACGGTCTGCTCGAAGGTCGTGGAAGGATTCAGGTGATCTCTCCACTCGTTACTTTTGTACATGCTATTTATAATACAGAAGTACCATGTTGTTCCCGAAATATACGTGTTAGTGTATGCTTATATGTATGTGAAAATTGTTATTTAAGCATTCATTATGATTTATTTAATGTTTTATATGAATCTCACTAACATTTAGAGTAGATATATGCTATACAACTAGTTCTTCGTGCTTGTTTCTTCCTGTATTTCAGGTTAAGAAGGAAGGACGGTTGCTGGGGGTTTGAACCCTGCGGGATCTTCTTCAACCGTAGGACCTACGGGTAACTTTCTCATTCTACTCTATTTATTTTTTCTGAACGTGCATGGTTGTGTGAGTCCTTCTTAAGTAGCATGCCCCTGCTCTGTGGAGGTTGTAACCCAACCAACCTCTAGGGTGATATTCCCCGAAACAGAACTGGCGACTCCGCTGGGGATCACATTCTTGTGATTCTCTTGTTGGGTGGTTTCAGCTGTTTGATAGGATTCCGACAGTTTTATCTTTCATTTGCAGTCCAGTTTATTATTTCTCAGTCAGTCTGAAGTCCTGGTTTCTTTTCCAGGCTTGTCCTTTTTGTTTTTTTCATTATTTACCTCTGCATACGCGCTTTTTTCTGCACACAGTCGCATATACACGCGAGTTTGTCTAAAGGGACCCGCGTATACGCGAGTTTCCCTTAGCACAGACGCGTATGCACGCTGGTTGCATAACTGTGAAGTAGCGTATACCTAGGTAGATTTTGAATTTTTGGGTTTCTTGACTTTTTGGTCCTTTCTGGCTGTGGAGACCTGTTCCTACAGTGTCTCTGTACTCTCTGGATTGTAAAGGAAGTGGTTTCTTGTCTTTTCTCTCTTTCGTTTGATTGAAAACTAGTCTTTTTGGCAAAGTGTTGTTTCTGGTGCTGGCACTTCTGGATTGAGTTCCAAGATCGCTTTCTGAGCATTCTTGGCTATTCTGCTTTATCAGAACAGAGAGCTTCTGCTCACTGACTCGCTCCTATCTTTGTGTTGTGCTTCGCATTGCGATTTTTTCTTCGTTTTTTATTGGTTTTCTTGAGTTCCATAGGCTAGGTTTTGTTGCAACTTTTGAAGAGCTTTTCTAGCTTCTTTGGAGTTTTTGTTTGCGACGAGTTTGCACTATTTGTCTAGGCTGAGTGGCTGAGTTTTTTGGTCTTCTTTTGCTCTTATTGATCTTGCTACGAGTTAGCCTTATAAGGTTTGGGAGCATTTTTGAAGTTTGTGCTTGAAATTCAGTCTTGTTTGGTTTGGATTTTGATAGTTTTGCTTGGTCTTTTCGAGCTCTTTCTTTATAAAACTAAAAAGCTCAAAAAAACATTTGCTTTGCTTTTTGTTTTTGCATTTCAAAGGCTTAAAAAACATTTTCACTGGTTATTGGCTTTTGTTGTTGCATTTTCATTTTCGTTTGCTATATCTTTTGAAGCTTTTGTGAGGTTTCTTGCTTTTTGTTTTCAGCTTGATTTTGAGGAGGAGTTGTCATTGATTTCTTCTTCTTGTTTTTAAGTGTTCTTGGTGTCTTCATTTTAAGAGTTCTTGATTTCGAGAACTAGCTTTCTGGGCAACCAAAGAAGAGTTAAAACTGAAGGACTTTTTGGGAAATTTCACTCTGCTTTAGGAGATTTGCATCTTAGGATTTGCATGCTTGTAGTGATTTGCATTAGGTGCATTTAATCATTTAGTCAATTTCTTAGTTTTTGTGAGTGTGAGTTTGCTTTTTGAAAAGAAAAAATACAATTTTTAGTCTCGTAGAACCTGTATAGAGATTGCTCTTCATCGAAAGACAAAGAACTGCATTTGCATGTAGTTAAGTTTTTATTAATTTCTTTGTGTCAAAAACACCATACGTTTCATCTCCATATCCTTGTGACTTAACATAACAGCCCTTAAAATAAACGATTTAATCTAAAATCAAACTAGCAAGTTTTCTAAGTGTCAATCACCAACTAGCTAGGTTGTAGGGCCTTGGAATAGGTGAGTGGAGAGTTAACTCTCCAAGGCCGCTCAAACAAACATAGAAGTTGATTAATTGAGCGAAATCCAACTTCGCGAGGTGGATTGGGAAAGTTCTCATTTGAGAGTCAAGCGCGAGGGGAAGTGAAGGCTGAGAAGATGGATACCCCCTCTCCGATTGGCTGAATCTGACCTCAAGACCGTTCCGCCCAACTTCTGATACGGATTGGTGTCCATAGTTGCCACTCCTAGGATCCACACAGGTGACTGCGGGGGGGGAATACCCGTGGTACCTGAGGCAGACGTCGCATCACTTTCAGCAGTACTTCTGGGGGGGTGCCGTTGCGAAGCTTGGGTGCTTGAGCCGGCAAAGGCTGTCGTTAGGAGGTCAGCGTAACTGTTTCTGATACCTTCGCTAGTTGTTCTGGGCCCTAATCATCCCAGACTGCTTTCGGGAGGTCCTATACTTCGCTTTCCTGTATTTTGGTGTCCGGTCCTCATCACCTGGAGCGGAAATACTTGGAGGCTGTTTGCTTGACTGTATCTCAGGGATTTTTATTTTAGTGAGTGCTCTTTGCTCCTAGCTTGCCTAGCTTTTCACTTTTTTGAGTCTAATTTAAAAAATCTATAAAAGTGGCTGATCAAGCGCCTCGACGATCGAGGAGAATCCGGGGGTTATCTCCCGAGAGTCCAGAGCCTTCTTCGAGAAGGCGTAGGAGTGATTTAGCAGGTGGTTACCACCCTGTGGCGTCTGACGCAGTGGAGAGAGATCCTCCACAAAGGTCTGAAGGTTTCATAGCTGATTCGGGTGTCGGTTCCGAGAGGAGCGTTCCGCTCACCTCGCGAGTTTTGTTTCCTCAGGAAGAAGATTTTCAAATCGAAGACGTACCTGAGCCTCCTGCTACAGGTCCATCTCCTCTTCCTCCTGATTATTCGTTTGTTGTTTAATATATCGGACCTGAGTCGGAGAGACTAGGATATCTACTGTATCATTATTATCTTTCGATGGCCACGACTGGGAACGCGGCTTCTACCGTGAGTGCTGCAGGCATTCAGACTCCTGCTTCTGTTGAAGCAGGGGGCACTATTTCTTCATCTTCGATTGCTTCTAGTGCTACTGTGTTTGGCTCTGGTTTCACCCAGGCACATGCTTCTCATTCTGGTCCCTTTTGTTCAGGGATGCCCTTTAGTGGGAATTCCTCTTTTTCCTTTTCCGCTGCTTCAGCTGGATCTACGCCCATGTCTAACATGGCTAGTGGATCAGCTTTGTTTCAAGGTTTCCCCTTTGGGACTGGACACATTCCTAGTTCCAATCCTTCTTTAGGGTCGTTTTAGTTTACGTCCCAGACCCAGAGTTTCAACCCTTGGTCTGGGGGGAAAAGTTCGACTACTTTTACGGGATGGAATCCTGTGTTTACTACAGCGGGGGCAGAGAATCAGTTTTACGCAGGTCATCAAGGGAATGCTTCTTTCCCTTCATCGAGTGCTTATCAG
Organism: Pinus albicaulis; assembly: GCA_034641835.2. Taxonomy (NCBI): domain Eukaryota; kingdom Viridiplantae; phylum Streptophyta; class Pinopsida; order Pinales; family Pinaceae; genus Pinus; species Pinus albicaulis. The sequence goes on from CM076581.1 coordinate 1,471,453,344, forward strand.
TCCTTTTCTCCTCTGTCTAATGCTTGGAACCCCTATCAGGGGCTTTCCTCTTCATTCAATACTTCAGCGGGGGGAACTGGTCTGGGCTTTGGTAACTCGGCGTGGGGAGGAGGTTCTTCTCCGTTTTCTACAAGTCCTTTCTGGAAACCTGGTGCCTCATCAAATCCAAGCTATTCTTTTCAGAATTTTGGGAATCCATCCCATCAAGGATGGAATCCTCAGGCTCCACCTCGCTTACCTTTTCTGGCAACGTTAAACTTGCCAGATTTGTCGAAGTTGACTAATGATTCGATTCGTTATAGTCCGGGGTGGCCTCCGGTCCCGACCAAACTTCCTTCAGATATTCCAAAATTTGAAGGTAAGAATGGGGAGGATCCGGCTGACCACATCATCACTTTCCACTTATGGTGTTCTTCGAACTCCTTGATCGATGATTCGATTAGGTTGAGATTATTTCAACGCACCCTAACTGGAAATGCTGCCAAATGGTATATCGAGCTCACTGGGGGTAGTTTTGCCACATTTGGAGAACTGGCTGTCACATTTCTAAACCATTTTCAGTTGCCTGTCAGATATGAGGCTGGGACCGAACTCCTGGCTAACTTTAAGCAGGATGAGGCAACTCACATTTCTGATCACATTCAGGAATGGAGGAGAAGCAAGAGGCTTATCAAAGCCCATATTCCAGGTGAGTTCCTTCTCGAGTGGTTTTTGAAATCACTTCAGTCAGACATTTCAAAGGATGTATCCCTATCTGGGGTATTTTCCGAGGAGCAGGCCATTTTTAGGGCCCAGCAGTTAGAACTGATCTATTCTCAGTCTGGGGTACTTTATAAGTATTTGCCCAATGCTCCTCGCTCCAAATTAGATTTGTCGAAAACTAAACCTGGTCCGCATGGTGACGGGCTTGTCGGATCGGTCAATAGTGGTGCAGCCAACCTGCTTTCTCAACTGCAGCAGTTGTCTTTACAATCTGCTCCTTCTGGTCAGGTTGTGCCTGCTGATTCATCACCTTCCCAGTCTTTGTCCAAGCTTCTGATCCCAAAGGAAATCAACAATCCGATGGGAAGAAGAAGACATTCAGGAATGGAGGAGAAGGAAGAGGCTTATCAAAGCCCATATTCCAGGTGAGTTCCTTCTCGAGTGGTTTTTGAAATCACTTCAGTCAGACATTTCAAAGGATGTATCCATGTCTGGGGTATTTTCCGAGGAACAGGCCATTTTTAGGGCCCAGCAGTTAGAGTTGATCTATTCTCAGTCTGGGATGCTTTATAAGTATTTACCCAATGCTCCTCGCTCCAAGTTGGATTTATCGAAACCCAAACCTGGTCCGCATGGTGACGGGCTTGTCGGATCGGTCAATAGTAGTGCAGCCAGCCTGCTTTCTCAATTGCAGCAGTTGTCTTTACAATCTGCTCCTTCTGGTCAGGCTGTGCCTGCTGATTCATCCCCTTCCCAGCCTTTGTCCATAAATGCCATCCAATCTTCTGAACCCAAAGGAAATCAACAATCCGATGGGAAGAAGAAGGGACGTAATAACAAGAAGAAGGGCAAAAATGGGAAGGGCAATGCAAATAAAACCAACGAGCGTGTTGGTGAGGGTCAAAAGGAGAAAAAGAAAGTGAAGTTTCCATGTAAGCTTTGTGCTGGAGACCATCTCACACACCTTTGCCCGAAAATTCAGGATGCTCAGCGCCTGTTATCTCAGCAGGGTTCTTCTAGTTCCCAGGCTGTGCTAACAAACCATTTTCCCCAAGGGCAGCAATTAATTGCTGGCGCGAACCAAAATCCTGGGGCTTCCTCTGGAGGTGCTCAGGAAGGGGAAGTTCCATCGAATATCTTTATGATGAGTGCTCACGTGGATGTCGCTACGAGATCCCGTGATTATGGCGGAGAGGAATCTTTGAAAGCTAAGGAAGTTCCTGATGCTACTGAGCCGCTTCACATCACGAAGCCAACTGTTGAGTCTATGCCTCGGATACCGAAGGCATCCTCTAAGCGGTCAACGATTAATCCGAACGCAAGGGCTGCCCAGAACTACTCGATTGTAGAAGATCTGGCGCAGAGTCCTTGTGCTATGTCTGCCTTAGAGGTACTCCAGTCTTGTCCGGCTCAGCGCAGTGCTTTGCTCACTGCCATTGGGGCTATTGATCCGAAAAATTCTCTTATGATTACCTTTGATATGAATAATTTTAAGAAGAGACTTCCTCATCACATGGCCTTCCATATTAAATCATCGTATCGGAAGACTAACATCTTTCGCACGGTTGTAGATGAGGGTGCTTCTACTTGCGTGATGTCTTTCGCATGCTGGAAGACACTTGGATCTCCAAAAGCTGCTCCGTCTAGCACTATTCTTACTGCATTCGATGGTCATTCTCACAGACCCCATGGTATTGTCCCGGCTTTGCCCATCTGTGTTGGGGGCAAAACCGTTAACATAGAAGTTGAGGTAGTAGATGCGGCCTTGGACTACAACCTTCTGTTGGGGAGGAACTGGATATATGAGATGGATGCCATTGCATCCTCATTATTTCGAATTGTATGTTTCCCCCACGAAGGGAGGATAGTCACAGTGGATCAACTGGACTGTCCTCCTGTAGACCTGGATGCGTCTTCTGACTCATCTGTTCCTAAGTTGGATAATACTAAGGCGCCTGTCGAGAATCTGGGAGTTGGAATGTATTCTTCCCTGATGGGTTCTTTTGATCTTCCTCCTCCTAAGGTGTCTATTAATGCTATTTCATCCTCCAAGGCTCCCCTTCGAAGAGAGTTCTTTCGAACTCATTATTTTTCGGACCCTTAGACCTTACCTTCTCCAACAGCCACATTGGAAGAAGGGCAAGTGGGTGGAATGGCATTCCCGATTTCTGCAGCTGAGATTGCATATCAGTCTGTTGTTGACACTGCAGAGTCTGATCCAGCTCCTCTTTCGCCGGAAGAGTTGGATGGTGATGTGGCTCCGGCTTGGACGCTTACTTCTTCTTCTGCCCAGGATTGTCTAGATACCACTCTTCCATATGAAGAGGCCATCCTGGAAGCGATGACAGGTATAGATAGACCGTGGGATGACTTGCATCATCGGTCTTACTTCCTACCTGACTTGAGCGAAGTCGAAACAAGTTTTCCAAGTCCTCAGTCTCCTGGACCTGTTCACCCAGTCTTGAACCCCTTAGCACCAGCACAGGTTTATGCTGAAGGGAACATGGCTGTGATCTCTCCGACTATCCCGGTGAACATCTCCAGGAATCCCAACATTATCGAGAACGTTTTCATTGGAGCTGAATGTTCCCGTGAAGAAGTTCAAATCTATACCGAGCTCTTCAAAGAGTATAGGGATGTTTTTGCTTGGTCTTATGAGGAAATGCATGGCATAGACCCATCTATCGTCCAGCATGAGATCAAGACGTATGAAAACGCTAAGCCGGTCAGGCAAAAACTTCGTCCGGTTAATCCTAGGAAGGCAGCAGCTATCAAAGCTGAAGTTGAAAAGCTGCTTAAGGCGGGATTCATTTTCCGAGTTCCTCTGACTGAATGGGTTTCAAACCCCGTTCCTGTTGATAAAAAGCAAGGAACAATTCGAGTGTGCATCGATTTCAGAGACCTGAATAAGGCGTGTCCTAAAGATAATTACCCCACACGCTTCATTGATCAGATTATTGACGAGTGTGCCGGTAACGAGATTTTCTCCTTCATGGACGGTTTCTCTGGTTATAATCAAATTACTATCCGTCCAGAAGATCAACATAAGACCGCATTTATTTGTCCCTGGGGTACGTTTGCATATAAGAAGATGCCTTTTGGTCTTAAAAATGTTGGAGCTACTTTTCAGCGGGCCATGTCTTACGCCTTCCACGACATCAAGAAAATCATCGAGGCATACTTAGATGATCTAGCTGCTCATTCTCGAAAGAGGATGGATCATCCAGGACACCTCGGCAAATATTTGAGAGATGTCGTTTTTATAAAATTCGTTTGAATCCGAACAAGTGCGTTTTCGCGGTGACATCCGGTCGGCTGTTGGGATTTATCGTGTCTAGTGAAGGGATAAGGGTAGATCCCTTCAAGGTTGAGGCAATACTTCGGTTGCCTCCCCCGTCTTCAATTCATCAACTTCAAAGTCTCCAAGGGAAGTCTAACTTTCTTCGGAGGTTTATCGTTAACTATGCTGAGATTACAAAGGGATATATGAGACTGTTGAAGAAAGGAGTTCCTTTTCTTTGGGACGACTACGCTCAACGCTCATTTGATGCCTTGAAAAAGGCATTGACCTCTGCTCCTTTGTTGAGTCCACCCGATTATAGCAGAGATTTTCTTTTGTATCTGGCTACAGCAGAATCTACCATTGGTATGGTTCTGGTTCAGGAGGATGATGCTCTGGCTGAGCATGTTATTTACTACCTTAGTCGAGGACTGGTAGGACCTGAACTGCGATACACCCCGATAGAAAAATTAGCCTTAGCAGCAGTTCATGCTGTGCGGCGACTCCGGCATTATATTATTCTTCGCAAAACTTATGTCTTGGCAGCTGCCAATCCATTTCAGTTTGTCCTCAGCAGGCGAGTGATTGGGGGCAAATATAATAGATGGATTGTGATTTTACGGGAATTTGATCTAGAGTTCATGTCTGCCAAATCCAAGAAGTCATTAGTTTTTGCGGAATTGATCTCCGAGTTGCCTTGTGGAGAGGCGATGATCTATGATGAGTCCTTTCCGGACGAACACTTGTTTCTGATCTCTCCACAAGATCCTTGGTATGGGGACATCATTGTATATCTCCAGACTGCGAAGTTTCCCTCTTCTTTTCGAAAGATGAGCGTTGTAAGCTGCGTCACTTAGCTAAAAGTTATCTGATTATTGGTGATGCTTTGTACCGTCGAGGGGTTGATTCAATCCTAAGACGCTGCTTAACTTTCGAAGAAGCTGAGGTTGTGCTCAATGATTCTCACGGTGGAGCTTGTGGGGGTCATTTATCAGGGCTTGCTACAACCCAAAAGATTTTGCGTGCTGGCTACTTCTGGCCCTCGATTTTCAAAGATTGTATTGAATCGGTCAAGAAGTGTCATCCTTGTCAAGTGTATACTCGAAAAATGCGCGCTCATCCAGCTCCGCTTTTTCCAGTCGTTACTGTCGGCCCCTTTACAAAGTGGGGTATGCATTATACTACTTGTAACCCGCCTTCGGCAAAAGGTCACAAGTACATTATCGTAGCAGTAGACTACTTTACGAAGTGGGTCGAAGCTATGCCTACTTTTAGGAACGATGGTGAGACTGCAGCTCTTTTCTTCTTCAACCAAGTTATCGCTCGTTTCGGTATACCTAGAGAGATTGTCACTGACCATGGCAGTCACTTTCAGAATAGTATGATGGCTGAGTTGGCTCTTAAATTGGGTTTCCGGCAGGAGCACTCATCTCCATATTATCCTTAGGCCAATGGGCAAGTGGAAGCCGTGAATAAATCCTTGAAGACAATTCTTCAACGGACAATTGATAAACATAGATCCAACTGGCACATTATGCTATATCCTGCACTCTGGGCATACAGGACGTCAGTTAAAACTGCAACTGGCTTTACTCCGTTTCAGTTAGTTCACGGGGTGGAATCCGTATTTCCCATTGAATGCGAGATTCCTTCCCTTAAATTAGCTGTTGAGCTTCTTCCTGACACTTCTAGTCTGGCAGAGCGGCTTCTTCATCTGGAACATCTTGATGAGCATCGTCGAGATGCCGCCACGTTGAACGAAGCCCATAAAAACCGAGTTAAAGCTCAGTACGATAAGGCAGTTAAGCCTAGGATCTTTTCCGAAGGTGACCTTGTTTTGGTCTATGCCCAAGAAAAAGATGCCTTGGGGGCAGGAAATTTTAAGTCAATGTGGTATGGCCCCTATATCGTTAAGAAGGTCCTTAAGAAAGGAGCGTATACCTTGGTTGACTTCGAAGGGAATGAGTTGCCGGAGCCCCGAAATGGGCTCTATCTGAAAAAGTATTATGCCTAGGCTTTGGCCTGGCATTTTGCTTTGTATATAGTAGGTTTTTTGCTTTGTACATATCTGTTTGATTTTCGATTTTTGATGAGATGGTGATGTTTTTGATCTGCTTTGGCAGATTGTGTTGATGTCATGAGTCATTTTGGTTTCGCCGATGGTGCTAGTAGACACACCCGGAACTTAGCTTCCGCGGCTTGGGTGCTTCATTATCCTTCCGGTCAGCTAGAGGGGTCTGCATTGGTCCTGCTTCCAATAACGTAGCAGAATACACTGCAGTCATTCATCTACTCTCGGAGGCAATATCCTTGGGTGTTGATTCGTTGGTAGTTTTCTTGGACTCCCAGCTGGTGGTGTCGCGGTTGAACAACACTTATCGGGTACGAGATCCAATTTTATTACGATTGTTCTTGAGGGTACGTTTGTTACAAAGGTCATTTCAATTTTTAACATTCATTCATATTCCTCGGGCTGACAATTGGTTTGCTGACTCATTGGCTAATCAAGCTTTAGATTGGCATATTAATCATTCAATACAATAAATTTTAATCATCAAAAACATCATACATTTGATACATTTATCACATCACATCAAATATCGCTGTATATATCATCGGAGTGTCAAAAAAACTTTACAAAATTTGGATCCATAATCTCGTACAAAACTTGGGCTTATGCCCCATCATGTTCAGTCTCAAAAAAGAATATACAGTCATCTAATATATAAAATCTGTCTACTCCTGAGGACCCTGCCCAGAAGTCGTGTTCCTATAGAACATCACTACAGTGGCCACACGGCGGAATAGTCTAACCCAGTCCCGGGGTACTCCTACAACCCGTCTCTGGACGGCTTCTGGCAAGTCCTCCACAGCACCCAGAGGGATTTGGCGGGTCAGTCCCTCCAAGTTTCTCTGCACGGCCTGGAGTGTCCTGTCAGAATCCGCTGTCTCCGCCTCACCTCTGCGGCGCTTGTGACGTGCTAGGCCCTCAGGACGAACTGGTCCAACATCTGAAACATGATCATTTTTAATTGTCAGTCATTATGAATCCAATCCAAAAACATGCTTGTTTTCATTTTTCATACATATTTGAAAAATCCAAAAAAATCATATAAGCTAAAAATTTTGCAAAACTTACCGACTGCTCCCCATGCTGCTCCGGGTGGAAGTACTAGATCTGGATCTCCTCGGAAATCCATCCCGGCATAGGGATAGTCGTCCACTGCGATGATCTGTTCTCTCCACCACAGGAAGAACTCATCGTCCCATGTGGTTCGGGGTACCTCGCTGCCTCCCAGTCTCTTCATCATGTCTGCCCAACGGGCAATTCTTGGGTCCCGCGGGCTGCTGATAGTCGAGATGACTCTGGGTCTCAAAGCTGGAACTCTCTCGAAGAAGAATGTTGTCAAAATGGTCCCATAGCCAAAGTGTTTTGTCTTTGTTTGGCGAATGGAGGTCAGCTGTTGTTTCATATTCAGTAGCAGGGCTGTGCACCAATCATACACATGAATTAAGCACTCTACAGCTATGCTCATGTGCGTCCTGGATGCCTGGTGTAGTGAGGCAGATCCTGCCACTCTGCCGATGGTGAACAGGAGGATCTTTATGTGAAAATCCCTGATATCTCTGATAGCAATCTGTGTTCCAACCTTCTTCGAATTATATACGCAATATATTTGGACATAGTCTTCCACGGTCAACCCTCCCAGGGGCTTTCCGTGCAAGTCCACTGGGTCTCCCCTCCTGGAGAGTCCAGTGATGAAGTATATATCTTCCACTTCTATGCGTAGTGGCATCTGATCAATTTTGAAGCAATCCTGATCTGGTTCCCAGTAATTTACGAGCATTTCAAGCAATCGCACATTACTTTTCATATTGGGCATTTTAAAGAATTTGAACAATCCACAGTTTCGGAGGACATTTTGTGCTGCGCGATCCTGCATGACCTCTTGGTCTATTGCGCTATGCTCATGTTCCCTCCATGAGATGGTCATCCTGAGAAATTTCATCAAAATTTGCATTAGAAACACTTTTTGGGTTACGGACTTGCGCATACGCGACTTTTCCTGTGCACAGTCGCGTGTATACGCGACTTGCCTTCATTGAACCCGCGTATGCGCAGATACGCATTTTTTAATAAGGGTTTCCAGGCAAAAAATCACTTAATTTTAATTTTTAAACGGACAAAATGAATAAACAGGATGATTAAGGAGCCTACCTGAAGTTTCGCTGAGTTCCGACGGTCGGTTGTTCCTGATTTGCTGAAAGAAGTTTTTAGCTCCAGAGCAATTTTTCCAAATCAGCTATGCATAATGAACCAATTGAGAGGTAATTTGTGTATTTATGGCTAAAAATTGAAAAATTTTGCAAAAATTTCCTTATGCTTATTTTTTCGATCTGTCTTATGCTGTATAACTCGATTGCTTGGAAGTGCCCAGTTTGGTATATTTCAGGTACATTTTGACGATTTTGAGACTTTTCCCGGTTTTTGATCCATGATTTCAGACTCTTCACGGCAGGTATATGATCTTCACTGGCATATAGGTTAGGAAATCACTTTCCGTTGCATCTTGCATTCTAGCCTCCATACTGATCACTTGCCTTAGGGTCGATCCCATCAGGTCATGAGTATTATACCCATTTCACTCGCCGATTTTTAAATCATGACTTGATGGTAGAGCCTTCCTTTGCATGGGCTTCCTAGTTAGTTCCTCGCTATCACTTGTTGCCCATGCTGCTTTTTATGTAGGCTCGGGAGTCCTCTTTAGTCCCGCCATGTCTTTCGTGTTGAAGCTTCATTCTTCTCCTTCATCACTTATCATTTTTCTGGCTTATACCCTAGAGGCTCCCTGGTGTTGTTAAGTTGTATTACTGCATTGCATATTGGCTACTTGTTTATCCTGGCCTTTAGCCGGCTTCATTTGGACTCGATGTTTAAGCCAACTTTTGACCTTGACTTTTGTACAAGTTAACCATTGCATGCACTTAGCTATCACGACTTGACACCTTTGTACCCATGGATGGAACGTTCCTCTGAGTATCACTGACCAGTTTTCGCCACCTTGCATTGAGCATAGGATTGTTCCAATCCCAGGAACTAGTGCATTTGCTTTCTTGATACTCGTTCTATCCATTGTACCATAGCATTCTTTTATTCTTTTTCAGGCTTATTATATGAAAAAGACAAAAAAATCAAATATAACAAAAAGAGCGGGAACGGGATGTATCTTCGTTATTTTGATGGCATTACAGAGTCAGTTTGTCGCCCTTGAACAAAGCACATATACTTATATATATTTCCTTCATTTGGGATGGTTCTAGTTTGACCTAGGTTCAGCCTTTACCATGTTTCACTTGTCATTTCTCCCCCGGTTGGTTATCTCTTCCAATCATATGGAGATTTTGTTTTGCCTCCTGCAAGACAGACTTATACAGTGTCACTTTTTACTGCCATGGTCATCACAGAGTCGTGCTTTTGTTCAAGGGAAGTCTAGCCTGAGTCGGCCATTCTACGGTGTCTCTTGACTCATTATTCAGTCGGCCTTCCCGGTCTTGTCAGTATCATGTTCTATCACATCAGATGTTTTGATCTTCTGCTCGTGCTGGTTTGAGAAGGTCCCTATTGACTTCTTGCCGGCGGGTTTGTCTCTTATCGACTACGACACATTGCTCTGAGAGCAAGCCTAGAGCCGCACCTTGGGCCTATTTCCATCATTGATAGGTGACCTCGTGCTCGGCATTTGATCATCATCATGGGTCTTTGACTGAGTGGTTTCCCCTGTGTTCGACGTCAGCACACATTATCACACTTGGGATTCGTGCAGTACCTTGATTTCCATTTGACCCTATCGGTGGATTTCTCGCCTCTGTGTCGGCTTTCATTATTGGTTGGTTCAGAGGGTTTCTTCCGTGCGCTAGCTTCATCTTGTGCACGTCGGAAACGTACTTCGGTTTTGGTTCCATCACTCTCCTTCGTACGATTCCTTCCAAATCTTGGCCTGCGGGTTACACTCGCGCTGGACTGATGTGGGATGCCTTAATGCCTTCCTTCCAGCAGATCTTTTCCCATCGACTCCAACTCATTGCTCTGGGAACAAGATCTAGAGTTTTTTTGTCAGTACCTTAGGGTTTGCAGTCATCAGTGGCAGACTCTTCGCTATCGACAGTGGGGATTCATTATTGCCTCCTGATTGGTAGATTCTTTCAAGTGTTCGACTTCAACTCATTCATTCACACTTGTCAGATTGTACTGGGGCACCTTGACACTCATTATCATTATCGGTGGGTTGTCTCGCGTTGGTTAACGGGAAACATCATTGCCCGGTAATCCAACGATTTCTCACATGGTCGACTTCAGCTCATTTATTCCCATTGTGTAGAATTGTGCCATTGTGATCGGTGAAGACCTCGGGTTGTATCAGCATTTCTCGGTTCACTGTTGACAGTCCTTTCAGTTTCTGCCAGTGTTGCCGTCCACCCTTATATGTTGCAGTTCAGCACAGCAGCATCTTATATGTTGGTCCCCGAGTTGCGTGATTGTACCGTTTGATCTACCACTTATGATCCGGTACTTGGAGATTCAGTTACTTGATCAGACATCCAGTTGCACCATCTTTTGATCAGCTTTCTATATGTGATACTTGGACATTGATACAGACTTGTATTTTCGGGCCCTGCTCAGATGATTCACTATGTACTTTCAGTTCAGTTATACTTGTATACATATTGGATCTATTTCAGTACTTTCCATATGATGTATTTTTGACTGAGCATGGGTATGCCCGCCTCGGCATGAGTTGACTCTCTGGTTTCTTTCATTGGTTTTTGGCAGGCTGAAATCTGGTGAAGTCCTCTCTTGTCCTTGCGAAGTTCTTTCTATGTGCATAATACATTTCGGCCATCATGTACCCCTTCTAACCTCATATATTAGGGGGCATCTGTTATAGCATCATTTCTCACCTTGACATGATTCATGATTGCTACATGGCTTTTTGGGCACCCATTCCTACAGACTTGGAAAAATTCACTTAAAAACAGTGGAAAATCCTCCATACGCGACTATGCCCGTGTTTTTCCGCGTGTATACGCGAGTACAGCTAGACTTTTCCGTGTATTCCATTAAAATGATTAAAAAATATATAAAAAATCCCTAATTTCGCGCTGGGTTGATGGTTACTCAGGTAGTTCAACCACCCCAGCCCGTGGCCAACTGTTTCCAACTGCTGAAACTACTTGGAGGGACTATAAAAGCCCTCATGTGTATGGCCTAAGGGAGAGAGAGAATTATTGATATTATACTTTGTTGGTATTCCCTATCCAAGTCTGATTCCCCGTGCCTCTTGCACTTTCCCAGTTCATTACAGGAAACCCTTGTTTCCTTGAGATACACATCCCTTTATATGTTATCTCGTATGCACCAGTTTGGAAGGAGTCTTAGCGAGGCAAGGGCTGGACGGATCCGGACGGCGGTCTGCGAAGGCCTTGGAAGGATCAGGTGATCTCTCCTCTTAATTACTTTTGTACGTACTATTTATAATACAGAAGTATCATGCTGTTCCCGAAATAAACGTGTTAGTGTATGCTTTAATGTATGAAAAATATTTGTTATACAAGCATTCATTATGATTTATTTAATGTTTTATATGAATCTCACTGACACATAGAGTAGATATATGCTGTACAACTTGTCCTTTGTGCTGGTTTCTTCTTGTATTTCAGGTTAAGGAGGAAGGACGGTTGCAGGGAGTTTGGAATCCACGTGGATCTACTTCAAACGTAGGACCAACGGGTAAACCTCTCATTCTGCTCTATTTAGTTTTTATGAACGTTGCAGGGAGTTTGAACTCCACGTGGATCTACTTCAAACGTAGGACCAACGGGTAAACCTCTCATTCTGCTCTATTTAGTTTTTATGAACGTGCATGATTGTGTGAGTCTCTGTTAAGTAGTACGCCCCTGCTTTGTGGAGGTTGAATCCCAACCAACCTCTAGGGTGTTAATTCCCCGAAACACTAGTCAATCTGGGCCGTTCATTAGGTGGATGATCTGACGGTAGAAGTTATGTTTAGTTTAGGGTTTTTTGCCCTAGAAGGCAACCCATCGCTTTTATGAGGGAATTTTATTACGGCTATGGATCATATACGTGTATTCTCGGAGCGAGAAACAAATAGGGAGACTGTGAGAGAGAACATAGGATATTACAGCGGATCTATTGTAGGTTGTGTCTCTTCATTTTGCTGGATGATAGAAAGGAAGGACTGGCTGTTCGGGGTGGACGTAGCCCAAACTAGGCGAACCACGTATATTTGTGTCTCTCTGGTTTTATGTGTTTTGTGTGCTTTTGTTTTCCACATATTTATGTGTTGCATTGCTCTATAATATTTAATTTTCTAACAATGAAATCTAACATTGTAGAGATCAATGTGGAATGTGGAAAAATACATAGTAGTTGGAACCAGTTACGCGGAAAACCTGCTTAATGAACACGATATGGTGCAAGTAACTTCACTTATGCCATCTCGAGTGAAGAATACCCTCCAAAAAGGTCCCAGTGAGTCTATCCAACGTCTTTTCCATGTACAACAAAGAATTCCCCTCTGTCGTCACCGTAGGTAATAGCCCTAATATTATGGTCTCTAAGGTTACCACTTACAACAATTTTACTTGGGGGCACAGTCGTAGATGGGCGTACACGCAAGGGTAGGGTAACAAAGCTCAATCCCCTTGAAAGTTTCTCAACATGGTTAATATGAGGTTTACCTTCAAGTGAATCCAAAGCACCTTTCATCACCACTGTAATACATGTGAATCACTAGACCATAACCAATGAAGTGGGGTCTATCACTCCACTGAGTTCGATATGATCTCATGCTTAACTCCCTTGTTAGAGGAGCTTCCTAGAGCTAAATCATAATAAATGGATTTACTCCATATCGCAAGATTCTAGTGTTTGTTTGCAACTTGGAAATTTAACTCACTTCCCTATTCAAAATCCCTATAACCTGATCTAATGTAGGTGGAAAGAGCCCTTAAATGAAATAAAATAAAGTAAATCTAATTGGTTTTATTAACATTGTTCTTTTTTAAAGATGTTACTTACTCAATGGGTAAATGGATCTGAAATTGATGGTATTATGACTCGACTCAAAACTTTAATGCTATTGAACATGATATCGTGATATTTTCATTTCAATGAATTCTAGTTAAAGTAAGGAGAGAGGTTCTTCTTTAAAATATTAACTCTGGAATGCACCACTTCTAATTTTCTAATGCAATTCAAAGCCCTAAGTGTCAAACCCTGCAATGTAATCTATGCATTATTTGTTTTAAAACTATGCAAATGTAATTTGTTATATCTTAGAGAAAACCTGGTTGTTAAGGAAAAAATCTAAGGTAACCTCAAACCTATTTTAGGTTGAAAGTTGTCCCTTCAGCCTGGAGAGGGATCTCTCCCTAAACTCAGCTACTCTAGGTCATTGTAGTAGTAGGTTTACACTTTAAGCTCTATGGCCAGATTTGTTTGAGAAGTGATGAAATTTGGTTGGGTTGTATATAAAATACACTATTAGGAATGGATTCTAAACCCTATCAAGTGAAGTTACATATTTAATGAGGACATAAAAAGCAAGTTAGTAATAACTCCTTTGACAATTTGAGAGATTTAGAAGAGAACTAGAAATAAAATAATATTATAGTTAACAGAACAACAAGTACTAATGATTTATAAATAACGAGAAAGGAGCATAACTGAATCCCAATCTCAGATATTAAACTTTCAAGACATGAAGAAGGTTTTTTTTATATAAACAGAGAAACAACAAACAGGGAACTACAACACAAGAATTCTTTGCAAATGCTCATCAAGAATCAATTTTCCAGTAAAAACCAACAACCTTGTTTTATTTTACAGAACTTTTCTTTATAGAAAAGACAAACTAACTAAAAACAAGTTTGTAGAAAATCTTTAATTACATAGCCTAAAAATCACATCGTACATTTCCAATACATGCATATAAAACTTTCCAATCCTATATGAATCTAAATATCATGTTTTTGTTGGAGTCATGGTAGGATTTGAGAATCACCAAGTCAAATTTGATGAGGTCGCATCGAAGCCAACAATTGCCCATGAGCTTTTTCCTCACGAATTTCTAAAAAATAGGGTCTAGAGATCCCTTTGGAAATAAAAAAAACGTGATATATGTTGGAAAACTAAGAGAGGATTGTGTTAATGGGTCCCTTTTCAAAAAAAACCTCTTTGTGTTTTCAAAAATTAAACTTCGATTGTTTGGAAACGGATTTTTAAAACAGTGGCTAAAACCGGAAAAGACTAAATTGCAAATCCTGAAAACTAGGTCTCGAAGATTCCTTCGAACCTCTCAAATAATTATACCTGTGTAAAAACTGAAAGAGGATTTTTTAAATGATTCTATTATAAACAAAAACCTCCTTTTATTTTTAAAATTTCATTTCCAATTGTTCTTAATCCACGCCCGAAGTTACTTCCTTTTACATGAAAAACAGAGTAAAATTGAGTTTATTACTGACATCGGCTTTGTCAACGCTCGTTTGATAGATGATTGTTCATATGTTGACGTGTGTTTTATCGACGCATTTTTTTTACATAAAAAAAAAATTGAAATTTTCCTTTTGGTGTTGATACCTTGAATATCAATGCATTTTTTAAATTTTCAATAATAAAATAACACTCACACTCCCATTGTCAGCATTTTAAACCTGTTTATTAAAAATTCACGTTGACACTCTCTTTGTCAATGTTTTAAACCTGTTTATTACAAATTTGTGCTGACACTCCCATTATCATCTCTTTAAAAAATTATAAACTAAAAAATGTGATAACATAATCTATGCACAATTTCCATTCATGTTACAAAAATGAGAATTCTAACTATGCATATGTAATCTATACAAAAGAAATATTCAAAACAAACAAAAGATTATTCCAAATCGGTGAAAAATAAACAAGATTATTTTCCTTAACCAATGTAACTAAAGAACCAATCGAGTGTAATTAAAGGAAATTGGGTGAAAATTCCAAAGATCAAAAGTGATGACACTCAAAGGCGATTAACACCGAGACACAATTCAGCAAAAATTAAAGAAAAAACATGCAAAATTTGTTAAGAAACTGAGACAAGCCTCTGAGCAATGACCAAATGAAACAAAATTAAGAATTTCTCAAAAACAAAATTCAAAGCACTCGATCAAATTGACAGAGACTCTATAAGATTGTAAACAAGCTTAAGAAATCATAAAAACAACAAATCTAGAATTAAATCAGAGAAACCCAGATTTTCAAAAAATTCAGGTATGTGCACAAGAAAAAAGTGTAATATAATGTGCATACACATTGTTGCTAAGGGATAAGTGTGCAGATATGCACTATGTTGCTAAAGGTAAAATGCGCAGTTCGAGAAAATTAAGAAAAAATAAAAAAAAAACAAAGGTCTCGAACCATAAATTTCAATTTTTAAAAATGGACTAAATGTGTCAAGGGTCATAGCATGACACAATGGAGAACTCTCTTTCCCTAGTGGAGTTTCCAATTGTTATGGCGAACTTATCCATTTTGCGGACAAGAAGGATTTCTCTAGATTTCCAACAAAACCTAGTAACAAACATCAAAAGAACAACTACCTTTCCTTAGCCTATAACTGAAACATGAAACATGTAGTACACGAAGAATCACTTACCTATTAGCGATGTGTTTGTAGAAGTCCTTTTAGTGCTTTCCACAGCCAGTTTTTCCTCACTACCTTAGAGGCTTACCAAATGATTTCCACAACTTCTCCATGATGATGCTCCAAAAGAGATTTTCATAGACAAAAACATTCAAAGGGATCAAAGCATCTCACACATATAAAATCAAAGGTAAATTAAATCCCTAACTTAACATAAAACATATAGTTGAATAAATAATCAGTTATAAACCATGCGAACAATCAAGGAATCTCGCAAATAACAACAAAATAGACACAATTAGGAAAGAACAACTACTTTGTATTAAACTCAAAGGAGAAAAAGTTTACAACCTGGTTGCCTTGATGTCACAAGCCTCTTCCAATGGTCTTCGTTCCTTCCCTTGATGACAAACTCTTTAGACCCAAAATCAGCAACATAAGTTTACAAATCCAAGTCCCCCCCCATTCCTCCAATCCTATGCTCAATTTATAGGCAGGAGGAAGAGGCTTCTAGTTCCTCTTCTCAAGGGATATGATGCTTAAGAGGAGGATATTAGTTCCATGAACCAAGGGATGAGGGGCAGGTATGTAGTGGTTCGAGGTTTCTAATTTGGATAATATTACTTCATCAAAGCTTCTATAATTTGCTTTTTATTTTTACTTGTGTGAACAAGATTGCGCAGTTTATAGAGGAAGACATTACGCAGGCCACAATGGTAAAAACTACACATGTGCAGGTAATGGTTAGGAAAACTGCGCAGATGCTCAAAAATGGTTTTTAAGTAGTGCAACCCAAAATTCCTTTTGTCCCTAGTATTTTTTTTACTTCAAGATTCATAGGGGATTCACTTGAAACACTCGTCGAATGGCGAGAGATCCTAATCAACTGTCATGGTGACAAAATTTAGTGTAATAGTTCTCTCTAATATTTCCCTCCATCCACACCCACACCCTCATAAATTTAAGTTCTCTCTAATATTTCACCTCTAACCCCACCCTCACCCCCCCAAGTTTAATTTAATTTTAGGTTCTCTATAATATTTCTCACCAACCCCCACCTATATGAGGGTGGGGATGAGGGAAAATCTACCTAATTTTCCTCCTCACGCCCACTCTACACATAGGTTGTTTAATTTATTTTATCTCTAATATCTCCTCCCACACCCACTTCTATGGTTTAAGTTCTCCCTAATATTTTCTCCCACCCCCACTTATATGGTTTATGTTCTCTCTACTATTTTCCCCCACCTGTAAGAATTAAGTTATCTCTAATACTTCTCCCACCCTCACCCTCATATAAGTGGGGATGGAGGATGAGGGGGTGGGGGGAATATTTGAGAGAACTTAAATTCAAGTTTAAGTTATCTCTAATACTTGTGCCACCTCCCCCCATCCACCATCCCCACCCTCGTAGAGAGAATTTATATTTGAGTTTAATCTCTCTCTAATATTCGCCCCAAACCTTGCCCTCATAGTGGGGGAATTATTAGAGGTAAATTAAGTTTAATTTTAAGTTTAAGTTCTCTCTAATATTTTTCACACACCCTCACCTTCATGGTGGGGAAAATATCAGAGAGAAACTAAATTTAAGTTTATGTTGTCACAAATAAGAATCACATAGGTGCTTGTGAAAGGTTGTTGAACCACCAAGGGTGCCCTGGGGTTGAAATTCTGGTGCTTGCCTTATTGTGGAACCACCTAGAAATGTGATTTCTCACCCATAGGCAGTTTGACAATTGTTGAACCTTCCTCACAGTGGCTCTCTTCTCCTCAAATTGAGATGGAGTTCTCTGCATTGTGAAATGTTTGCATGATTTTGTTTTTTCCTGAACTGTATGAGTTCTAAGAAGCTTAGTTGGTGGATGAAGGTTGTGAGGGCCTCGTGACATCCTATTACAATTGTGTTGGTTAACTGAAAATTACTCAGAAGCACCCCACCTCAAGCTTTGGAATTTGGCTCAAGGTTGATAGTTGCAAGCAAGGCTTGGTTGCAACTATCTTATTATTATCATTATTATTATTATTGTTACTTGTAATTACTATTCTGTCTTTTTTATTTGCAACAACACAATTTTATACTAACATTAGGGTGCATTGTTTCTTATATAAGCCATCTATATAAATGTTGTGTGGGCTATAGGTCTATAGCGATGTTAATCTTAATGCTAAAATGTGTGATTCTTGCCTGTAAATTGCATGTGCTGAGATCTCCTGTCTACATGTGAAATATGTTCATGTAAGAATTTGGGAATTGTATACATTTTTTTTTTCTTTCATGAGTTGTTGTATGTTTATTTATGGTCTCAGAGACCAACAGATCACTAAGATAAGATGGGTTGATTTTTGTTTATTAACGTTTGTTGGAGAAGCTCGTAGGCCTCCGAGTTGCAATGAGCTTGAAATTATGTGTAATGGGCCTTATGGATCATCAATGGGAAAATCCTTGTTCTGTTTATCATATTGCTTATAAATTGGTTATTACGCCTTGTTCAATATCCAAGCTAGAGAAGATTAGCAGTTATGTGTAGGTGGGATTACACATGCGTATTATAAATCTATACATTTTTACATATGCTTCCATCATCCAAATGAAATATTTAATCCCCTTCATGCATGCTTTAATCATGGTTGTGGAGTGGGAAGGTTGCTTGTATAAGAGTGAATGGAAGAATTCCCTTATAGTTGTTAACAGTTGCTCGGGCTTAAGCGTTACATTACCACCCCATTCCTTAGTAAATTATTCTTCAATTTCGCCTTCTCGACTGCAGGATATGGTCCTACATTTAAACCTCAACAATTATTGCTTTGTTATGCACCGCATGTGACCATATTCATGACCAAGAGCGAATTCCCTTGTAACATGTCGTTGAGATCAAGTTTGAGAAATATTAACGGTCGAAGGAGACCCGAGATGACAAAACCTAGAGGTCTTGTTCCTGAAAGATCACAAGAAGTCTCGTCGAGAGAAGGGTCAGGATGAAGAGGACTAGGTGGAGATAGTAAGGTTGTCATCTTGATGTCAGCGATTGACTAAACATAAGAATTTACGCGCTAAGTGGTATGGCCCCTCGTTACACCCAATCTCGGAGGCCATTCCACGAAAGTGTGAAGAGGAGCACATAATATAATGAGCGGGATGTTGTAAGCTTGAGTCGCCATGTAAGAGACGCGAGCTTGAAAACCTATTCATTGGGGCAGAGGTGCAAGCCCCCAAACGAGTCAGCCCAGAGGGTCAACCCCAAATAGTTTGTGAGAGTGCATAGGGGAGAGGAGTCGTGGAATAGAGCCCGAGATACAAGAATATTGGCAGCAAATAACAGACATCACATTAGTCATATATGTGTATGTGTGTGTGTGTGTGTGTCTTCCTATGGTCGTATATTATTCATGTGTGTGTGTGTATGGGTCTTCCTATGGTCGCATATTATTCATATGTGTGTGTGTGTGTGTGTGTCTTCATATGGTCGCATATTATTCACAACGCAGGGTGTGGAACCCAAACCCATGAACGAATCGACAACTAGTAAATAAGTGCTAAGTTGCGCTAGGATATTAGCCAAGTGGGTACTTGTAATGTTCCAAATATGGAACTCAGAAATGAATAAGTTGTATAACGGTCCTGTTATGATGAATAAGCTTAAAATATACATAAGAAACACATAGACATCATTTTTAGCTACAACAACAACTTGTACTTTGTTTCATCATCCAGAGAGTGGGGAAAAAGGGTATTTTATGCCCTAAAAAGTTTGTTTTCGGAAATGAGCGTAAAAATAAGCAGGAGAAATTGCTAGATATGATATCTTAGGTCATGAGGGACCTGCGCTTCAGCTCAAACTAATGCTTCTAGCTATGTTAAACAGCTCCTCCTTTCCCGACTAGGCTAAAAAACCTTGATATCCCATGACTTTGCTAAACTGAAATTTCTAAATACTGTGAGAGCGTAATTCCCAGGAGGGTTTCTATAGAAAATGATGGAATGAGTCTGATATGAATCTTATATTATTCAAATAATAGAGAAATGGAGGTTTACACTCTTATACAGCAAAAACAAGACACCTGGCAAAGGTTTCTAGCAAAATACATGTACAAAGCAGCACTGCAGAAAATAACACAGTTTACTGCAACACTGTTGAATAATACATAGAATGGCCTTAGGCCTTCTTATTGGAGCTCCCGGAGGGAAATAAGCACCTCCTCCTTAAAGATTAGCATACAATCAAAGGATGTAGCTCTACTGTTGCTGCTCCTGTATAAAAGACGCAGTTCACTAAAGGAGACTGCGTTGTGGCTGAATGTGGATGAATGGCCTCAAGCTAGATACAGAAATGAAGCTCAAATCACTCCCCTTTGATCCCTTAAACACGCTGATCCAAAGAGAGGATGGAATTCCCGCACGGGAATTCTTTGCACTAAGCAGTGCAACAAATCTAGCTAAACAACTGAAGCATGCAATTGGTCTCAAGACCAAAATAGCTGAATACATGAATGAATCCCCTTTGATGCTATTCCTTCCTTTTATCTTTGGTGAGCCTCCTCACCCCGGACCCCACACAATATTGAGGTGACTTCTTCATGAAGCTTCCTCTTTCAAAACTGCGCTGCCCTAGCTTGCTTCCCTCCTCTTGTGGCTGCGCTGTTGACTTGGTCAACTAATCCACTTCCAATGACTCTTTCACACTAGAGAACTTCAATCTAGTTTACATATGTGTGTCTTAGGCTGATCTTTGTTCATATTGAACTGGTTTACTTAGGTGATCTCTTCCTCCTCAAGAATGCATGTTGACTTAGTCAAACTTGACTATGTCCTCATCTATTTTGCCCCTGTTCACACTTATAAGTGTAAAGTTCAGCTCCTGAAGTGATCCCCTTACTTATTAAGGTGGAAATTATTCATATTATATTGTTCATGGGATCCCTTACCCATTTATTCCTCTCCTAGGTGAAAGTAGCAAAATCTAATGTTCCAATTTGCTTGTTGCAAAATTGGGAATATTACAGTCCTCCCCTCCCAAATGTTGCTTGTCCTCAAGCAACTGCAAGGATAGGACTGAAGAGAATCCTATCCTCCCTTGTAGCACCCTCATAAGATGGAGTCTCCCAAGGATCAAGGTGGTGCATCATCAATATATCTCCAAGTTGCTCCTCCCAAGTGTGTAAGCTATTTAAATAGCTGACATTTGTGATAGTGAAACATCTATGGAAGCAACAATGGGTTGTTTGAAGGTCCTATTGAAGCATGAGGGATGATATAAATTGGGATTCATCATCCCCTTTTGAGTTTCTCCCTCCCCAAGCTATCAACCAAACACAATGAGTCACCCTCCATTATGGCAACTCATGAAGGATCTCTTCCACCTTGAGCTTCTGCAAAGAAGGTGGGCTGCATAGCTGATTGTGTGGAGTTAAAATGTGCATCTCTTGTTGCTTCTCTCTCCACTTATGATATATATGGGGCTAATTCTGATATATGGCTGAGATATAACGGTCTTCAAGAAAGACCCAAGCCACCCCATCAAATCCAACACCCATGAGGTGTCCCCTCAAAGAACTCAAACCTCCCAAATGAGTCCTCTCACTTGAAGGCAAGATGTAAAGCATGGAAATCAAGGTCTGCCCCTTGTTCTTTCTAAAATATGCAGCTTGTATAATGTGAAGAAACATCTTTTCATTGGGCCTCTCCACCTCTTGTGCCACTCCTCCAATGGTGCTTCCTACAATCAATGTTTTAGCAGCATATCATGGAAGCATAAACATATGAAAACAAGGAGGCAGAACATAGTCCCAATCATGGAACCAATGCAGGGCATCCTTTGCTTGCCTCAATACATAGTGTAACAAGTGTGTTTTCAGCCACTTTTTTGCTGCCACATCCATTTTACAAAAGGAAATCATGAAAGCATAATTTGGTGCCAATGATGCACATCGAAAACCATGTGGCATTCCCCCATAATCCACAAATAGAATGGCCATCATAAACGTTGCAAGTGGCCTCAAGTACATAACAATACAATATGAAAGAAGGAAATACCCTCCTTGGTATGATATGCTGCTCATATAGATAAGGAAGTGTAAAATACAAAACAAAATTTAACCTCCTCCATCATGTACTTTGGTCATTGAGCTGAAATGGCTCAAGTGAAAATTCTTCCTTGCTGCAGGTGAGTAGGGAAGTGGTTGTGCCAACCTTTTCTTAATCTTCCAGGCTGTGCATCTCTCCATATGCTGATATACATTTAATTTAATGCCCTCCCAAGTGAACTCCTCCCTTGAGGGATGGTATGCATAAAAATGCATGGAAGGAAAGTCCACAAATGTTGCATGTAGATCTTTCTCCTTGTGCTTATTAACCCAAGCCAAGAAGGTCAAAACATAGTAAGGGATACTCTCATCCATTACTTTTTCATGCCCATCTTCTACATGCTTCCATTGTGCATTTCTTGTGAAGTGGTCTTGGGAACACTTCAGCAAGCAATCCAAGCTCCTAAGTGACAACGCTGCTAGCCTTTGGAGTAGGGCTACTGTCATCTCAAAGCTCAATTCTTTGACATAGATTGTGTCAAATACTCTTCCCAAAATTCTGCTGTACATGTAGAGATCCTCCCAAGATGGAGGTGATGCTCTTTGCACTATGCTAGTGCCATCCCTTACTCCTGCAAAATCATGCCAAGTGTGAGAGAAAATCTACCCTTTCTCTCTCCCAATCCTCCAAAGCAATGAATGACTTTGCTGCCTCATCATACCTCCATCATACAACTGATGCAGTGAAAACAAAATCACCATATCATCATAATGCATCCACACTCCTTGTTGCCCCATGATGCAAGTGCCTTGCCAAGTTCTGTCCTCCCTCATACCCTTGGAAGAAGGATATGTCTCATGTTGGCCAAACTCTCTCAAGAGTAGCCAACGTAGTTTTTCCTCTTGTTGCCCCGTATCATAGAGTTGCAAGTAACATTCCAACTTCTTGCTCTCTATCCACATCCACTTATCCTCTAATGGATGCCTCCTATCATTCTCCACCTTGGTACTCCCCCAAAGAATATTACCATCCTCCAATATCAGATTTTTCTCCTTGCATTCCATGGGATACTGAAATGCAACTCCTTGGAGACCTCCTAGGAAAGATCTCTCACTGATGATCACCTTGAACCCATAAGGATCCAAAGGGGCTGAAAGCAAAGCCTCCTTGCTGCTACCTCTTGACAGCGTTGTAACCCTCCTCCAGGGTGTTTTGGCTATCTCATGCATCAACTCCCGGATGAACATTTGGTTCTGCATGAATTTGTTTGGAGCAACATTCACTCCATCCTCCAAGAATTCACACTCCAACCTTAAGGGTTGTGTGTAACTTATCAGTTATACATGAGGTTGAGGGTTCAAATCTCCCTTCAATCCTCCAAGCTTGCATAGTACAGTGCAATCCTGCTGCTCTATCTCATCAATACCATTTGATCCTGGGCCATATGCAACTAAATCTCCAACCCTTTCCATAAAATTTTCCGAAATGTTAAGACATGGAAACTTATGCATACCTTTGTGAGCCTTTGGGACATCTTCTATGGATGCAAGAGGTCCTCTCTTCAATATGTTGGCTGATCCAACTGTTGGTGTAGAAGGCTGCTCTGTCAAGGTCATGGCAGTGCTGGTACTTGCCTCCTCCCATGGTGGTGTGGGTATTCTCCCCTCTGATCTTTCCTCATCAAAGGATTTGATTAGCTCTTGAGTGAACTCAAAAAAGGAAGTCACTCTTGTGTGGCTTAAGTGATTGCACCACCAGGTATTAGCTTCACCCTCCAGGTGCAGCGCTGCAATTTCTGCTACCTCCCTTTCTTCCACTAGATGAAGTAGGAAGAATTCCTTAAGCCTTCTTTCCCAAGCTCTTGCTGTAGTTGACCCATCAAATTTAGACAATAGGAATCTATTGCCCTTGATTTCTACTTTGTTGCAAGATCTTCTTTCTTCTCTCAGTTGAACAAACTGAGGAAAATCTAGGGTCTCTTTGGAAGCCCTAGGTTGGCACTTGTATTATGCCAAATACCCACTCAAGATTTCATGCTCTAAGTGGTCTCATTTCTCTACACTTCCTCTATGAGAATAGGAAGTGCATGCATCTTCTTCTGCTTCTTGAAACCTTCTAGAGGTCTCACTGCAACTCTTTCCTCCTTGAAACCCTCTTGGAGTTTCAATGCATTTCTCTTCTTCTTTATTCTTAGATCTAAAAATGGATGAAAGTAAACTCATCCTTTCCATCATTTTTTTCTCCTCTTCTTCTTATTTTCTGATTGGATCTGAAATCCACAGGCTGAGCCGAGATGGCAGCTCTGATACCACTGTAATGTTCCAAATCTGGAACTCAGCAATGCATAAGTTGTATAACGGTCATGTTATGATTAATAAGCTTAAAATATACGTAAGAAACACATAGACATAATTTTTAGCTACAACAGCAACTTGTACTTTGTTTCATGATCCGGAAAGTGGGGAAAAAGGGTATTTTATGCCCTAAAAATGTTGTTTTCATAAATGAGCATAAAAATAAGCAGGGGAAACGGCTGGATATGATATCTTAGGTCATGAGGGACCTACTCTCTGAATTTCAGCTCAAACTAATGCTTCTAGCTATGTTAAACAACTCCTCCTTTCCCGACTAGGCTAGAAAACCTTGATTTCCCATGACTTTGTAAATAGAAATTTCTAAATGCTATGGGAGCATAATTCCTAGGAGGTTTTCTACAGAAAATTATGGAAGGAGTCTGATATGAAGCTTATATTATTCAAATAATAGAGAAATGGAGGTTTACACTCTTATACAACAAAAACAAGACACTCAGCAAAGGTTTCCAGCAAAATACATGTACAAAGTAGCACTGCAGAAAATAACACAGTTTACTGCAACACTGTATTAAACATGACTGAATATGACATGTAAATGCTAAATAATACAGATAATTGCCTTAGGCCTTCTTATTGGAGCTCCCGGAGGGAAATAAGAACCTCCTCCTTAAATATTAGCATACAATCAAAGGATGTAGCTCTACTGCTGCTGCTCCTGTATAAAAGACGCAGTTCACTAAAGGAGACTGCACTGTGGTTGAATGTGGATGAATGGCCTCAAGCCAAATATAGAAATGAAGCTCAAATCACTCCCCTTTGATCCCTTAAACAAGCTGATCCAAAGAGAGGATGGAATTCCCGCACGAGAATTCTTTGCACTAAGCAGTGCAGCAACTCCGGCTAAACAGCTGAAGCATGCAATTGGTATCAAGACCAAAATAGTTGAATACATGAATGAATCCCCTTTGATGCTATGTCTTCCTTTTATCTTTGGTGAGCCTCCTCACCCCGGACCCCACACAATGTTGAGGTGACTTCTTCACGAAGCTTCCTCTTTCAAAACTGCGCTGCCCTAGCTTGCTTCCCTCCTCTTGTGGCTGTGTTGTTGACTTGGTCAACTAATCCACCACCAATGCCTCTTTCACACTAGAGATCTTCAATCTAGTTTACATATGTGTGTCTTAGGTTGATCCTTGTTCACATTGAACTGGTTTACTTAGGTGATCTCTTCCTCCTCAAGAATGCATGTTGACTTAGTCAAACTTGACTATGTCCTCATCTATTTTGCCCATGTTCACACTTATAAGTGTAAATTTTAGCTCCTGAAGTGATCCCCTTCCTTATTAAGGTGGAAATTATTCATATTTTATTGTTCATGGGCTCCCTTACCCATTTATTCCTCTCCTAGGTGAAAGTAGCAAAATCTAATGTTCTAATTTTCTTGTTGCAAAATTAGGAACATTACAGTACTACCACGTGATTGCCACATGGATTAGAACAATGACATGACACTTTATAATTCGTCAAAATTTCAAATGATCATATCTTTCGATCTAGAGGTAGGACTGAGGCAAAAATTTTATCACTGGAATCACCTTGATGAGACATACACAATGGTGATCTCAAACTAAGGTTTGAGTAAGTTGAAAATATCGAAATTTTTAGACCCCATTTCCATAACCACACTTTGGGATCTTGGGTTAGTATAGTAACCACCTCCCCTTAATTTGTGTTACGGTGAGGGTTAGGAGGGGGGTGTTACAAAGTGGTATCAAAGTATCTAGGTTCAACACTCGGACTGGATGGGATATACCATCCCCAGGCTTTTTTAGGGCTTCATTCAATGTCACTTTTACTTTTCCTCTCTATTCTCTCTGTGTTTCTCTACATCTCGCCCATATGTTATGTTTTCGACTAATATTCTCCTTCTGCCTCACTCTATGCATGTCCCCATCAAGAAATCCCTCGTTTTTCTAAAACTAATTAACTGCCCCTGTTTCCTTTACAACTTGTGCAACAACCCATCACTAGACAATGTAGCCCATGTTGCTCTCAATTTTTTTTTCTTCTTTCTATCATTTTATTTGCTTGTGGTTGGGCTAAAAGACACTTGGGCCAATCCTTCCATTTCGGTTGGATTCAATGCACTATCAACACATTAAATTGCTTTCCACCAACTAGGTTTGTTATTAAAAAAATAACTATTTCTTGAAACAACCTCTTTCCCCAAACAATAAAATTTGTGTCCTTTCTTGATTATTTATAATAATTACAATTATTTAAAATAAAATTGTTAACCAAAAAACATCACAATACAACAATTTATTGTCAAATTTAGCAATGACTATACAAACAATATTCATTAACAATAAGATGTGTTAATTTCTTGAATCTCAATTTATTTTTTAAATAACACTAAATCTTCTCTATAACGAATGCAATATATATTGAATTGTTACATAATTATATTCATGTATAACACTTTTGAATGAATAACGAGTGCAATGTATATTGACCCCTTACAAATTTGTATTCGATGTATAACACTTTTGAACATGCATAATTGTGACGAGTAAAGAAACATGAACGGGATGAAACAAGTCCATCTCTATTTAATGGAGGCTTTTCATAATATTATTATCTCTATTATTTAATGGAGGCTTTTCATAATATTAATTTTGTTTATTTAATGTGAGTTTGGTTGGTATATTTAGTTTAATATCATTTAATTTTTTTATGGGTTATATTTTTTATATTATATTTTAAATATAATTAAATTATATTGGTAAATTAGGTAGATAGCTGGTTTTTCATAATATTTATTTTATTTATTTAATGTGAATTTGGTTGGTGTATTTAGTTTAATATAATGTAATTTTTTATGAGCTATATTTTTTTAATTATATTTTAGATATAATTAAATTATATCAATAAATTAGATAGAGAGCTGGCTTTTCATAATATTAATTTTGTTTATTTAGTGTTAATTTGGTTGGTGTATTTAGTTTAATATAATTTAATTTTGTATAGGTTATTTTTTTTAATTATATTTTAGATATAATTAAATTACATTGGTAAATTAGGCTATTGTAACATATCTCTATAAATATATTTATCAAATCACAAATATATATATATATATATTATCTTAACACATTATAATATTAACTTATTTCATCATACGCAAAACCATAAAATCAACATACCTACTTAACCACAAGACATTTAAATTCTTTTCTGAACATGCGACTTTGTCATATGTTATGTGATACGTTATATTGCTTTATAACTAAAATATTTCTAAGTGTTGGATTATTCCGCCGCTATGTTGTCCATTTAATTGCGTTAATATACCTCATTGTACCCCATGCAATTACATTTATTGTTTTCAGATTTTTATGCCAGGCCGAGGTGATAGCCTCTCTTCGAATATTGTGCATCTGCCAGCGCATCAAGGTTGGTACATGGCAATGAATCACATTAATGTTTCAGCAAATTTTTCTGTAGTTCCGCGATTTCGTTTGGCTTTATGCCTAACATCTGGATAGTTTCTGATCGTCGGATTACCTTCTGATCGATGGACAGAATGACTTCCCGCCGTGATTGTTCTTTGGGTTAAACCCCAACACCTTCGCTCAATGTTCATTTGACATACCTTTTTCCTTTCTTTTCGCTGCGAGGGAGCTCTGCAATGATACTCCACAATCCTAAACTTGCAGAAGCCTTTGACTGTAGACATGTAGATCTCTCTGCGCCTGTCTTTACTAATTCCGTGAAGGTTGAGTTTTTGTGGTAAGTTTTTTCTGGAAAGCTCGTGAGGTTGCTTTAGCTGATCAACCCAATGGAGTACTCCCGTCGAACAGCAGGGTTTCGTCCAGACATTATTCGACTACTCCCTAGAAGGTAATATACCATTTTGTTTTCCTTTGTTATGAGGTTATTAATTTCCATAACAACCATTGCATAACAAGCATGGGTGCTTTGTTGTTTATGACTCTTATGTTCTTCTAAATCTTTCACAGGACACCGATATTCGGCTTCATTCTAGAATTACAGGTATTGCATTCGCCCTTCTTGTAAAAGAAAATATATTGTCTCTTCCTTCCTCAGAATTAAGGGCATGAATACTAAACTGATTCATAAATTGGGTTTGTAGGTACCCTTCTCTCTCTAAGTACCGACTGTTGTCTCTAAACTTTTCGCTCGGAGCCCAATTTAAACTACGATACTCACCGTGTATTTTCGGTTACAGGTACCGCATTTGGTTACTACGCCTCTAGGCTGTCTCAGCTCTAGCATTTGGCTAGCATGCCATCTTTACAGTGATTATCAAGCTATCGATGAAAAGTTTACGGTTTTTAGGGTTCCATATAGGATTTGCTCTGGTCTTGTGTAAACGGAAATTATTTACTCCAGTCTTGGAGAATACTTCTTTTTTTGTTTAATTAGATACGGTTCGGAGAAGTTCGGAGCACATAATTTGTCTAAACATTTATATTAGTTTTTTTTGTCTTTGCGCTGGATAGTTATATGAATATGAATATTAAGTGGTATTTCGGCATATATACAACTGTCTTCTAAAGAATATGATTAAAATTATTTCCGTGAAATTTTCTTCTTCTTACTTGACTCTTTCTGTTCGATATAAAAAAAAATAGTTTACCGCAATGCTTTAAGATGAATGAGAGAAAATTTAATCTCTATTCTAGAAACGAAAATTAGCAACCTGTGGTATTTCATCTTATCTGTGCAATGCGTATTTGCTTATTTATTGATTATTTACTGTGCAACCTTCGTAATTCGACTTTACTGGATTTAAGAAACCCTAAATGTTGTGTGCCCCTTTTCTGGGTTCTTATGTAGTTTACAGTTATGGGATTTTGCCTTATTCTTCGAATAGCAGTGAGAAATTATTTCTTTTATAACTTATAACTGGTTATTTTGTTTATATCTTTGGCTATACTCTATAGGATATTGTGGAGATTTCCATTTACGTCTCACTGTTTTTATCATTTTGTCAATGTTATTTACATTGTTGCCTAAAAGAAAAGAACAGTCGTGTTTACTTAGTTTTTTCTTTCGTCCTTTTCTCTTACAGTACTTTATTTCCTGTACAAATCTTTCCTATATTATTCCCTTTTTCTGGTGACCGGACCACCTTTGTCCGTGTATTATCATAGAATTAGGGAGCGACCCTCACCGAGATTTTCTTGCAAGATTTCTGTGTTAACAGCTCCCTGCGTAGTTAATCTATTTAGAACTGTTTAATTTTTTAATCAGAGAAGTGACCCTTTTTTTTAAAAAGAAGACGTAACCTACATAAGTTACACAGTTCTAGAATACATAAATATCACAGTCCCTTATCAACAGAAGGGATATAAATCACTTTAATAAATCATTACCACATACTCAAGTTCTTATCTTTCATTATTCTTAAAAATTATTCACTCCACATTTCTTTACCACACAATCTAGGAAAGAAAAACAGAGAAATAAATTATACTCATCTGTCACTTCAATCTTGGGCTGATGTGGTTTCCACCCTACCACGAGTGAGGCAATGACGTCCTCACTCTCCCCCGTGCTCCAAGCCTGAGCTTCTCAGTTGACAGAATCTCCTGGAAGAGACCACGGGACAATCTGGTCTAGCCTCCAATTCCAACAATGACAGAAGTTTTGTATTCCACTATATAACAGTCTCAGGAATATTCTCCAGCCTTCTTACTCAATTACTGAACAGAACCCCCCTACCTCTATGGGATTACCCTTTTATCCCTAGAGGTGAGGCAACTGTTTGAACCGATTCTGTTCAACTAACTCATAATCTTGAATCATTTTAACATCATTATTTACCTTATGGAACCAATTCCATAATCATTTATTTTTATTTATCAATTAAATTTTTGTTCCTCATATAAAAACACATATTATAAAAAAAAATGTTTAAAAATTCCTAACAGTTATTTTAACAAATTGTTAATGATTAAACCAGTGGTTACAACTTCCCCCCCGGAAGTGAACATCGTCCTCGGTGTTCTCATTCTGCTCCAGCAAAAAGTTCAGAATAGGCTTCCCAAACAAAACCTTCATCCTCCCAAGTAGCTTCTTCCGGGCCAAAGTGTTTCCATTTCACTTTAACCTGGGCGATGGCTCGCTTCCGGAGCATGATTTCCCTTCGATAGATTATACTGTGAGGTTCGACCAGAAATTCTCCGTCTGGTTCGACTTGCAAACAATAATATTGGATCATTTTTACGCAAAATCCTTAACAATTTTTAATAAATCTAGTATTCATATACTACCTGAATATTCTGCCAGTGAATTATGTGTTTTGAATCGTGTATGTATCTTTTCAATAATGATACATGAAAAACGTTATGTACTCGAATATGACTAGGCAAGGCTAATCAGTAAGCCACAGGTCCTACTCGTTCTAATATTTGGAATGGACCGCAGAATTTAACTTGGCACATGAGGCCCATCTTAAGGTACTTTTCTTTGGTTTAATCCTTACGTACACATGGTCCCATACTTCAAATTCACGATAAGTCCTTTTTTTGTCTGCATACACTTTTTGCCTATCTTGGGCGGCCTTCAAATTTTGTCGAATTTTCTTTATTTCCATCTCCATTTCAGCGAACATGTATGGTCCCAACATCATCTTATTTTCTGGGCTACTCCAATTAATAGGAGCTCTACACCGTCGCCCATACAAGGCTTCAAATGGACTCATCTTGAGTGACTGATAGTCGTTGTTATAAGAAAACTCTACTAGGTGTATGTATTATTCCCACCTAGTTGGTTGTTGCATGACGTACATACGCAACATATCTTCAAGAATTTGATTTACTCGCTCTGTTTTCCCATCCGTCTGTGGATGGTAAAGGGTGTTGAAGTTAACTTGAGTCCCCAGCCCAGTGAACAACGTTTTCCAGCATGCTGATGTAAATTTTACATCCCTGCCGGATATAACAGTCTTTGGAATACCATGTAATCTAAAAATTTCACGCATAAAGATGTCTGCTATTTGTATTGTTTTATAAGTAGACTGAACAGGTATAAAATGCACGGATTTGCTTAACCGATCCACTACTACCATAATTGAGTCATTATGACTTTTTTACATGGGCAGTCCGGTGATAAAATCTAATGATATCACCTCCCACTTCCACTCAGGTATTGGTATAGGCTGCATAAGTCCAGCTGGGTGTCGATGCTCTACTTTAACTTGTTGACACTCTATACACTTGTTTAGATATTTTGTGATATCTCTCCTCATTCCTGGCCAGAAATATTTTTCATAAATCATTGTTATCAATTTCATAATCTGCAGATTTACCTTAGTCTTTGAACTCTTTTGCTTGCTGCCATATAAATTTATATTCAGGATCTTTATCTGCTTCTACTTTTATTTGTTTTGAAAATCTGCATTCAGCTTCATTAATATACAATTTATAAATACCATGTAATTTTCTGCTTAATGCATCCGCTACTCTATTCTCCTTACCTTTTACATGTTGCATCTCAATATCAAATTCGCTAAGAAAGGCATTCCATCTGGCCTGGCGAGAATTGAAGTCATCTTGTTTAAAATAGTTGGTTAAGCTACTGTGATCATTCTTAAGCACAAATATTTTTCCCAGTAAATAATGCCTCCATACCTGGCGCAGATGCACTACTACGGTCAATTCTAAATCATAAGCTAAATATCACTGATCATGTTCCTTTAACTTTCGAGACTCATAAGCGACCACTTTTCCTTCTTGTGACAAAATCGCTCCAACACCTTCCTTGCAAGCATTTGTGCATACTTCGAACTCTTTAGTCGGATCGGCTACTCTTAACACTGGAGATGTAGTCAATAACTGTTTTAATTTTTCAAAATTGTCTTGAGATTCCCTTGTCCATTTGAATAATTTTCCTTTAATTTGTAAGGAGGTAATAGGAAAAGCAATTTTAGAAAAACCTTCAATAAATCGCCTATAATAACTAGCCAGCCCCATAAATGATCGTATATCTGCCACGTTTTGAGGTACCTTCCATTCCATCATTAAAGGAATTTTGAGGTCTAAAATGGACCTCCTAAGGAAATAATAAAATAATAGTTAAACCAATAAAATAATATTTATGAATTTTCAATTCACTTTTTGCACCAAAATCCATGTAACCATAGTTAAATTCAATTCAAAAGTTGTACCAAAATAAAATTAAGAAAAAAATTGTATTGATGTGACTATAAATAAGAATGAGCTTTTCAAGAAAAAGTCATTATCATTGTACAACTAATGAATTTTTCCTTTGTACTTAAATAACTTAAAATAAAATATAAATATAAATTTATAAATTCTTAATTATATTATATGTTATTAATTAAAATTTATATTATTTAAATTGTATAATAACATGTAATTAATATACTATATAAAAATAATATAATAAATGTATAGGGATATGCATTGTTTCTTTCAAGAAATATGAAATGACAATAATATTATTTTATTCAAAAAGTGTGAAATGACATTTATTATGAGTACTTTACTTTGACTTTAAAAGTACTTAGAACACTACCATGGTTAACCATGCGTTTTTATCCACTATTAAGAATGTGACAAATAAGTACTTTTAACTCAAGCAATGCCACATCAACCATTAGGGATGATGTCATTCCCTAAAATGTGATTTGTTCTCATAAAGTGAATTTTGATTGTATATTTTCCTTAGGAGGCCCATTTTAGACTTCAAAATTCCTCTAATGAATTGTTCTAATTTTTTCAGGGTCCACTGCGATACCTTTAGCAGTAATAACATGCCCAAGGTATTGGATTTCTTCTTTGAAGAAATGACACTTGGTGAATTTTGCATACAACTGATGCTTCCTTAACATGTCTAGCAATATCCGCAAGTGTTCTTTGTGTACTTCTGCATTCTTAGAATAAACTAAAATGTCGTCAATAAAAATTAATACAAAGTTATCCAGATAAGGGTGGGATATACCATGCATCAGCTTCATGAATGTTGCTAGTGCATTGGTTAACCCGAAAGGTAACACCACAAATTCGTATTGCCCATACCTTGTACGAAAGACAGTTCTATGTATGTCTTCGTCCTTTATCCGAATTTGATGGTACCCCGATCTCAGATATATCTTGGAAAATATTGTGGCTCCCTTTACTTGGTTAAACAGATCATCAATTCGCGGTAAGGGATATCTGTTCTTAACATTTAGCTTATTCAGCTGACGATAATCCATGCACATTCTCATGGTTCCATCTTTTTTCTTCACAAATAGTATAGGTGCTCCCCAAGGAGACACACTGGGTCGTATATATCCCTTATCCAATAATTCCTGGACCTGCATTTTTAACTCAGTTAACTCAAGTACACTCATTGGATAGGGTGCTCTTGAAATTGACGATGCTCCTGACATCAATTCAATTGTAAAATCTATGTCCCTTCTAGGTGGTAATCCTGGTATTTCCTCTGGAAATACATCCTTGAACTCCTGCACTATTGGTATATTTTCCAACATAGGAGTATTTTCTTTAGAGTTAGTAAAGCTCACCCGAATAGCATACAGTTGGCATCCTTTCCTCATGCACTTACTCATTTAAGATGCTGTGATCGGATGCAACTGTAAATATTTCTTTATCCCTTGAATCTCCTGACGAGTACCATCATGTTTTCTGTAGTAAATAACCTTTTCTTTGCAATCTACCAGTGTCCAATGTTTTTCCAACCAATCCATGCCAAGTAGCACATCATAAGATCCTAGAGGTAGAATATTCAAATCCACAGTTAGCTGTTGTTCATTAATTTTTAGTGCACAATTCACTATTCTGGCACTAACTTTCCTCTCAGCTCCAGTAGCTAATTGTACTAGCCATGATTTTCTAAATTTTTGACTTTGTAATTTAGAGTTCTCTACTACTTTGGGACTTATATAGCTTAAACTTGTACCTGGATCTACCAAAATAGAAACAGGTTGAGATAGTAGTTTACCTTCCAGTTCAATCATTGTCGGCTATTAGTCAGCTTTCCGGTCCTCCAATGTTGCATTAATTCTGGGTATGTTTCCGGCAACATCACCCACTGTTGAGGCCTCTTGTAAATTTGTCACTACTTCGCTCCTACCTCGCTGTGGGCAGTTTCGGTAATAGTGTGCCTCCCCACATCCCCAACATTGTAAAGGTGGCTTCTGGTTCTGAGTTTGCTCTGGTTTACTGGAAGCTTCTGTGGTTTTATCTTCTACAGGCCACCTTATTCTTTGATGATTCTTACCAAACTGTTTACCAACTGAACTTCTAGCTATACCTTTAGAATTAATGGTTTTGTTTCTTTTAAACCCAGAGCTGCCTTTATGTTCTTTCTTTGCCTGCCAGCTTTTACCTTGCTCCACCTTGAATTTTGCTTGCTGGTAACACATTCTGGTTTTTTTGATGGCTTCATCCATCATCTGAGGATTTACGAACTCTATATGTTCCTTCATATGAATCGGAAAACTACTTAGGAACCTCTGTACTTTAGCCTTCTCATCTCTTAAGTAAGGCACGTAACGCAGTAAGGATGTAAATTTAGTGATATATTCATCCATTTTCATTTTTCCCAACTTCAAATCATGGAATTATCGAGATTTTTCATCATAGAAGCGCTCTGTTAGGTATTTATCCTTAAAATGTTGTTGAAATGCATCCCAAGTTACATCTTGGTCATCTATACTGCGAACATTCTTCACCTCCTCCCACCATAAAGTGGCTTTCTCCCTTAGCTGGTAAATAGCCAATCTGGCCTTGAAATTACAGTTATATTCATACACTTGAAAATATTTATTCATATTAATCATTCATGCTTCAGCTACTTCCTCTTCTACTCCATCAAACGCAGGGGGTTTGATTTTCCTAAATTCACCTTGCAGTTCTACTTTCTGCTTTTTTATTTCTTTCTGGTCTAATACATTATCAGATTCAGCTTCATTATAATTCTTATTCCAGTTACTACGCTGAGACTGACTTCTTTCCATTCTGTCTGTATCATGATCTCTGGTTTGTTCTTCATTCCTTTCCTGAAACTCTTTATCAGTACTTAGCTTTTTAAACCCTGGATTCTGCTTGTCATAGAGACTTTTCAATATCCTCTCCTGCTCTTGCATCAACCGTGCATTATCGTCTCTTACTTTCTCCATTTCTTCTTATATTTTTTGCACAGTTTTTAAGAGAATACTAGTTTGGTGTTGTTGTTCTTCCAACAACCGACTAGACCTTTGATGGTGTTGTTCCACACTGAATTGAATCCACATTTCAGGATTTATTTCAGATCGGGGTTGTCTCCTCAACATTTAGAGGTGGTCGCTGAGTTGATACCCTCCTCATACTATTCTTTTTTTAACTTTTCTCTTTCACTGTGCATCAGTAATACACAACTGAAATGTTAGTCAACCCATAGGGTCCCAGCGTCATAACGCTGCTTTGATACCACTTGTAACATATCTCTATAAATATATTTATCAAATCACAAAAAAATAAAAAAATAAATAAAAAATAAAAAAATTATCTTAACACATTATAATATTAACTTATTTCATCATACTCAAAACCTTAAAATTAACATCCCTACTTAACCACAAAACATTCAAATTCTTTTTTGAACATGCGACTTTGTCATATGTTATGTGATACGTTATATTTCTTTATAACTAAAATATTTCTAAGTGTTGGATTATTCCGCCGCTATGTTGTCCATTTAAATGTGTTAATATACCTCACTGTACCCCACACAATTACATTTATTGTTTTCATATTTTTATGCTAGGCCGAGGTGATAGCCTCTCTTCGAATATTGTGCATCTGCCAGCGCATCAAGGTTCGTACATGGCAATGAATCACATTAATGTTTCAGCAGATTTTTCCGTAGTTCTGCGATTTCATTTGGCTTTGTGCCTAACATCTGGATAGTTTCTGATCGTCGGATTACCTTCCGATTGATGGACGGAATGACTTCCCGCCGTGACTGTTCTTTGGGTTAAACCCCAAAACCTTCGCTCAATGTTCATTTGACATACCTTTTTCCTTTCTTTTGGCTGCAAGGGAGCTTTGCAATGACACTCCACAGTCCTAAACTTGCAGAAGCCTTTGACTGTAGACATGTAGATCTCTCTGCGTCTGTCTTTACTAATTCCGTGAAGGTTGAGTTTTTGTGGCAAGTTTTTTCCAGAAAGCTCGTGAGGTTGCTTCAACTGATCGACCCAATGGAGTACTCCCGTCGAACAGCAAGGTTTCATCCAGACACTATTCGACTACACCCTAGAAGGTAATATACCATTTTGTTTTCCTTCGTTATGAGGTTATTAATTTCCATAACAACCATTGCATAACAAGCATGGGTGCTTTGTTGTTTATGACTCTTATGTTCTTCTAAATATTTCACAAGACACCGATATTCGGCTTCATTATGGAATTATAGGTATTGCATTCACCCTTCTCGTAAAAGAAAATATATTGTCTCTTACTTCCTCAGAATTAATGGCATGAATACTAAAATGATTCATAAATTGGGTTTGCAGGTACCCTTCTCTCTCTAAGTACCCACTGTTGTCTCTAAACTTTTCGCTCTGAGCCCAATTTAAACTACAATACTCACCGTGTATTTCCAGTTACAGGTACCGCATTTGGTTACTACGCGTCTAGGTTGTTCTCAGCTCTAGCATTTGGCTAGCATGCCATCTTTACAGTGATTATCAGGCTATCGATGAAAAGTTTAGGGTTTTTAGGGTTCCATATAGTGTTTTCTCTGGTCTCGTGTAAACAGAAATTCTTTACTCCAGTCTTGGAGAATACTTCTTTTTTTGTTTATTAAGATATGGTTCAGAGAAGTTTGGAGCACATAATTTGTCTAAACATTTATATTAGTTTTTTTTTGTCTTTGCGCTGGATAGTTATATGAATACGAATATTAAGTGGTATTCCGGCATATATACAACTGTCTTTTGAAGAATATGATTAAAATTATTTCCGTGAAATTTTCTTCTTCTTACTTGACTCTTTCTGTTCGATATATATATTTAAAAATAAAAATAAAAAGTTTACTGCAATGCTTTAAGATGAATGAGAGAAAATTTAATCTCTATTCTAGAAAGGAAAATTAGCAATCTGTGGTATTTCATCTTAGCTGTGCAATGCGTATTTTCTTATTTATTGATTATTTACTGTGCAACCTTCGTAATTCGACTTTACTGCATTTAAGAAACCCAAAATGTTGTGTGCCCCTTTTCTGGATTCTTGTGTAGTTTACAGTTATGGGATTTTGCCTTATTCTTCGGATAGCAGTGAGAAATTATTTCTTTTTATAACTTATAACTGGTTATTCCGTTTATATCTTTGGCTATAGTCTACAGGATACTGCGGAGATTTTCATTTACGTCTCACTGTTTTTATCATTTTGTCAATGTTATTTACATTGTTGCCTAAAAGAAAAGAACAATCATGTTTACTTAATTTTTTCTTTCGTCCTTTTCCCTTACATTACTTTATTTCCTATACAAATCTTTCCTGTATTATTCCCTTTTTCTGGTGATCGGACCACCTTTGTCCGTGTATTATCATAGAATTAGGGAGCGACCCTCACCGAGCTTTTCTCGCAAGATTTATGTGTTAACGGCTCCCTGCGTAGTTAATCTATTTAGAACTGTTTAATTTTTTAATCAAAGAAGTGACCCTTCTTTTAAAAAAGAAGATGTAACCTACATAAGTTACATAGTTCCAGAATACATAAATATCACAGTCCCTTATCAACAGAAGGGATATAAATCACTTTAATAAATCATTACCACATACTCAAGTTCTTATCTTTTATATTCTTAAAAATTATTCACTCCACATTTCTTTACCACACAATCTAGGAAAGAAAAACAAAGAAATAAATTACACTCATCTGTCACTTCAATCTTGGGTTGATGTGGTTTCCACCCTACCATGAGTGAGGCAATGACGTCCTCACTCTCCGCCGTGCTCCAAGCCTGAGCTTCTCAGTTGACAGAATCTTCTGGAAGAGACCACGGGACAATCCGGTCCAGCCTCTAATTCCAGCGATGACAGAAGTTTTGTATTCCACTGTATAACAGTCTTAGGAATCTTCTCCAACCTTCTTACTCAGTTACCGAACAGAGCCCCCCTACCTCTATGGAATTACCCTTTTATCCCTAGAGGTGAGGCAACTATTTGAACCGATTCTATTCAACTAACTCATAATCTTGAATCATCTTAACATCAATCTTTCTGTTCAACTAACTCATAATCTTGAATCATCTTAACATCAATCTTTACCTTATGGAACCAATTCCATAATCATTTTTTTTTATTTATCAATTAAATTTCTGTTCCTCATATAAAAACACATATTATAAAAAAATGTTTAAAAAATCCTAACAGTTATTTTAACAAATTGTTAATGATTAAACCAGTAGTTACAACTATTCAATTTGTATATTTATAATAGATAGAAATTATCATTATTTTTAAGCATAGATATATTAAGAAAAACCTTTAAATTGTAAGTTATTATAAATATTTTTCTTCATTGTTATTTTTTAATTTTTAATAAAGTAATAAACAATTTTATTATTTAATTATATAAAATAATATTTAAAATTAAATTAAAATTATTATATAGATAAATATGAATAGGTTTTCCAAAATTTTAATTTAATTATTAGTAATTATTAAGTGAATGGTTTAAATTTAGTGAAATATGTCTGAATATTTATAGTAACATACAAAAATCATATGACTGAATATTTATAATAATATACAAAAAAAAATCAAGGATTAAGATTGTCTCCAAGTTAGTTATGCTCCTTTAATTAATTTATCTAAAATTAATTAATTAAAAAATTCATTGTGTATGTGATATTGATAACCCATGGTGCTGGTTCATGATATTGTAACAAAAATTATTTATGAGTTAAGAATCTCCATAATTAATAATATTGTTTAAGTCGTATTAATTCATCCATGTCCATATTTTCCAACCATTTAATTTATATAACTACACTAATTTTTATGTATGTTTAAAAAAATTGGGGCAAAAAAATAAAATAAAAATAATAATAATAATAATTTGGAGAAAAACTTAGCACATCCATTGTAGTTCACAGCCAAGCTAGACACCAAATTGATGTATGAGACCCCCTTGTTTGTGGGACAAAGTCTATTAAGGCATACATACTCTACCTCTCTGGTTTTGAACATGTGACCTCTTAAGAAGAAACACATGCTCTTAACCATTAGGCCCACTCAAAGTTAAACCAGCTTGCCCTAAAAACATATAAGTGAAAATAAAATATTAAATACCATAAATAGAAATTGAAGCTAGTTCTCTTAAAAAAAAATTAGTTTTTTTAGTATATTAAACTGAGTGCAAATGCATATTAGTTTCTTTCACACATTGAACTCAGTGCAAAAATAAATGTAATAAAATTTTAACATTCAACTATATAATCAAAATTTTAATTTTGATGAAATTCAATATAAAACGTACAAATTTTGATGAAATTCGATATAAGACAATTCCTAGGGAAAAAAATACTCATAACAGCTTTACATCAACATGAAATAAAACTCACCTTGTGACAGGTGCATTTAATGATAACTAGTTAAAAGACAT
The DNA here is from genome assembly GCA_034641835.2 of Pinus albicaulis. Classification (NCBI taxonomy): domain Eukaryota; kingdom Viridiplantae; phylum Streptophyta; class Pinopsida; order Pinales; family Pinaceae; genus Pinus; species Pinus albicaulis. Next base: position 1,471,493,019 of record CM076581.1, read on the forward strand.
TTATTTGTTGAAACTATTAATGTTTTACTAAAAAGCTATTTTCATTAGTGATTAATTGTGAATAATAAAAATCAGTTATGGAAAGTGAGTCTATAAAAAAGTAAAAGCTGATGTTAAATGTTTTTCTAAGACCTGGAAGGTGGTTTGGATAGTTGGAAACAGTTACCTGCTCCTCTGGGGATAAGAGATTGGACAGTTGCAAACAGTTACCTACTCTTCTGGAGATAAGAGATTGATCCCAGTGAGGAATAGGAGTTTTGTTCATAGACTAAAGGAGAGTGTAGATTTTCCAAAGCCGGTAGAGACCAGTGGAAAACACTCAGCAATCCTGAAATTATTTCTAGTACTAACTGAACTAAGTGTCATGAGATCACAACAGAAATATCCACTGTCAACCCGTACCTTTCAAGACTGGAGCACGGGAGAAAAAAGAGAACGTAATCGTCTCTCTTGAAGGTTGAGAGGACCACAACTGCGAATTGCATAATACAAATAAGTATATGTGCAAGTTCAGTTATTTCAGGAATAGTGAAAAAAAAAAGTCTAAAGTTATTTACAAGTGTTTAACAGTTTGGGAACAGAAACAGTAACATATGATAGATATGTGTAGGGAAGAATGAGACTCTAAATTATTAATAATTAGTTTATTATATGTAGTTTATGTTTGAGTCCTTCATAATGTGTGTAACTCTTATATTGTATTTCTATTAAGTTTAGTAGTTGTGTTAAGAGCAAAGGTAATCAAAGAATAACTACGTCCGAAAATATACATTAGTAACTATATGTTAGAGGGGTAGGTTTTGAATCTTGAATATAAGATTTTATAATACACATTTACAACATAAATAGAGGTATTTCTTGGGGAAAAGCTATAATTAAATACTGAGTAGTAGTATTACAAATTGTGAAGGCAGTAAAAGCTAAAAAAAAAACACTTTGTCCATACATTATCATAAGCATATGTATATACAAAAGAGAATAAACTATATAGTGTATATGTAAAGTGATTGCATGCGTAAACACTGCAAAGGATTTTCATTAACATTTAACTAACACAGAGTAGACTATCAGTCGAGGGTACGGGTGAAACCCCAACCCAAAACTCGTAGTCTCTCAGAAATAGCTATACACGGACAGAGTTGTATGGTGGTCCAGTCACTGCATTTACAAAATTTACATTAAAGAATTAGGCAAAGAAATAGATATTTAAGCACCGAAAACTAAGAGTTGAGAATAAACTACAGTAAAAGTAGTGAGCTTCTATTTACAAGAACATTGAAATACGATTTGATTGTCGAGAATGCTTATCTATTAGCTTTTCGAATAAACCAAAAAACGGAAGGAAATACATACAGAAATATTAGAACTGTAATTATGTTCAAACTACTGTAAAAAAAACAAAATCGGCATTTCCATTCCATTTAGAAGAAAAACGAATCACTGTGCTAAACAATATATATACAGTCTGAATGGCTCATAAAAGTAGTACAGGGGAATTTATCAGCGAAGGCCATATCCACAAAAAAAATTGAAATAAAAGCAAGGGGTCGATTCCTAGGAAGGAAACCCTCAGTGACCTTATCATAATAAATACGCGGATAATTTCTTTACAGAATGGAAGTGCGAAAGATTCTCCGAGTCCTCAAGTAACTCGGACTGGACATTGTCTTAACGTCACAATATAAACGTATAAAATAGGAACAAAACCTAAATAAGGCCAACAGATAAAACTAAGTTCTGGAATTCATAAACTCCATGAAACTCCATGAAGTCTAGAAGCCGCCCGAGACAATTAAGACCTCATTGTCTGAACGCGAGAATTATAAGTACTTGGAGAAAAGCTAAGCATGTTAGCCGTGACCGATGCTAGCCAAAATACTATTTTCTAAGCCAAAAGACATGCTAACTGGAGAAAATGCCGACCTGCAAGTGTCAACCTGCATCAACAGCCGTGGAAGGCAAGATTGTAAGAATCGATTCAAGAATGCTAAACGTATTTTCTATACAAAGGAAGAACAGTGTTCAAGAAAAATGAGAAAACGTTAAAAACATTCACTGAGTTAGGAAATTGTTTCTACCCTCCAAGTGTCGCACCATAAGTCTTCAAACAAACACAAAGAACCGAAGAAAAGAATATTAAACCATAGAAAAACAAAAATTGATAAGCTTAGAATAAAATTTGTGTATGTATTGAGAAGACTGGTGCAGATGCGAAGGGAGTATTTACTTGCACATTGAGCAAAAGGAACCGGATCCGAAGAAGTTGCGTTGGCTACAGTGGATGAGTTAGTCTAGAAATTCCTCACAGATAACAACGACACCTCTCCATCAAGTTGCAAAACCATGAGGGCTAAACCTTCAAAACCCTCGAAACTCTGGCGAAGGCTTGATGAAGGCGTAGCCATAGTTCGAAAACGCAGCAATGACAAACTACAAAATGAAACAAGCTACTCAGCGAAGGCGCGGTGACATTAAGCCGAGAAAGATTAGGGTTAGCGAGATTAACAATGTAACTCCCGCCTAAATGCCAACCATTGATCTCTCTAAATTCCACGGTGGAGATCATAGCAGAGACCCTCGAAAATCACAACATATCTCATCAAAAATCTTATAGTTGTCGAGTGGAGTTAATAACAAGTACTTACACATTTATTTGCTTGGACGTGCCAACTTTGCTTCGGTGGTAACAAGGATACCGATCTTACCAAATGTGGGATATAATTATATATGTATTCATGTTAACATTACAGTTGATGTCAATGGAAATATGCGTAGAACAATCAAATAAACCTTATAATGTGGCAAGGAATTCCATAGTGTGTGGTAAGTGGTGAATTATATGCGGATTAAGTTAGAACTTTAATAAAAAATGATGTGTTAAAAAGTCGAATTCAAATAAGTGATTCCATAATAAGTTCAACTTAAATTAATTATGGGATTTACCTTCAGAGAAGAAAGTTTTTTTTTTTTTGTTATGTATGTCATACACCTCCAACGTAACAAGTGCCATTATGAGATGATCAGCTTTCAATTTCACTTTCAAATTTTACCTTTTAAACTACATAAATCAGATATGGGAAATAAGGAGAGTGGAAATACATTGAACCGGGTGTAAAATGTCAAAATAACTTTTAAAAATACTTTTATAATAGAATAGATATGGGAAATAAGGCGACTGGGAATACATTGAATCGAGTGTAAAATGTCAAAATAACTTTTAAAAATACTTTTATAATAGAATTGTGATGAAATTCAATTTAAGAGAATCCCTTTGATTTTTGACAAAAATAATCATAACAATTTTACCTAAAGCTTACCTCCAACAATAACGAGAAGATCGGCTTTCAGTTTCACTTTCAGATTTTACCATGTAAACCACAAATCAAATATGGAAACCGAGGGAAATAGGAATGAGTGTTGAGCGAGATGATCAGCTTTCAGTTTCACTTTCAGATTTTACCATGTAAACCACATAAATCAAATATGGAATCTGCGGAAATAGGAATGAGGAGTTTGTTAAAACTAACGGTTAATCCAGATAAAGATTTCCAAAGCATCCTTGTGCTTTTATGAATCTTCACACGATACCTGCATATCTAGCCATATACATCTCATACATACAGTTTGGCTTACAAAAGTAATTTGTAAGAACATTTATTAACGTGAATCTACATTCATATTACTTTAAATACACAGGTTTAAGGAGCTCAATGGACCTCAAACAACAGCCAGTGTTATGATGCTAAGATGATGAACTTTCATTCACAATTTGAAGTTTCATAAGCGGTTTATAAACGCAGACATAAACAACTATATAATATCAAAACAGCTCTTGTTTGAGCTGTTTCCTTAATAAGAGGAGGCTCACAACTATATAATATCAAAACAGCTTCTGTTTAAGTTGTTTTCCTCGTAAGAGGAGGCTCAGGAATAGAAGCGGGGCTTTTAGTCAGTTACCCTTGATGACAACGTCTGAACAGGGATTTATTTTTTACCTGTGCGTTATGATTTGGTTTTAGTCAAATGACAACAGTTGTATGATCTGTTTCTTGGAGTTCCAGTAAGATTTCAGGCAGAAAAAATGGAAAAAAAATGCCTAAATACATGCACAGTTAACTTTTTATTAGAAAATAAAAATTCAATTTTTTTGCAAAAAGAACTATATAATATCATAAACAGAATATTTCAATATTTTAGTTACAGATGAAATAAAATTGTGTTTATTGTTTTTTATAATCATGTAAACGTCAAAGAGTATGAATACAAATGAAGTTTTTGCTTTTAAATGAATTAGAAATGAAATCAAATAGAATATTAATCCATGCTTGTTTTGTGCTATAAGCTTTTTCTTTTATAGAATTCTTTCTTTTACCCTAATTCTTTATTTTAGGTTATATTGAATATTGGTAAATTGATTTTTTTAATCTAAATTTTTATCTTACAGTCAGCTATAAATGAAAAATGCTAGCATTTTTTTTTTTTTTCCTTTTAGTTCAATAGATGGAATTTCAAATATCAATAAGCTTGTTTTTCTAAATCTATGTTTATCTTTTTCACAATAAACATGCAAATTATCAACTAACCAATGACATTATATGAATATATATTGATCTTTTCACATTTACTTGATAAAATTATCAAATTACTACATAAATTATCAAATAACAAATAACATGACATTAATATAATTTATCAAATGAATAATTTATAAAACTAATAATTTTAACAGAATGACTATCAATTATCAAATTAAATGTAATTTAATAATATATATAAAATCAATAAAACAACTGATCAAACATAATCTTGTCTTCAAATAATTTTATTTATGCAATAATCCAAAAATAATGATGTCTGGAACTACATTTGCAAACACCTTTCGGTTTAAACTAAATAACGATGTCTTGACATACCTTACGTTTTAAAGTTTTTCCTGTACTCAAAAGCATTTATAGTCTCATGGAATTTAGAATTTGGAACTGATGGCTAATGATAACCTGTTCCATAGGTAACGAGTTTTATTTAGAATTTGGAACTGATAGCTAATAATAATCTCTTCCATAGGTAACGAGTTTCTTGTTTTGTGTGTCCACTTGTCAAAACACACTGATCAAAAAAACAAATAATTTATTTAAAAAGTATAAAAGCAAACTATCACTACAATAAAACAAAAAATAGATTGTTGAATATAAGCTGTTAACATTTATACAAAATTGAAATACTAATTACATCATGTAACACAAAATGCAGTGAATCAATTACCCTTCTATTAATTTATCAACGTTTTCAAAGAGTCAACACCTGTAGCTTTGGAAAACCCATCCCCTACTCCAACTTCTGGTCCCAGTATATCTCTAAGCAGCTCCACTCCACGGGGAGTTCTTTCAACTGCTTACAGATCCAGATATCAAGGCATGCAAGCTTCAACTATTCACAAACCTGGCTAGAGAGTGGCTCCACAACGCACTGCCAAACATAAAGATATTTCAGATCTTTCATCCCTTGCATATCCTGCGATGTAATCTTGATTTGCATAAGCAAAAGGCAGCCACAAATTTCTTTTCTTTGACCAATTTCTAATAACCCCCCATTACATAAGCAAAAGCCAGCCACAGATTTCTTTTCTTTGACCAATTTCTAATAACCCCCCTCTGAACAGGCTATTATATTCGAACTTCAAGAACGCTGAGACGGTGCAAACTTTGCAGGTTACACAAAAGCCAGCCACAGATTTTCTCATCTTTGACTAATTTCCCATGACTCCTCCAGAAAAAACAATTTTATTCGGACTTCAAGAAGCCTGAGACGGCACACACTTTGCAGGTTACGCAAAAGTGAGCCACAGATTTCTTATCATTGATCAATTTCCCATAACCCCTTTCTCAACCAGCGATTTTATTCAGAGATCAGAAAAACAGGTCCTTTAAACAAGCATACTTTCTTATTTGCATCCTCTTCTTCAATTTCCCCAATAATTTCAGCCAACCCTCTAATTCCACCGCTCTCACAAGATTGGAAAACCCGTCCCCTAGTCCAACTCCTCCAACTTAGTTCCAGTATAACTTTAGGGCTCTCAAACATGGCAACTCTGCAAGGAATTCTTTCAAATGCTTTCAAACATGGCAATTCCGTGAAAAAATATTTTATATGCTTACAGAGCTGAATATCAAAGTATGCAAGTTTTCTAAACTCACCAATCTAGCTAGGTAGTCGTTCCAAGGCTCATTGCCAAATACAAAGAAATTCCAGATCTTTCATCGCTTGCATAACCTGTTAAAAGCAATTTTGATTCGCATACACAAAAGCCAGCCATAGATTTCTCATTTTTGACCAATTTCCCATAACCCCCTCCTGAACCGGTGGTGATTTTATGAAGACTTTGAAAACCCTGAGACTGCTCAAACTTTGTAGGTCTTTAAAAGGAGCATATATTTTTTCCTGGATATGCATCCTCCTCAAAATCTAATCGAATGGTCCATTGCATTCTCATTGGTCTTTCTAGTGAAACCAATTCAGAGTTCCCAAGCTTAAAATGACCCAACCTGTAACACTGACTTATGTCGAGGACCCTCAAACGTTTGAGTTCACTTATCCTCTCCAAAAGGCACACCAACTCATATTTGCACGATGAGAACTGACTTATGTCGAGGACCCTCAGACGTTTGAGTTCACTTATCCTCTCCAAAAGACACAGCAATTCATTTCTCCACGATGAGAACAGCCAGATCACGAAGGATATCGTGTATTCCAACCGCTTCAATCCCTCCCACCCAATCCGTCTACACAAACTCAATCAATCAACAATCTTGGAGGAAGTTAATAAAACTGCGCCCAGTGTGCTGCAAATAGCTCTCCACTGCTTTCCACGAGTTCTACAGCGATCCAGACGTGTGTGACCTATTAGCAGTAGATTACAACGTTTTAGGAAAAGCTGCAAAATATACATAACCAGATCTTCTGCAATCCAAATATCTATGACCTTTTCACAGTAGATTACTCTGTCTTCTGGAAAAGCTGCAAAATATACAAAACTATTCTTCAAATAATCTTGTAAACCATTGCAACTCCATTTCAGACGTTGTAAACCATAAAATGTGTCATCAATGTTGTGTATTTGATGTAAAGCGTGCTCCCGCTCATCTTGATAAATATAGTTTCTCAATGGGGCAGCTACTACATTTACAGCCAGTGCCAAACCCTTGCACTCCCCTTCTATTTTCCTGGCAAAGTTTCCTATTTCATCTGGATCACTTCCATTTGGAAATGCACGGCAACAAAACAGCTGCCAGCCCTCCTCTACTGATAGTCGTTCCACTCTTGTTATCTCATCAGCTTCCATACTTGTACACACTTCTTTAATCTTAGTAGTCAAAACGATTTTAGAACCTGTCATTCCACGAGTCTCCTAGGGTTTGCAGTTCAAGACCCTTCCACATATCATACAGAAGAAGAAGAAAACACACTTGTTCAAAACGATTTTAGAATCTGTCATTCCACAACACTCCTAGGGTTTGCAGTTCAAGACTCTTCCGCATAGCATCCAGAAGTAGACAAAAACACTTATTCAAAACGATTTTAGAACCTGTCTTTCCATGATACTCCTAGGGTTTGCAGTTCAACACTCTTCCACATGTCATCCAGGTAAAAAAAAGATAAGAAAAAAAACACTTACCCCTTAAATATTTGTGTTGCTGTTAAACACTAGGGATAAATATCGAAATTTCTATGGCCTCGCCCGCCTTATCCAGCCAAGCCTTCGTTACACTTTTAAGGTTCATTTGAACTGGTTTTTATCATTTAATAGATTGTTCAGACGTTCAACTTCCACGTCTCTGAAAAATAAGGCAAAGAAAGGACCAGTTTGGCCTCTCGAACAACCCTTCTCATATGGCTTGTGAAAACATTAGCTGCAGTCCGAACCCCGATCAGCACGCCATTCTCTTGACCAAAAGAAAGAGAGAGCCATTCTCTGGTCTTCCAAATCAGAGGGCGTTCGAGATTTGATATTCCCACCGCTAAAGCACTAGCACGATTAGGGTTTCTTTTCCTCCAATTGGTCTTAATGCCTAGCTGTCGAGGGAGTGGCCCACCATGACTATTAATTTATTTTGGTTCTGGTCCATTCGTACTCAATGACTCTTAAGCAACTTGACTTTAGGTGGTGCGTAAAAGTAATTTTTTTTTTTGGTGGTTCATTAGGTAGCCAAATTGTATTTCAGAAGCACAATCTTCATGTCTAAAATGTGGAAAATAGAAACCCTAGTATGGCGAAACCATGGTATGGTGAAACATGGTTCTTTGTAACATAACGTTGATGAGGACTTGTAATGGGTTTAAGGAAGCCCTACTCAGTGTAGAAGAGGACTTGACTTGTAATGGGTTTAAGGAAACCAACCTTAGTGTAGAAACTTTGCTATTATGTGAAAAGAATGATCTCTCTCCTCGAGGTATGTAGTTGACTCTTTCTTTGAACATTGAATTTTCGGTTTAGCCAGTTTTTGCGAGTTTTGTTGGGTCATTAGCCTCTTTTTATTTTAAGTTAGGTTATGGGGAGGTTTTCTTTATGTATTTCTGGGGGGTTTCTTTGTTTCTTTTTTTCCAAGTTGGTTGATGCATTGATGACCTATGTGATTACTTGATGTTGAAATGTTTGGGTCAATGTCAAGTTTCAGCGTTTTAATACAGTTCTGTCAACTGATGTCCAAACACCCGAGGACCTTTAGACTTTGGTTTTTTGGGGGGCCCCATGATGTCTCACCAATATTTCGCGAATCATTCGAACTTCGATCTTTCAACCGCCTTCTCGTCCTGCATTGCATTAGAAAAAAGAAAAAGAAAAAAAAAGAAGGTCTAAAATAGGCCTCCTAAGAAATATTATAAAATAATAGTGGAATTAATAAAATAAGATTAGTTGACATCGTAGAGGGAAAAAAGAAAAAAACTATTTTTTCAACTTTTATTTTCAACTTATCTTCCTATAATTTTACTCAAATTTCGAGTGAGAGCACTTATTGGATGCAGAATTCAATTCTTCATCCAATGAGCACCCATGTTGCATATTTTCGACGGTCTATGCTACACGAAAAATGAAAAATACATGAAAAAATGTGATTGTGATCAAATTTTTCATGTATTTCTCATCTTTCATGTAGCGGGGTCCATCAAAAGTATGCAACATGGGTTCTCATTGGATGAAGGATTGAATTTTGCATCTAACGAGTGCTCCCATTCAAAATTTGAGTAAAATCAGAAGGAGATAAGTTGAAAAAAATAGTTTTTTTATTTTTTATTTTTCAATCTTTTTACTTTTTACTCCAAAAATGGTGTTAACATCCCCATGATTGACATCATCATCTTGAATCTTATTGGTTCTTATAAAGTTGATTTTGGTTGTACATTTTTTTTTAGGCCCATTTTAGACCTCAAAATTTCTCTAATGTTTGGTTGTCTTCCTAATCATCATACTCCCCAACCCAAATGAGTTAGTCTCCCTTTGTTTCATATGGATTTATGGTTTGTGATTTCAACATCCCCGTCTCAAGTGACTCTCAGAAAACTATCTCTAAAGGAAGGGAGTTAAGATATCGTGGGTCGAGGACTCGTCCTTCCTTGTCCCTGGTGATTAACCCTTCTCGGCCTGAGCTGACTCTAGTGGAATTCCCATCTCAACAAGGAGAAATCATCTCCTCTGCAGAAGACCTCACATTCGAGGGCTCGTGGAGAATCAACGAGGGTACGTAGGAAACAAAAAGCCTTAAAAGTTGCAGAGTTTAAACCCTCCTTAACCCTCGGTCTTGATGTAAATCTGAATAGAGTTTCGAGTCTGGTACAGAGAACTCTGGTCGGCATAATGTTTTATATCTCATTTACCAAGTAAATTATTCAACCATGGGAGCATACAACATGGAAACCTCTTTTAGGTTATGCTCCTAAGATTAGTCTCCTTGTAAACGACTCGTTGGCTTTTCATTCCTTGCGAGAAGAATACCTAAACAAAATATTGTTGTTTTTGGAAGAGGCTTTCTCTGGACCCAAAGATGGCATGTAAGCTTCAATTTGGTGCTTGAAAACCCTTGGCTTAAGTACTACTAGGTTACATTTCCAGGGTTTCCTCTTGAACTTTGGACGAGAAACATCCTTATCAGAATAGCTAAAGCTTTGGGGAAATTTATCTATTTTGACAACAAATCTCTGGTGGAATTGATAATCGGGTTGCATGGGTGCTTGTGGTGTTGGATACAAAGAATTGCTTTCCTAAGGAAATGGTTATCAATTGTGGTGAGAGGCAATATGCGTAGTGCCTGGATTATTGGAAAATCCCCTTTCGGTGCCTTGACTTCCATCAAACCGGACACCTTCGGAAGGATTGTAATCATCCCCGCAGAGCGAAGAAGGATGCACATCATCATCGAGTCAAGCTTGATATGGAATAGTATCTTTCTACTAAGCCTGGGAACATCTAGCTCCCCCAGCTCGGTGGAAGTTCCTTCTGACACTTACGGAATTGTTTCCTTGGGGCTTCTGAATCATATTAACAATAATGATTTGAGGTCTATACAGGTCTCTTCAGACTTCAACTTCACCTCCATTGATTTGACGAAGATCGTTTTAGATGTGAGTGGCTCTTCAAATGCTCCTCCTCAAGATCCTCATCTCAAGGACACATTCTCTGCATAGGTATCCCCTATCCAAGTATCTTTAATCATTGTACTTACTGCAAAAGATGCTTGATGACCTCAACTGTAGCTCTGTCAACCATGATGTTTCCCCCAATTTGAACACCAGTATGCTCCAAAATTCCCTTGTTTCCCTTGGCCTTAGACCCATTACCAGTGTCTCTCCACCCAACTCCTCTAATTTGGGTACTTCGTCCTACAGGCCTCCTAATTCCTCTCATTCACTTCAACCTGTATCCAATTTTCCCCCTTCTAATTGTGCCTTAGTGAGCCTTATTCCCCAACCTATTCCTCTTGAGGATCTAAATATTATTACCAAAAGTGGAGGTCAATCCTCTTATCCAGGTTTCTTCGATGTGTCCTCCATTCCTCCTCTTTCCTCTTCGACTAAAGATATCCCCTCACGTGTTATGGCCTCTTCAGCTGGCTTGTTGGTCTCTTCTCATTTAGATATCAGAGAATCTTTGAATCCCATCACTCTTCTGATCCTCAATTCTTTTTTTACCTCATCTTCTATTACTGAATTCCCTTCTCTCTCTGGTGCCTTCATTACAGTCGGAAAAAAAGAAAAAAAAGGAAAAAAACAAGAAATCATTGGCTAGAGAAGGTCCCTCTCATGGAACTCCTAATCCCTCTTATTCTTGGGCACTTGGAGCACAGTTGCCCATAGTTGGAATACGCAAATGATAATGCTATCCTTGAACATTAGGGGCATTGAGGGGGCTTGCAAATTCCTACCCCTCAAAAGACTAGTCGAAACTTATGATCCTTCTGTGATGTTATTTCAGGAACGATGGTTTTAGGGTCCAAACCTTCAAACTTCCTAATAAAAATTTGCCCAGGATGGTGCATTTGCGCATCAAATTTTTAAGGACAATATGGAGGTCTGCCCACAATGTGGGATCCTTCTATGGCCTCCTTCTTGACTTTTCATTCTAATGTTGGCCTTATTTCGAAAGGAAGATTAAATGGTTTTTCTAATCCGGTGATTGTGGTCAATTGTTATGGACCATACATCGACAAGAAGTATTTTTGGGATTCTTTTAGTCCAGTGGGCTTCTAGGTAGGGATAATTTAATCCTAGCAGGTGATCTTAATTTTCCTATGTCTGCCATCGAAATATGGGGAAGTAAGTCAGACAAGACCCTCTTGCTTTGTATTTTTCTTCCCTATTCCAGGATGTTGTACTAGTTGACATTTGTCTGACTCCATTAGTTCCTTCTTGGAGAAATTGTAGAGTGGGTATTGAGGGGTATAGTGAAGCATTTGGATCACTTTCTATTGGTTGAAAGCCTTATCTCCTGCATTAGTAATTATAGATCTTGGACTGCCTTAGATGTCATATCGGACCATTCTACCGTATTCTTGGAGGTGAAAGGTCGAAACTTCTTTTCTTTTGTTCCTTTTAAGTTCAATTATGCTTGGCTCGATGATTAGTCCTTTAAAAAACTTGTTAGGGAAAACTAAACTGATCTGGAGGTTCCTTATATTGATTCAGTTATGGATTGATTCTCTTCCAAGTTTAATATGCTTAGGAAAATTGTAATCAGATGGGAGAAGAATAAAAGGAGAGAGATAGACACTAAATTAGGAGTTATAGAACAAGAGGTCGACTTCTTAAGCCATTCATTCATCTCTGGAATGTTTCCTTCATAAATTAAGGAACACCTGGGTTGTTTAGAAACAAGAATACTTCACATCTTAAAGAGAAATGAAGAGGCATTACGAATCAAAAGCAGGATCAATTGGATATCTAAAGATGATGGTAATTCCAAAATTTTCCATAAAAATTCCTCATACATGAAGACATCCAATACCATTTGGGATCTTACAGGTGCAAATGGTTGAATCATTTAAGGAAAAGAGGATATTAAAATGGTTGTGGCCTCCTATTTCTCTAACCTTTATAAGCAACGTCCCGTAAATAACCTCAGGGAACAACTTCAAGTTATTAATATCTTCCCTAGATTTCTCTCTAAGGAGCAGGTTAATTTTATTGGCAGACAAGTCTCTTTGGAGGAATTATGTGGTATCTTAAATTCTTGTGCCAAAGATAAAGGTTTGGGGCCCAATGGTTGAATTGTTGAGTTCTTCATACATTTTTTTGATTTGTTGGGGAATGACCTCTTGCAAGTGGTTGAGGAATCAAGAGTCAAGTGCAGGATCAATTGTTCCACCAATGCTACCGTTCTTGCGCTAATTCCAAAAGCATTTAAAACCCTTTACTTTGACCAATTTCGACCCATCTCCTTATGTAATATGACCTATAAAATCATTACCTAAACAATAGCTAATCATATCAAAGATAAGTTGGCCTCTATAATTTCCATGGAACAATTCATATTTTTTCCTGGAAGATAGATTCATGAAGCTATAAGTTTAGCCTAGGAATGTCTCCAGTAAATTAAGATAAGGAAGACCAATTCCCTCTTATTCAAACTAATATGTTAAAAGGTTATGATAAGGTTAGCTGGGATTTCCTTAGAATGTTGTTGATTCAAATAGGCTTAGGCATAAAAGTAACAAATTGGAAAATGAAATGTGTCTCAACCTCCTCTTTCGCTGCCTTAATTAACGAATCTCCTTCTCAATCCTTTCCATACTCCAGAGCGCTTCATTTGGGATGTACTTTATCCCATCTTTTGTTCCTTTTGGTTATGGAAGGCCTCAACAGATTAATCACTCGGGAAAAAAGAGAAGGAAGAATTAAAGGCATCAAAGTCATTGCTAAATTAGTTACATCCCATCTATTATTTGACGATTATGTGATCATCCTAGGGGATGGTTCTCTAGATAAATTTATATTTTTTAATTGATACCTTATGTTTGGCGACTGGCATGGAGGTGAGTCTTGTTAAATCTAGTTTTCTCCATAATGGAATCAAGGAATTGATCCTATCTGATATAAAATATATATGGCTCTATAGGATAGAGTTTCTAGACACATGGTTCAAATAACTCTATTTGTAGCTCAAACCTAACAATTATAAGAAAGAGGATTGGCTTTGGACGGTCAAAAAAGTGGAGAAAAAGATTGGGTGTTGGTGTTACAGGTGATTGTCTCTTGGGGGCCGATTGGTTCTAGAAAAATTGATCATTGAGAGCATTCTTGTCTTTTGGATGAGCTTGGTCAGGATCCCTTTTTTCATTTTGAATAAAGTCGAGCAACGTATGTTCCACTTTATTTGGTCAGGGAAGGCAGAGAAAGAAAAAATTCATCTCGCGGGGTGAGAAACTCTCTCTAGGCCTAAAAGATTAGGGGGTTGGGGGCTCAAAGAAACTTTCTAGTTTGGGAAATCCCTTGCTGCAAAAAAAATGTGGGGAGACAGGTAATAAACAATGGCCTTTGGAGTCCAAAGTTAGCCCTTGATTGATTGGATATGAAAAATGGTAGTGAAGCACTATGTCACTTTAATATCCGGTTCCATGGTGTGGAAAGGACTTATGGCCTCTTTTCCTTGGATCTTTAAATGGCTTATGTGGAAGATGGGAAACGATTTCCAGATCCGGTTGGGTAATGATTCCTTCCTCGGTGGTGTAACAACTCACAATTTAAATATACAACTAATTAGATCATTAGGCGATTTATAATCAACACACATCTATTCAACTAATTAGCATAGAATTTCCAAAAACATGAGCAAAGACGACTTACTGTATCGACGATATTCTTCAATAGTGCTTTGGGGTTGAATTTTCTTTGAATTATGCTAACTGCAACAAATGTTTTGGGGATGACTCTCCACCCAACCGTAGGCTAATTTGCATGTAATCTTTCTATAGTTGCCCTCAATCAGCGTACTACTGCTAGGGAATCCTTTGTCTCACAATACTTTTCTCCCAAGAGAATGGATGAAAGAATGATGAATCTCATTTTCCTCAACGTCTATTAAATAGACCAAACAATGGAAAGGGAACCACGTGCACACATTCTCTGTGTCAACATGCAACTTTTATTTCTTTATTTTAAATTTTACTTAAGTTAATGCTTTTTTAAATGTAACTCTTTCTTATTTTATTCTTTTTTATTTTTTGTTTACTTTACTTATTTTTTACGTTTATAATAGTTTACTTTTATATATTTTTATTTAGAACTCTAGTTTATTATTTACTATTTTATTTATTGATTATTATTATCCTCTTTATTATTTATTATATATTTACTATTATTGACTTATTATTTATTTAATATTTATGTTAATATTATATTATATTATATTATTTATTATTATTATTATTATTATTAGATGACATTACATACTCCCCCTCTTTTAGTAACTTTGTCCCAAAGTTAAACTGAATCATTTAACATTTTATTTATTTAGTTATTTATTTCTTCATGTTTTCCCAACACCCTCTACTCAACTAGTATAACCAGCAAGCATCGAAATTTTCCACAACGCCCGAGAAATCCCAAGGAATATTTGTCCTTTTTCTCACTTTCGGAACCAAGCATAAGCCTCATCGGTCTGTACCATAGCCCAAGGCTCATACCCGACTCATACCTCATCTAGCCCAAGGCAGACATCTGATCCCAGTACTCAATTACTCTGAACATCTCGCAAGGTTGGCCCACTCTGTCCACACTCACTAAGTCACACAACCCCAAGTATCGAAGTCCTTACACCCCCACCAGACTTCAGCATCCCAATCTAATACTAGGCACTTGGCCTACAATATTAGGCACTTGGCCTACAATATCAGGCACTTGGCCTCCTCAATATGGTCCCATAGCCCCTCAAGAGCTAGACAAATGAACCATTGGCATATGTAATTGAATTTTTCCCCGACCCATATGGTGTTACATATTCTCCCTCGTAGGTGTGGGCTCCCACAAGATCATAAAATAATCCGGCCCTCTCGGCCCATTTGTGGATTTCCTGTCAATCACCACATCTCAACTTACATCTAATGCATTAGCTATAACATCATAATATCATAGAAAATAATCCACATGTCGAGTCTTGCATGTCATCATAAGAACATAACATAATTGTTATCACAAAATTATGCATCTCATAAATCTAAGTACACTTACGAAATGATTCACATCATAATATCCTCCTAAGTTATAACATCAACATTCAACATCAAAGATATATCACTACATAATAAATGAACCACATGTCAATATACCTCAATATAACATCATAATACCTATGCATATAATATTCATCATAAGCATACAAAATATTTTTTCATAACAACTATATAAATAAGAACCACATGTGCATCATTACCATCATCTCATAACACTTAACTAAAACCATAATTGAAATCATAGTGTACAATTTATATATATCAATAAAATTTAAGCAATAAGACATGATATAGATGGTCCATAAAAGTATCTACCTTAGCTAAATTATGCACTCCTATCTAGTTCACCACACAATTAATCAAATACATAAGGAAATTCATTAAAAATAGCATCTGCATCTTCCCGGGTAGCTGACCCTAGGCTATATTGGTTCCACTGTACCTTGACTTGCTCAAACTCATGATTCCTGAGCTAACAAACCCGACGATCCAATATACATAATGGTTTGACCTGAAGGACTCCCTCCTCGGAAACCTGTAATTTCTCAAATTTCAATACATGGGATGGGTTGGGTACATAATTTCTAAGCATAGAAACATGAACCACATTATGCATCCTTCTTAGATGGAATGGCAGCTTGAGCTTATAAGAAATTGGTTTGATCCTCTCTAGGATCTTAAATGGGCTGAAAAATCTAGGGGATAACTTGGTTCCCTTGCCAAATATGAAGGAACTCTTAAAGGGTTTGACTCTAATAAAAACTTGGCTTCCTTCCTCAGAGCTTTTATCAATTCTCTTTGCATCGACATAACTTTTATGGTGATCCCTAACTTATTTTACCCTCTGCTTAATTGTTTCCATTTGTTCTTCCATTTCTTGGAGCATTTCAGGTCCCAACATGACTCGATCCTCTAATCGATCCCAACTCAATGGAGTATGACATGGTCTTTCATATAAGACTTTGAAGGGAGCTTCCTGAATTGAACGGTGATAACTATTGTTGTATGCAAATTCCACTAAGGGAAGGTATTTCTCCCATTGATTTTGTTGATCCATGACATACATTCTGAGCATGTCCTCTAATGCTCAGTTTACTCTTTCTGTTTTCCCATTTGTCTCTGGATGATATGCAATAATGAAGTTCAGTTGTATTCCTATAGATTGTAAAAAAAAATTCCAAAATCTGGAAGCAAAACGTGCATCTCTGTCGGATATTATTTTCTTTAGCACTCCATGAAGACAAATTATTTCTTTAAGGAAAACTTGAGAAATAACTGGTGCCTCAAAGGTGCTCTTAACTAGAATGAAGTGAGCACTCTTAGTTAATTTATCAACAATGACCATAATGCAATCATGTCTTTGGGAAGTCATAGGTAAGCCCCCAACAAAATCCATCGAAACAACTTCCCACTTAGTTTTTGGTATATCATGGGGTTGTAAAAGACATGCAGGGTGACCATGTTCAACTTTAACCTGTTGACATTCTAGACATTAGGCCACAAACTGTGTTATATCTTTTTTCATTCTTGTCCAGAAAAATAGTTCTTTTTAAATCTGCATACATTTTTTGGACTCCTGGATGTGCAACATATGGAGCTTAGTGGGATTCCTTCATTATTAATTTTCAAAGTTCATCATCAGTCGGTACGTACATCTCACCCTTATATCGTAGCAACTCATCATTATCTAAGGTGTATCCTTCCACTTGGATGCCATTGGTACTTCTTCTTGTAAGGCAAGTTTTATTTGTTGGTATTGCGGGTCCTCTATTAGGTGGTTTAGAATCTAGCTTCTCAAGTCTATCTTCACTGAAAATATTGAATGAACTCTAGGTCTCCTGCTTAAAGCATCTACAACCTTATTTTCTCTCCCCTTGAGGTAGAATATCTTGGAATCATATTCACTAAATAACTCACTCCAACATCGTTGTTGAGCATTAAGGTCCTTTTGGGTGAAGATATGCTCAAGAATTTTATGATCTGTTCTTAATTCAAATTGATGCCCCATCATATAATGTCTCCATAGTCTCAAGGGCATTACAACTGCAACTAATTCTAGATCATGTGTGGCATAATTGATTTCATGGGTCTTGAGTTTACGTGAAGCATAAGCGATAACCTTTCTATCCTTCATCAAGACTGCACCTAATGCTTCTCTTGATGCATTTGTGCACACACAAAAGTCCTTGTCCATGTTAGGCACCTTTAATATTGGGCCAATTGTTAATCGTCATTTTAGCTCATTGAATTCTCTCTCGCATTCACTTGTCCATTCAAATTTAACCCCTTTCCTTTGGAGGTTTGTGATGGGACTAGATATATGTGAGAATCCTTCTACAAATATTCTATAATAGTTTGCCAACCCCATAAAGTTGCTTACTTCTTTGACATTCTTAGGAGCAAGCCAATACATTATAGTTTCAATCTTGCTGTGATCCACTGCAATGCCTTTCCCACTAATGGTATGGCCTACATATTGAATTTCCTTCTCAAATAAATAACACTTAGTAAGTTTCCCATATAGCTTATGTTCTCTAAGACATTGAAGCACCAATCTCAAGTGCTCTTGATGCTCCTTCTCATTGCGGGAATAAATTAGGATGTCATCCAAGAACACTTCAACAAAACGATCCAGATATCTGCGGAAAACATTATTCTTCAAGTTCATGAAGGTTTTCGGGGCATTAGTCAAACCAAATGGCACAAAAATAAACTCACAGTGCCCATATTGTGTTTTGAATGTTGTCTTAGGTATGTCCTCCTCTTTGATTCTTAATTGATGGTAAATTGACCATAAGTCTATCTTGGAAAATATTGAAGCTCCTTTTAGTTGGTCAAAGAGGTCATCTATGTGAGGAACGGGGTATCGGTTTCGAATGGTGGCCTTATTTAGATCTCGGTGATTAATACATAACCTAAGAGTTCCGTCTTTTTTCTTCACAAAGATCACTGGCACTCCCCAAGGTGATACATTGGGTCAGATAAAATCCTTGATCAAGCAGTTCTTTAAGTTGTATACTCAGCTCATTAAGCTCTAGAAAAATCATTCGATAAGGTGTTTTGGATATGGGTTATGTTCCCAATTTCAAGGAAATGGGAAAATCAAATTCTCGAGCAAGAGGCAAGCCTGGTAGCTCTGGAGGAAATACATCTGCAAATTTAGAAAGTAGCGAGTGAAACTTATCATAGTACTTCCCATCGGCGTGAACCATCTTTACTGCATAAATCTTGCATCCTTTCCTCATACACATATTAAACTTCTTGGTCATTATGAGGCACAACATAACATCACGTTTAATTCCCTCAATTGTTGTGGATTCTCCCTGGTAATTTTTGAAGATAATTGTCTTATTATTGCAATCTATTATAGCTTTATGAGATTCAAGCCAATCCATTCCTACCATTAAGTCATAAGTCCCCAGAGTCGTGCTATACAGGTTCATCTTGATGTCACACCCCCTAATATTTACAATGCAATCCCTTACCAATGATCCTATAGATTGGCGAGAGCTTGATGCCAATTATACCATTCTAAAGTTACTTTTATCATGAGCTACTAATCCACATCTAAGCAATATTGAAGGAGAAATAAAACTATCAGTGGCACCTAGATCAATTAACACAGATACAGGAATGTTATTTATCATAACTGTGGACTCCACAATTGTGGCTTGGTGCTCGACTTGGCGATGGTTTATGGTGGCATGAGTTTGATGTGGGTTTTGTGGTCTTCCTCCTTTTGCTTTATGTCTCTGTTGTTTAACCCTGCTTCATACCTCAAACAATCCCTTCTATAATGTGAGACCTCCACATTCCCAACATTTTGCTTGACCTTGATTCTCACTTGGTCCCAGTCCTTGTCCACTAAATCCTCTACCTCCACCATTAGTTCTTCTCAAGTAGGGTTGACCCCTATGTCCTCTTAGAGGCAACCCAAAAATCGCACTAGCAATCCAGGCAACATTTTTTCTTCTTTCCTATAATCCATATGGGTTCCCCCCTGATCTATTTACCCTCGTCGTCATGGGGTATTCTTTCTCTGTATTTCCTTTTTTATATGTTTGAAATACCTTTAACCAACATTTAATTTTCCATACACTTAATTAATATTTACCCTTAATATATAATACGTGATATATAAAAAATTTGGTATACCTTTATAGATGTGTGTAAAAATACAGTATACCTTTGAAGGGGAGAAAATTGATTTTTTTTATGGCCACGTATTTTTTCCCAGTTAAAAAGAAATGGATAACTTATAATTTTCAATTTATAATTAGTCCTCCCAAGTGACTTAGAAAGATTAGATATCAAATCTCCCAACAACTTTTTATATGTAAAAGCATATTCATCCTAGAAACCTAAACATGACTCCTGGGGTTTTAGAAAAACTTTCAAAGGTACATTAATGTTGCGTCCCAAATATATCCATGGGAGAATTTTGGGTTGAAAAACAAAAATAAAAGACTTTTTATTTTTAAGCATGCCTTGAATTTCCTTAAATAACTACGAATTATAGAAAATCCATGCCAATTGAAAGTCTGAAAGCTTTCTTCCCAGCCAAAACCAAATTGGAGAGAATTTGCACCACGATTGGGGGTCCAATTTTTGAGTAAAAGGCCAATTGACGATTAATGGTCCATAAGATAAGATTTCCCTAATAAAAATCGAATTATGTTTCCACTCTACGACTGTATCCAATCCAAACCCAAGCCCTCATGATTGATTTTTTTCCCCCAAAAACCCTAAATTAATTTGAGAATTAAATATACAACTATTGTGTCTTTTCTAAACTTTTGATTAATTCCCTTAATTCCAAAAGCTGGTTCGTTTTAGGAAAACTTTCAACTCTTTTCCCTTTGTTTACTCTAGAGGGCATTGGATTTCATCCTTTTAGCTAGCTCTCCACAATGTGTGGCTCCATAATGGGACCACTTTGTTACCAATTCGTTATTTAATGGTGTAACTTTGTCTAATGAAAGGGATGAGCTTGTTTGGAATTGGGACAAATCTTCTGAAAAGGTGACAACAAAATCAACTTATATGGCAATTGCTAGTTCTTCTTGTCAGGTGGAAGAATTTTGGTGGCATCTGGAAATGGAACTTACTAGCAAAGCTCAAAACCTTCTTATGGCTAGTATTGAAGAATAAAATTTTAACTTGAGACAACTTGCAGAAAAGGGGGTTTCATGGGCCCAACATTTGCACCCTTTGCAACGGGGAAGCATAAATCATTTACCATCTATTTATTAGGTGTGGAGTAGTTAAATCCTTATGGTTTGATGTTCTTCATGTCATTGGAATTAAAAATTTAGATCTCCATAACTCTTTTAATGAATGTATCTTGTTCTCACACAACAACAAGAGATATTTCTTCTCTATCCCCATATTTATCGCCTGGAAAATATGGGGCCTAAGGAATAAACTAATCTTTGAAAACAAGTAGCCTAATATGATTCACTCCTCCAAAGTGTTAGCATTTTCGCAAGAGTATCTTGTTGAGGTAAAGGTAGATCACATGAGAAAAGTTAAATTCCCAAGGTCCAATTTTTAGTACCCAGTCGCCTTCTTTTATGGAACAACCCAAAATGAGAAATGTGCAGGTGGATACATTATCAAGCTAGGCAGAGAGCATACAGTAAAGGAAGCTTGGGGTTCGGCCATGGTACTAATACTAAGGCCGAATTGTTGGCAACATGGGGTCTTATGCACTTAGCAACCTTAATAAACCTTCATGTTTTATCTGTTGATGGTGATTCAAAAATCATCATAGGCTGGCTCTCTGGAAAGATCGACTTGTAGGTTTTGAATTCGGCTTACTGCAAGTCTAGAATAAAGAACTTGATCAATGGATTTCTCAACATCTCCTTCTTTCATATTAACAAAGAATTTAACCTTCAGGCAGACTTGTTGTCCTTCTGCTTCAACCAGGGACCTTTCATTTAGAAGAATGTCTTGATGGAGTAAGGATTCATGCTAGTCTATACTAGTTTTTCTAGCCTTTTGTCGTTGTTTTCAGGACTCCTTGTCCTGTTATTGGATGACTTCATAGACTCCCCGTCTCACTGTGGAATTTTTTGATGTATCACTGAAGTTTTTCAATTGTGCTGATGTATTTAAGCTAAGTCAAAGACTGATTCTCATATGATATTAAATCTAATGCCTGGTCAGTTATTGTATTCTCCCCCTTAGGGGCTACTAATGCTTCTTTCATGTCATAAGGATAGAATATAGTTATCCATCCTTAGATTGTCATTGTTTTTTTGCCATGTTGTGCACTCTAGAGAGCCTGCTACTTGTAAATACCTTTGATTCTGAAGTGAATAACAAGATATTGATTTTCTGATAAAAATAGGTACCAAAATTGTATTTGAATTTTGGTAGGTGCATGAAATTTTGGAATTTCAAATTTATTTTGCGTGTCAAGTGGAAATCTGATGAAGGTCACTTGTTTTTTATGTTTGTAATTTTAAGTTTTATATGAATTCTTGATTGTCAAATAATTATATTTTAAGAATAAAGTACAATATGACTAGTCTATTTGTACAACAACTAAAAATTATTTATAAAATGTACACCATGTCCCACTATAAAATTTCACTACTCCAATCTTTCTTAGCATAAAATTTTCCTTATAAAAAATAAAAAAATTTAATTGTAGAACATCAATTTCCAAACCTACAAAGAGTTATATCCAAATAATAAAATACCCAAGACACTCACATACAAACTACAAACCCTCCAAACTTTAAAAAACTAGGATGAATTGATACCCAAACTAAAATTTCCCAAATTTCAGTAAAGTCCAATGATCAGGCCAAAAAATAATTGAAGTGCTACAAAAGAAAATCCACCTCACCCCAAATCAACCCAGACCTAGCACCTACCTAGGTGATTCCCTCTCGCCCACCCTACAGATACATGGTTTAATTTAACTCTCTCTCATATCTTCCCCCACTCCCCACATATATGGTTTAAGTTATCTCTAATATTCTCCACTACCTTCATATGTAATATTCCCCTCAACCCCAACTATATGAATTATCTCTAATATTTTTGCCACCCTCACCCTCCTATAAGTGGGAAAGGGATAAGGGAATATTAGAGAGGACTTAAATTTAAGTTTCAGTTGTCATAAATAATAATAGATAACTTAAATTTAAGTTTAAGTTGTCTTTAATATTTGCTCCCCGCCCTATATAGGATGGGGATGGGTCAATTAAAATTTGCTTCATGAGAGTGAATCATTTATCTCTTTAATAAAAAAACCTTAATTTGATATCTAATCTAACTATAACTTTAAAATTAAAAAATTTATATAATAATTTAATATCTAAGCATCACTTTAAAATTAAATCATTATTATTACTAGAATTAAAAAAAAAAAAAAAAAAAAAAAAAATAAATAAATAAATAAATAAATAAATAAAAATAAAAATAAAATAAAAAAAATAAAAAATAAAAAAAAAAAAATAAAAAAAAAAAAAAAAAAAAAAAAAATAAAAAAAAAAAAAATCTTACTGTTGCAACTAATATTCATTAACGATGAGGTATGCCTATATTTCTTGAATCCCAATTTATTTTTTAAATAACACTTACTATTTATAGCGAATGTAATGTATATTGACATGTTACAAAATAGTATGCATAGAAATTAAAAATTTATATAATAATTTAATATTTAACTTTGTTGAGATTCAACAAGATGATGAGCTTAGTGAAAAGAGTCGCCTTCACTAAGTGGGCCCACAGGCTATTTTTGGCGCAAAGTCTATTTTTAGACATGTCAATCATATTCTATGAGTTGCAGGATGCTATTTGTGGATGGTTGGTCGAGTTGGAAAAATAGATGGACTTCTATTTTTAGACTTATTGGGCAAAATCTATTTTTAGATTGCCAGTCTAAAAATAGATATGTCGAATATTATTAGCTCTTAATAATATTTGGACTCTAAACATTATCTTATTCTCTTGGAGCACTTCAGTTAAGTGCACGGATGTGGCACAGCAGCTGACAGAAGGAATTACGCTATTCCTGAGGGTTTATTGGAGCTAATGCATGAGGACTTCAGTTAGAACTCATGTGACAGAGTTTGGTGGAGTTATAGAAGTAGTTGGTGGAGTTGTATTTAGTTTAACTCAGTTAGACTCAATTGAGCTAGTTGTATCTAGTCTAACTGATTGATACACTAGTGAGAGCGGTGTGAATTAATTAGTTAATTAATTCACTAAATAATAACTCATTAATCAACTGAAGAATACATCAGTTAACTACAGTGCATGGCAGTTTCAGTGGAGACTAATGGAGAGGTAGGTGAAAGAGCAAGTGTGACTATCAGTTGTGACTATAGTGATGCATTGATTGCATCCAAAACTCAGTGGAGATGCCAATGAGGATTGCGCAGTGCAAGCTTGGTGAATTCGAGTTCATTCAGAGCCATTCTTCAGCAGGGATTGCGCAGTAGAGGCAGGCTAGCAGGTGGCAAAGATCGGTGCATGGATTTGCAAGATCGGGCCTGATTAGTGTGTAGCGATTGTATTGTACTGAGAGCTTGACATGTTCAGCTTTGTATGAGGATTGTTACATGATCTCTATGGCATATATTATATACAAATAGTTTGGGTTTTCAGCTTCAAGATTTCCCGTTAAAAAACTGTGTTCATATGTGTGAATTTTTATTGTTTCATGTGTGCATTGCTATCTTGATTTTATTTCCGCAAATGATCAATGGTGGAATAGATTCTGTATTTTGCATGAAGTTAAAATAGTGTGAGATCAAGAGAATCTTGGACATATAACGCATAAGTTATATAATTTCTACATGGTATCAGAGCAGTATTGATCAGAGGAGATTGCAATTATTGAAGCGGTTGAGTTTTGTGCTAGTGGAATTCGAATTTGCTGCAGTGTTTTCTTGGTGTCGAAGTTAAGCATTCATTGAAATGTCTTTCAACGGATTGCAATTGGAGTATGCCCTTGATGGCAACTCGAATTATATTGCATGGAAGGAAAAGATGGAGGCGGTGCTAAATGATAATGGGTTGAAGGAGTTCATAGATGCTAATATTCCAAAGCATGGGTCTAGCGATGCAGCCGCACTTGACGCATGGCAAAAGAAGGTAGCAAAATGTCAAAGAATTCTGTTGGAAGGTGTGAAGGATCACATAGTGTCCAGCCTTCACGGTAAATCCACTCCATTCTTAATGTGGAAGGCTTTGATAGACTTGTTCCAAAGCAGAAGCGACTAGAGGAAGTTGGCGCTTAAAGACAAGCTCAGAAAAATAAAAATGGAGAAAGGCAACAGTATACCAAAATACCTCACGAAGTTTGTCCATTGCAAGGATGAGCTGGGAAGTGTGGGGTTTATTGTAGATGAAGAGGACTTGGTGAGCTTGGCTCTCCTTGGGCTTCCGAAGAGTTGGCATAGCTACGAGGACTCTGTCAATGGTCGGGAGAAACTGCTAGGATGGGAGTGACTTTGGTCGGATCTTGTGCAAGAGGAGATAAGGCGGGGTACCAGGGATGGATCTTCATCGAAGAATGAAGATGAAGAAAATTATGCTTTGGTTGCCAAAGCAAGGAAAGGGAAGGGGAAGAAAAATCCTTCTCAATCTGGTGCGAAAGGCAAGAAGCAGGACTTGTCCAAGGTGAAGTGCTTTCACTGTCACCAACATGGACATTACGCCACTAATTGTCCATAGAAGAAGAAAAATAAGCAGGTTGTTGGATCTGCAGCTAGAGAGGCCTTAACCTCGCCATTTGAGCTGGATTTTTCGTTGATTGCATGCTTGGTTTCAAGTGTGATGGGATCAGTGTGGTTTCTTGACAATGGTGTGTCTTTCCATATGACCAGAGACAAAGATTTGTTTAGTGATCTAGATGAAAAGGATCTTGGAGTGCACATCAAGATGGGCGATGATGGTAGATACAATGTGACTGGTATCGAGACCATTTCCTTTGAGAGGGAGTCTGGTAAACCTTTCATATTAAAGGATGTCATGCATGTTCCAGGATGGAAGAAGAATCTGATCTATGTGGCGATGTTGGAAGACAAGGGCTATGATGTTGTTTTTAGCGAGGGAAAAGCCTTCATGCTCAGTAAAACAATTGGTGAAACCCAGAGGATAGGGATTCGAGTTAAGAATCTTTATCAATTGCAGGTAGATGGCTGTGCAGCAATGGCATGCAAAGAAGAAGGAGTGGTGAGCCGGGATGAGGGAGAATTGTGGCACAGGAGATTGGGCCATCTTCACCATGGCACTTTGAAAATTTTGCAGCAGATTTCTACAGGGCTTCCCAAGGGTACACTTGCGCAGTCAAATCAGTGCAAGGGATGTACTTTGGCAAAATTTGTGAAGACCACTTTTTATGAGAAGGATAGTCGCGCCACGACGATCCTTGAGAGAATTCACATAGACGTGTGTGGACCTTTCTTAGTTGCTTCAATAGAAAAGCACAGGTATTATGTGATATTTGTTGATGACTTTTCTCGTAAGTGTTGGATCTTCTTCATGCAGAAGAAGAGCGAGACATACTCAAAGTTCTGTGAGTTCAAGGCGCTGGTTGAGAAAGAGTCGGGGAAGTAGGTGAAAGCTCTAAGGAGTGATAATGGTGGTGAATACATCTTTGGCGAATTCAAAGACTTTTGCAGTGCAGAAGGAATTCGAAGAGAGCTCATAGTGCCTCATAACCCACAGTAGAATGGGGTCGCGGAGAGAAAGAACAGAACGATCGTGGGTGCTGCACGGGCGATGTTGCATGATCAGGGCCTTCCCATACACTTTTGGGCTGAGGTATACAACACTGTGGTTTATGTGCAAAACCGTTGTCCTCATAGAGTACTTGGCATGAGTACACTTGAAGAGGCGTTTTCTGGTAAGAAGCTTGATATTTCTCATTTGAAGATTTTTGGCTCACCTGTTTACATTCATGTGACGAAGGATGCCAGGAAGAAGCGGGAGCCGACCGTAGAGGTTGGGATATTTGTGGGGTACACAGAAACGCCCCACAATTATTGTGTGTATTTGCTAGACAGTCGGATGACTGTTGTGCAACGGGATATCAAATTTCATGAGGAGAAAGCCATGAAGTTGTCGCTTGAGAGGGAGCTACACTTGCATGCAGATGAGGAGCTGCTTGTTCCTAAAGATGAGCCTCAAGATGTGGATCAGCCACAAGAGGAGGTTCATGGAGTGGAAGAAACCACTCATGCAACGCAAAACATCAGAGGGAGGAAGCGCACTACAGAAGCTGAGCCACTGAATCTTGATGTAGTGCAGAATGTAGGAGCACCTACATCACAGCGCAGACAGAGACAGTCACCTGACCGATTTACTGGATACATGGCTCTGATGAGCAAGTGTATCGTGACAGAACCATCTTCTTTTGAGGAAGCTGTGGAGGATCTCGCATGGGTAGATGCCATGGTGGAAGAGTATGATTCGATTGTCAGAAACAATGCATGGGAGATTGTCCCAAGGCCGGAAGGGAAATCAATGGTAGGTTCGAGATGGATCTACAAAGTGAAGCAAGCTGCTAACGGGAGCATCGAGAAGTACAAGGCAATATTTGTTGCTCGGGGCTTCTCACAAATCGAGGGGATCGACTATGAAGAAACCTTTGCACCTGTCACGAGGTATTCTTCCATACGGACCATCCTTGCTCTCTTAGCACAGATGGGTTGGCACATTCATCAGATGGATGTGAAGACTGCGTTCCTCAACGGAGTCATTGAGGAGGAGGTGTACATTGAGCAGCCTGAATGTTTCGAAATCTTCAGCAGCGAGTCGCATGTGTGCAGGCTCAAAAGAGCGCTGCATGGGCTGAAACAAGCACCTCGTGCTTGGTACACACGGATGGACAGTTATTTCACCGGACTTGGTTTCACCAAAAGTGAGGCGGATCCGAACCTATACCAGATTGTGGTGGAGGGTAAGTTGTTGATCATTGTACTTTATGTAGATGATTTAATACTAACAGGTGATGAACTATTGATACACCCATGCAAGGCAGATCTTGCAAAGGAGTTTGAGATGAAGGACTTGGGCCTCCTTCATTATTTCCTGGGACTGAAAATTTGGCAGCGGAAGGGTGGACTGTTTGTGTCTCAAGGCAAGTATGCCCGAGAGATACTGGAGAAGTTTCACATGCAAGGCTGCAAGCCTATCGACACTCCTCTTCCTGGTGGTTGGAGGAAAGAGGATGCTACATCGGCAGAGGTAGTGGATGCCACTGTTTATCGACAATTGGTTGGTTCGCTCATGTATTTAGTCAATACACGACCGGACATATGCTATGCGATTAAGCAACTGCAAGCTATGGTTAAGCCTACCAAGCTCTTTTGGAGAGAAGCGAGCGAACGTAATCTGAGGTATCTCGGGGGGCACATCGGGATATGGATTAGTAGTACGAACGAGTCGGATGAGTTGAAGGTTTGCATGGCTTCACGGATGCAGATTGGGCAGGAAGCCCAACGGACAGAAAGAGCACATCTGGAGGGATTTTTAGTATCAGATCTACAACATTTTCTTGGTATAGCAGGAAACAAATATCTGTGGCACTGAGTTCAGCGAAGGCTGAGTACAGGGCAACAAGTTTGGCTACATGCGAGGCTATATGGATGAGGAAGATCCTAGTTAGGTTGTTCGGTTCTCACTTAGATCCTACTGTGATATATTGTGATAATCACAGTTGCATTAAACTCTCTGTTAATCCAGTATTTCATGATAAATCTAAACATATTGAAATCCGGTATCATCATGTCAGAGATTGTGTTCAGCGGAAGATCATGTTGCTTTCTTACATTCCTATGGGGGATCAGGATGCAAATATTCTGACGAAGGCGCTGCAGTGCAGGTCGAATACCATAGAGACGAGGATCGGGGTGGCAGAGATAATCCCTATCTTGTTGAGAGAAAGTGTTGAGTTCAACAAGATGACGAGCTTAGTGAAAAGAGTTGCCTTCACTAAGTGGCCACTGCGGTATTTTTGGCGCAAGTCTATTTTTAGACATGTCGATCATATTCTATGAGTTGCAGGATGCTATTTGTGGATGGTTGGTCGAGTTGGAAAAATAGATGGACTTCTATTTTTAGACATATTAGGTGGAATCTATTTTTAGATTGCTAGTTTAAAAATAGATATGTCGAATATTATTAGCTCTTAATAATATTTGGACTCTAAACATTATCTTATTCTCTTGGAGCACTTCAGTTAAGTGCACAGATGTGGCACAGCAGCTGACATAATGAATTATGCTATTCCTGAGGGTTTACTGGAGCTAATGCATGAGGACTTCGGTTAGAACTCATGTGACAGAGTTTGGTGGAGTTATAGAAGTAGTTGGTGGAGTTGTATTTAGTTTAACTCAGTTAGACTCAGTTGAGCTAGTTGTATCTAGTCTAACTGATTGATACACTAGTGAGAGTGGTGTGAATTAATTAGTTAATTAATTCACTAAATAATAACTCATTAATTAACTGAAGAATACATCAGTTAACTACATTGCATGGCAGTTTTAGTGGAGACTCGTGGAGAGATAGGTGAAAGAGCAAGTGTGACTATCAGTTGTGACTATAATGATGCATTGATTGCATCCAACACTCAGTGGAGATGCCAATGAGGATTGCGCAGTGCAAGCTTGGTGAATTCGAGTTCATTCAGAGCCATTCTTCAGTAGGGATTGCGCAGTAGAGGCAAGCTAGCAGGTTGCAAAGATTGGTGCATGGATTTGCAAGATCGGGCCTGATTAGTGTGTAGCGATTGTATTGTACTGAGAGCTTGACATGTTCAGCTTTGTATGAGGATTGTCATATGATCTCTATGACATATATTATATACAAATAGTTAGGGTTTTCAGCTTCAAGCTTTCTCATTAAACAACTGTGTTCATATGTGTGAATTTTTATTGTTTCATGTGTGCATTGCTATCTTGATTTTATTTCCGCAAATGATCAATGGTGGAATAGATTCTGTATTTTGCATGAAGTTAAAATGGTGTGATATCGAGAGAATTTTGGACATATAACACATAAGTTTTATAATTTCTACAAAGTTAACTATCACTTTAAAATTAAATTATTATTATTACTAAAAAAAAAAAACATAATCACAAAAACATCTTATTGTATATTCATTAATGATGAGGCATGCCTATATTTCTTGAATCTCAATTTATTTTTTAAATAACACATACTATTTGGCAATTTCTACAGAAAACGTTGTAGAAATGGTTGTAGCAAAGTTCAATGTCTTAGAGCTTTTAAAAAAGCAGAAAAAGGTCCCTTGAATAAGAAAGATCCGTATGATCGGATATCTGGAGTTCACCTTCCGTTTATTCAAGGTACCACTGATAAAATTGCAAGGATCCTTAGGAGGCATAATATTTCCTCGACCTTTAAGCCCCTCCGCACCATCCAGAGCTCAATTAGAACGGTTAAAGACCCGATTTGCCCTAAGGATGGTAAGGGTGTTTACTTGATTCCGTGCTCCTGTGGGGCACCTTACATCAGTGAAACTGGTCGTTCCATTAATCAAAGAATTCTTGAACACGTCGCTAACCTTAAGCATTGCAGAGCACGCTCCTCTGCCTTAGCAAAACATGTTGAAAGGACAAATCGTCACATTTGCATTGAAGATGTTAAGGTGATTGCGAGAAATGACCATTTCCACCACTGTAAGTTGAGGTAAGCCTTAAAAATGGGTGGAGTGTTAGCAGGAACTTGTTCCTGCCCTTCACTCTTAGGTTTTTTTTTTTTTTTTTTTTTTTGTCCATGCTCCTCTTCATATCCCTTTTTCTTAATTGAGATTAAAATTAAATTATGTCATTTTTATTTTATTATTTTATCTTTATTTTTATTCATATATATATATATATTATTTTTATTTATTTTTTAATGTTAGTTAATTAATTAATTAAATATTTATAATAATAATAATATATTAAAGTTATTAATTATTAGAATAGTTTATTAAATAAGTAAAGTAGGTATATTAATGATTTCATTTTAAATTGAAAATAAATAAATGAA
Organism: Pinus albicaulis; assembly: GCA_034641835.2. NCBI lineage: Eukaryota > Viridiplantae > Streptophyta > Pinopsida > Pinales > Pinaceae > Pinus > Pinus albicaulis. The sequence goes on from CM076581.1 coordinate 1,471,523,765, forward strand.
TAAGTTACTAATAATACAGATTCTTTTTTATTTTTTTAGAGCGTCTCTTTATCTATTTAATCAGGTTTGTAGATCAGATTTCTCATCTTGTCTTGATGAAACACACTGGTTGGTTAGAAACATGTCCCCAAAATATTCTTACATGTGACTATTACGGAAAGACTTTATATACATTTTATGGATCACAGAAGCAAAATTCCTAGGCATGTTTATTTTCAAATAGGCTTTTTTGAATTTTAATTTAATTATTAATAATTATCAAGTGGATGGTGGAAATTTATCCTCAATGGAATATGCCAAAATATTCATAGTAGTATATACAGACTAGTGACTAAGATTTATCTTCAAGATAGTTATGTTTTTTTAATTTATTTATCTCAAATTAATTAATAAAAAAATGTCATATCAACACTTATCATATTGTGTATGCGGTATTGATAACTCGTGGTATTGGTACATGATATTGTAACAAAAATAATTTCTAATTAATTTATGTCAAATTAATTAATAAAAAAACATCATATCAACATGTGTCATATTGTGTATATGATATTAATAATCTATAATATCGGTTCATGATATTATAACAAAAACTATTTTTAAGTTAAAAATTTCCAGTGAATATTTATGGTTAAGAATATTGTTTAAATTGTATTAATTCTTTTTATAATTATTAATAATAATAATAAAATTAATTTTTTTTTTTTAAATCTAAATAATATAAAATATAATTTAAAGCAAATATTTTAATATTTAAATAAATTTATATCTATTCATACTTACTAATCATTTAATATATATATATATATATATATATATATATATATTATATATTTTAAATTTTTTTACTAAATTACCACTACCACTATCATGTAAAATGTAAATAGAAAATTGAAGCATGTAAAAAGTAGATGGAAAAAGATAGCAAGTCCATTATAGTTGGTGAGGCTCTATGCGGCATCTCAATGGCTAATGTCCTCGGTGTCTAACAATGGTACGCTTGCAAAGTTGAGGTTATGAGGCGAGGTCATTTGACTTAATTAAGGGAATGGTTAAAACCGATGAAAGAACATGTTAAAACGGATTGCCCTTGGATTTAAATTAAGTGAAAAGAATAAGTTAAAAACAATAAATAGGAACCGAATCAACTTCACATAAAAGAAAAAATAGATTTTCTCGTCCATGGAATTGGGTGCAAATGTTAAAATAAACTAAATATTATATATTTAATAAAATTTTAAATAATTAAATTTTATAATAAAAAGTGTTTATAAGGTTTTAGATAAATGGTGATTGGGTATTTTTTATATGAAGTTATTCGTTGAGAGTGATGTATTTGGATATAATGATGAAGATATAGTTTTATCCAACTTATTTATATATAATAAAAATATGTCAAAATAAATGTAATATATAGTGTTGCTACTTGGTACTTACTTTTTATATAAAAATAGTTTTGACTATTTTTTAATAGGATCTTAAATACAATTTTTTTGCTTCATACAAAAAGGAGACTTGAAGTTTAATTGACTTTATTTAATTAAATTGTGTCTTGATTCCATTGCAATTATTTGAATAATTTTGTGTATTTTTTTAATTATAAGACTCTACATGATTTATTGGGTTTTTGATTTTATATTAATTTAAAAATGTATATATTTAATAAAAAAGATATATATAGATATATTTTTTAATTTTAAAGTTTGAGACATTTGAAAATAACATTCATAAATTAAATTTATTAAATTTTGATTTCATTTTTTAGAAAAATGGTTTTAAAATTATTAAAAATTGAAGTTAAATATCACAATTTAAATTTTGAATGCTAGCTTATGTGTATCATGTTCAAGACAATTGTATAGAGGATGCATGTCTTACAAACAACTCTAACAATTTATTCACTAAAAGTTAAACTTGTTATAAGTGGGATTTGAATTTGAGTGGAGGATAATAGTTTTTCTTCCCAAGCATCTAAGCTAAATTCATTGAATAAACTAATTCTTCTATTTACAATGAACAACATTCCCTTATCAATTAATCATGACATACAATTTAGTTTCATATGCATAAGCATATATTTGAGTCATTTTTTTAGAATACAAAACTTTTTAAAATTAAAGGTAAGGGGAAATTTGTGTTCTCATAGATTTGATTCTTTTTGGTACTTAGTAAAATCAAGGTTGTAATGAATTTAAATTAGTTTTTATTGTGTCAAGTCTCACTAGCACAACCAGTTGAGGATGGGCCTCGTCAGAAAGGCGACCCAGGATCAAACCTCACAGGGGGTGGTTGTTCCCTATCTTAAGGGGAGGAGACATGCTAAAAAAATCCAGTCAGTTAAGGGTTAGTGTGGCTCAGACCGAGTACGATTCCTGTGTGACTTTGATAGCTTGGATGCCCCTAGGTCGCGACAATCCCCATGTGACTTTGATAGCTTAGATGCCCCTGGGTCGCAGCTCATCAAGCCACAGGTCAAGCCTAGAGGATCACAAACAACTTGACCAAAAAAAACAATATAGTTTTATTGTAACGAGAAGCCCCAGTTTTATTTCTCAACAAGTTGTTTATTTCCTTCTCTTCCTTTGTTTGTGTTTGTTTGGCACAAATATTAAGTATTATGGAATTATTAATATTGGATTGGTAAATAAATTAAAGGTTGAGATTTGTTTAGTTTTTAATTATATTGATTGATTAAATTTTCTTATATGAACAAGTATCATATAAAATAAATTATGGTTTTCATACATGTGGTATGAATAAGTTATGATATTGGCTCATGGTATTGTAACAAAATCTATTTACCAGTTGATAATCATGATGATAAAGTAAGGGTGAATTCTGCATAGTTAAAAATTTTGTTATATGTTTTTTAAATGTATATTTGTTTAACTTGTATATTAAGTTAAACAAATAACCTATTTACTAGCAATTGCACCACATGTTGCAAAGGAAACGCCGTAAGGTTGTGGTATAAGAAAGAATATCATATAAGAAAGAAAAGGTAGTAGGAACTTTCTTGGCTCCAACTAATCCTCCAGAACAACGGGTGGAGAATTATGTTTACTAGACCTCAAATCAAAATATCCATATTGAGTAATTGATGTGGAACAAATTCTTTGTTATTAATTGCATGTAAGATGTGTTTTTTCATAATGGATGAGACATTTTGGCCAAAGTACTCAAGACCTCTATATGACGAAATATGCATGTTTATTTTTATTTTTTGCATGAAGGATTCACTTGGTTTTTATGACCAAGTTGGGAATACTCCACCCTTCCACGAAATTATTTGCTTCTATTACATTCACAATGTTGAATACTCTGACTTTGCTCTACAGCTAGAATTATTTAATGGAATAAAAACTTATCACTATGACATGTTGTACTTCATAAGAGACTACTAAAAATCTTAAGTATGGAACATAGAGCATAAAGTTATCTTAGGAAGTCTTTAATTTATGGTTGTTGTCTATGTGATGTTACATGCATCTTGCTATAAACATATATATGCTAAGATTTCACAGACATAAAAACTATAGAGGAGCATATAAAAACTGAAAAAGAGGAGCGCCAAGGAGCTGCAAATACCAGTTTTGGGCTTCATGATTCTCCATTTGAGGATTATCCTCAATTATCAAACAGTTGTAGTCGGACATGGTCTCATCCTTCTTTGAGAGTTTGGGTGCTACTTCTGGAGTCGAAGTGGAGCGAGCCGCCTAGTCTGCCTCTGCGTCTTTTTGTTGGGTGCCCTCCGAAGGGCTACTGCCACCACTGTCCGAGTCTTCCGCCAAGAGTTTGACGGGGAGGCCAATGGATTTTCTTGGCAGGGGGGAGGAGGAGTGGGATAGTGTTGATTTGCACGGGCATTTTCTGCTTCCGGAGCCGGAGAGGCAATGCTACTCCTCCGGGAGGTGAATTTAGAGATGATCTGAGAGCAATTGGGGGTCGAGAACCTCAGGTTCTTCCACAACAATTGAGATTGACAAAGATCGCATAGCCATTGCAGGAACTGGAGGGCGAGAGGCAGAGCCTTTGCCTCCTCTTCGAGGGCACCACATTCGATGTCTTCTTGGCATTAAGTTGACAGACTAAAGGGTCTGCAGGGCTAGAGAAGAAAGCTTAAAGGGAGGCAAAAGAGTAGCGCAATGGGCGGAAGTGAGACAGAGTTTTGCAGAGCAATGGGTAGAAGCATGACAAAGGTTTGTAGAGAATGAAAGATGAACTGCAAATGAGTTTGAAAACTGAAGCCATCGGCCATAAATGACCAAGTTGCAAGTTGTAGGAGCTGAGGTCCAGGGGGAGGAGTAAATGCCGCAAGTGCCGATGTCCTTCCCAGGCTTCAAATTTAAGGCCTTCACGCAGGAGGTAGGTGCCCCTACGTGGAGAGACCCGGTGGCCACCAATTTCGAACATGTCAATCACTTGCATTTGGGGGATTTTATTAATATTTTACTTATTAGGCAAGGTATTATTTAATATTTTTTTGAATTATATTTTTTATTTTGAATATGTTGATCTATTTTTTTGGTTATTTCATTAATTAATAAATATATGTACTTTACCATTTATTTTAATAATTTATTTTTTATTTTGGTAATTAATTTTGATTATGTCTTGATTTGTTTTTGGCTAGTCTAATTTATTTACAAAATGACTTTTTTATCTGAATTCAACAATATAATCTCAAGCAAAATTATGAATTTTTATTATTTAAAATATATTTTTGAATGCATAAATAATTTCAGCCCCTTAAAAAAAACCATAAACAACTTAAAATCAATTTTAAAAAAATCTCTACCAAATTTTAATTAAAACTAACTTAAAAAAAATACTCCCAAAAATTATTCATTAAAATTCTTTCCGTCTTACTTTACATCTCCACGTTATTCAATCAAAAATGTTCATTAGAATTCTTTCACTCTTCCTTTGCACCTTTACATTATTTAATCGTATGGTGAGATGAGATTCTCCATCCATGCTTTGAATGTGAATGATTTAAAAAAACCCTTTATATATTTTATTCAACATATTCACTAAAACCTTGCCTGAAACTTCGAACCGATCTTTTGCCTTTATAAAATACAAACTTTGGAGGTTTGGCAGCCGACATCTTATCGTCGAACACTGGTTACTACGTGCCGCGACCTGAGTCAGAGAGATTTAATTATTGTTTCTCAATGTGTCCGGCTTCACGCATTTTCCACCTGTCAACATCTCAAACCTCACGCATTTATTTTAATAATTTATTTTTTATTTTGGTAGTTAATTTTGATTATGTCTTGATTTGTTTTTGGCTAGTCTAATTTATTTACAAAATGACTTTTTTATCTGAATTCAACAATATAATCTCAAGCAAAATTATGAATTTTTATTATTTAAAATATATTTTTGAATGCATAAATAATTTCAGCCCCTTAAAAAAAACCATAAACAACTTAAACTCAATTTTTAAAAAATCTCTATCAAATTTTAATTAAAACTAACTTACAAAAAATACTCCCAAAAATTATTCATTAAAATTCTTTCTGTCTTACTTTACATCTCCACGTTATTCAATCAAAAATGTTCATTAGAATTCTTTCACTCTTCCTTTGCACCTTTACATTATTTAATCGTATGGTGAGATGAGATTCTGCATCCATGCTTTGAATGTGAATGATTTAAAAAAACCCTTTATATATTTTATTCAACATATTCACTAAAACCTTGCCTGAAACTCCGAACCGATCTTTTTCCTTTATAAAATACCGACTTTGGAGGTTTGGCAGCTGACATCTTATCGTCGAACACTGGTTACTACGTGCCGCGACCTGAGTCAGAGAGATTTAATTATTATTTCTCAATGTGTCCGGCTTCACGCATTTTCCACCTGTCAACATCTCAAACCTCACCACCCCTCTAAGAAAGCCGCTGTCTCCCTCCCTCCCTCTTGTCCACTATGTGGAGAAAAATCTATCGTCAAACAGTATGATCCGTTGAAAAAAAATATGGTAACGTGGCAGCAGGCACGTATACGTGTCACTTCATACACTGATACACAGACACGTATTAGGATTGCTAATCAACGTGTAAACCTGCTAGCACAATCTCTTCGTCACCCTCTGTAGACTCCATCTTTCTGCCCAATTCCGTAACTAAATTTAGCTGGCCACCGTTCATCCGCTTACGTACCCTTATATACAATCACCCACCCATTACTCTCACAATCATCTTATTCTTGGTTTCAGCATTTTACAATATTCACACTGTGACTGCAATATTTGAATTGATCTCTGCACTCCAATTGTATAAGGCCTGCAAGGACGTATGACATATTCTGCTATAACGTTAGATTGGAAACTTTGGTTAGTTTTTTCGTTGGAGAGATGGCAAGCGAACAGGAACGAAGAGAGGAAGAAGGCGAATGGGCAACGACAAGGACCGATCCCACGCAAGAGGAAATAGAGCAACGGAAAAGAGCGGCGGTTGAGAACATGGAAAATGCTCAGAAGAGCGAATTTCACATCAATATTGGCAGCATACCATTCCCAACTCATTCCTCCAGCTAGTGCTATAGATATTCTACCCTCGAATTCTATAGAAATTCTACCCTCCTTCATACTGAGAATTTATTATAAGACACAATCAGCTAGTGCTATAGAAATTCTACCCTCGACTGTGATCCATCATAACATAATCTCATAATCTTAATATTTGTGTCACGAAGGAACTACTTGTCTGCATCGAACAAGTAAGGGCAAGAAAATCAATAAATCAAGCTTTCTCTAGCGACTATTTCCGCATAAAGCATCTTCTTGAATCTTTGCGATATAAACACATGACGCGAAATTGCTTTGATTGGTATAACATCAGTTTGAATCGCACAAACGATAGGAAGCATAAAAACAACAAATAGATCAGGGAACTACAATATAGGGACGATGAACCCTCGATTAGTGGTATAACTTCAACTGCGACCAAGTCAAGTAATCAAACAAGGATTACATGCAAAACAGTTACTATTCAGTTATTAACAATTAGTAATAGTGAGACGAATTAAGAACTTCAACCGATCAACAGAAAATGATGATTGGCAGGGTTTAATAAAGACAAAATTATTAGAAATTGACAGAGTTTCTATATCCGATGCCTACGATTACAAAGAATCTTGATCGGCAAAACATTTCTTAGCGATTCTGAATCCTAATTCACGAATACAGTCAATAATCTAACACAGACGCTCTGTTTAACAAATTCAAGCCAAGAAACATACTCGACCGATTAGGATTGCAGAATGCAAATCATCCGATATAACAATTTAACCAAAAACATTCCACCTGAACTTTTGTATCCGATGATTTCAAAATCACTGAATATTTTTTAAATAACCTGCACAAAACCGATGAAGAATGGAAAAAGAAACGCAATTTGTCAAATAATCACCTGCAATTCTGTCGTCTTCGGATTCGAACTATGCACAGTCGATATTCAGCCGAAGGAACAAATTATACACTCTTGGCCGTATTTTTTGCATACGTAATCTATCCAATCTCGTTGTTCAAAACCAACAGCGTGGCAGTCGCACCCACACCAGCAACATCCTTAGTAGTAAACACAAGCATGATGGATGGGGCGTTCCAGCTTCATGGATGATGAAGAGTAGGCGAGGATGATGAACACTTGAAGAGTAGGCGGGGAAATTCGCAACTGTCTCAACGGCCTCACAACTGTCAACCGTCAGAATTCTAATCAATGGTCGATTATGATTTAATCATCTAACACAGAATCAAATGGTACATCTTATGACAGCAAGGCACTCAGCAAAGTTGTTTTCAAATAAATACGCCTTACGGCGTAATTAACCTTGATCTTCTCTCTTCTTAGTAGGTTGTCCTGATGATGAGTCTTGATTTAGACTTGAAACGTAGACTAAAAATGACGAATGTGGATATTCCAAGTTTTACATCTGAAAAACTACACCACAGAAACCTCCAATCTAGCATTATATATTAAGTATTTATAGAAATAATGTCCCCCTTCACATGATTGAGGTGAATAATGGAAGCTATTGTAATTTGATCTTGGGTCTTGCCCATAACATTTCTTGGAAGTTATTTATTCATCACAATTTATATAATAATAATAATAATAACTTATTTATATAATAATAATAATAATAATGTAATTAATTTTTATAAAAAAATTAAATCTTGGCAATGTTAAATGTATCATAAAATAAATATTTTATTGTTTATTACAAGCTTATCCACTTTTTTTTTAAAAATAGAACGGATACTTTATATTCAAAATTTGGATTTCACGGCCATAACCGTTTTACATCATATTAACACAACTTGCTTCAAACTAGCATATGCTTCCATGTCCCAATATATAGCCTTGAAGCTATTTTCTTTCTCCTACTAGCCTTATAAAATAATAGAAAACACTGAAATCTGCCATAGATTCGGAAGTATAGCCCTAATAAAAAAGTACATCGACAAAGCATAAGTAAACATTATCCTAGGTTGAGCTTCCCCTCGTCCTCGCCGATAGTATTGCCTCGACTGCTTAGTCCTGCACCAGAGTCGACAACTCCTCCATCACTTTGAAGTTGGGCCACAACCTCCTTTGGGGGTATTGCAATTATCTTCTTGACCTCAATAAATATGTTGTCACTAACCAACTCCGAATTGGTGGTGAGTAGGTCTCTCTCCTCTTCACAAATTTTCGCTCCAAGGTCACCTCCACAACCCGAAATTTCGCATTGATTCTCTCGGCATTAGTAACCTGTTTCTTCTCCAACAATTCCAATCGATGAGTAATGAGGTCGAGTCTCCCCATAATTAGCTTAAACAAGGATTAAACGACCCGCTTCCAGCACTCGAGCTCCTCCTTGGAAGGGTTCCCACCGTGACCTCTCGACGTACTCATTTCCGTGCTCAACCAACTCTCACTTCTATCACCACTACTTACCAAGAATTTAACTATGAGCATCATAACATAGGGTGGTGGTGCCTTATATAAACCACACTCTTATATCACACGGAATTTCGCTTCTCATGCCATTATACCATGAAGATCCTCGAGTTGCAGTCCCATTAAATACAAGTCATGTCCCAAAGATTTGGTGAGCGAGTTCCTCAAGAAATTTGCAGCAGAATTCCTCCTCGCCATTAATTCTCTCTTGTTGTTCGCAATCCTGAAAATTTTCTAAAATGACGAGATCTTCACATCCTCCAAACTCCACTTTGGTATCCACTTGAAACCATACAATGAGCTGTCCTGGAGATCTGGGGATCGCCATGTGTCCTGAGTAGTCCCCACCTATCCAACCTTAAAAGGTTATCTCCTCTGCGTCATCCCTCTAGCTTCGAGAGCCATGCTAGTAGTTATTACCACTTTGACCAGCATTAATTTACGAGACAGGAAGGTAGTCGTCATTCTCCCATCCAACTCATATCTCCCGACTCCTAAAAGAACCCCGTGATTTTCCATTTCATCGGCAACCTTGTTCAAGTGTCGAAGAGCATGGAATGAGTGTTGCTCAAATTTTTTCAGTTAATAATTAATTATTTTGACAATGGGTGAATTGTTGTCCATATAATGGATATTTATAAACAACATGGAGTCCCCAACTATGTTTATTCTCTCTACTCTGAGAGTGATAACGAGATCCAAGAATGTCCACAAGGCGAAGGTCTATACCTTGTTATTGGTGGTCACTCCCAATCCCCATTCATATTTGGTCTCCAAATGTTCCTTGGGGCTACAAAGGACCCCTCTTGCTCCTATCTAAAGTGGGAACCACTTTAGATTCTTTCCAGTGGTTAAAATCTTCCTTTTTAACCAAAGAGATTGAAAATTCCTCGCTTGGGGACGAGGATTGAAGCTTCCAGCATGATTTGGTGGCATGATAACAGCTAACCATTACTTTTCTATCTTTTTCAACTCCTCCATCTCAACATTTGTGATGCCTTTCACCATTAAAGATTCATAGACCATTGCTACAACTTTCATGAACTTATTGAGGGGTTAGTTCCCTCAAATATGCATTGATTTATGGTAATCCAGATTCCCCAACATATGAACTGAGGAAGGTCTTTGCATGCTCTCTTCATATTTATTCCTTGCGAAGAGACGAAGTAAGACCAATTTGTAAACATTTCTTTCCAACTAGACATAATTGTAATATTCCCTTTTTTGGTGTCATCTATGATAGGGATAGGTTGGACTTCCAGACTTAGGAGCAGACAGGTCACGGGTACAGGTTAGTGTCATCAGCGGGCTCAGGGGATTTTTGGAGGAGTTTTGAGGAGTTTCTATGAGGTCCGGTGGAATTTGCTTGATACATTCCATCATTCGAGCAATTTGCCTTTCGTTTTGGTGCATTCCGACAACTTTCAGAAAATTGAGTTACTATGGGGCCTAACTCAATTAATTTTGCCTAAGGTGGCATTTCGGGAAGAATTCCTGGCAGAACACCTTAGTGTAATAGCTCGTTGGAACAGGGATGTGAAGATATCTAGGATGGGATGGCTAGGGGTGATTTTCAGTAACCTAAGGAGGCATGGTGGCCAATTGACCATTTTCCTACATTAAAAAAGAATATTTTAATTAAAGGAAATGTGCTCAATGAATAAAATAATAATAAAATAAGGCTCTAGAAGGATCCATGAAATTTATAAAAGAAAAAGAGGAGGCCATTGAGGGATATCTTTGGATTAGATCATTTTCTTATGTGAGAGGTTTGAGATGTGGTTCTCTACTTCATTGGTAGCCCTAGGACGGAAACCCTCAGGTGATTTGCGAGTGTTGGATGGAAACCCAACTCTCTTTGAGGAGACTTCATTCAAAATTTTCGCAGAGCTTCAGAGATATTGGAGTGAGGATCATTCAGATCTTCAATGGGTGCTTCAGTGGATTTAGTGGTAGCTATTTCCAGAGAGAGAGTGAAACAATTCAGTTTTGGAGGCCAACGCAATGCAGCAATTCATATTGATGGCTAGTTCTCCATCTCAGATCTTTTGGGTCAGATGTATTTGTAACCCCAGTTATTATTTATAATAATGCTGAGATTCTTCCTATTCGACGTGTTAATGTATTGCAGTGCTTATGTGTTTTATTTTACATGGCAATATTATTTTTATTAATTCAGTAATTTTATGGTAAAATGCTGGATTAGCAATATTTAGGCAAAATTTGTGAAATATCCCATTTGGGGATATTACAGTGGTATCGGAGTAGATGATTTGAATGTGATCGATTAAAGTGTTGAGGTAGTTTTGATTAGTTTGTCCTTTATATTGATTGTTAACTGAAGAAAGCTTTTAAATGAAAGACGACATAAACCAAAAATAAATAAATGATTAAATCACAACATAAAACAGAGAGAAGAAGAAGCAAACAGTTGATTACAGAGTTCATCCCTGGTGGACTACATCTCCAGGTCCGCTTTATTAGGATTGATCTTTGAGGAATCTTTTTACATAGAAATGAATCAGAATGACTGTGTTCGCAGGCACTTCTGGACTCTGTAAACAGAAGGTACACCCTGTCGCCTTTCCGACGCCTGTCTCTGTGCTCAATTCTGACTCCCGATGGTCGAGCAATGCTGGAAACAAAATCGCCTCTATCCTGCTGAAATCGAATTCAAAATATCAATCTTCAATGTCTTCAATAAAACTTTGTCATGGTTTAAGTAGGCTTGGCTTCGTAGTCTTGGATGCCAATTTAGGCATATGGTTACACAAATCATGGAAAGGGTCTCGGATCCTATCTTTTACATAAACCTAGGGATAAAGTGATAGACCTTAACGCTAATTTAATTCAAAAAACCCATAAATGGACCATATAATAAAATTTAGCCCTGACGATTAGGCTAACCGGGCGGAGAGTTGAATATTCGACATGTGAACAGGTGTGTGGACAGGTTGGCTCCGGTGGTTACGGCTTCGATCGGCAGTCACGGTCTTATCCTATCACATGTCGTAGTTTTAACACGCGGCTTTACCTGATGTTTACAACTGACATTCTCCGCTGCAGTTTTAACCCTGTTTACATGTTTATCAACTCCGACACGGTTTGGACAGTGGTTAGCACTAGCGCTGTGGATTTATTTTTATAAAGTTTGATTATAATGTATTAAACCTATACCACTCGAACCTTTTAAAAGGTTTATGAAATGTTTTATCATAAGGTTTTTATATTATAGACCGAACCTTATAATAAGGTTTTTGTAATGGTTTTTTTTTTGCTTATTTTTTTTAAAATTTGCGCTTAGGTTTTGACACCATAAAATTTTAGGTGTAGTTTTAGAGATAGTGCTAGGATTAGACGTTAGTTTTTTGGATTAGGTCTTTAGCACTAGGTTACACTTGTACTACATTTACATCCCAAATTCGAATCACATGATGACCATAACACATCAATGCATGCCACGAACCTGACACTGAACCATGATAAACTTGAGGACATCTTCTTCGGATGACACTGGCGAAACTGATGGATTCGAGACTGAACTGGACGTCGATTGTACTTGGAACTCTGTCGATCTGTACTGATCAAGATCCTCCTGGATCAATCCTCCCCACTTGAAAGCTTTTGGACCACAAAATTTTGATTTTAAGCAGATAATAAGTGAGGATACAACTCCCTTACTTTTCCGATCTCTATCCATTTACCCGAATTCATGCCCTTGAGTCCCACTCGAAGATATTCCACATCTCTTCGCCTGGACGTGCGAACTCTTCTGTCCAAGATGGTATCTTCCTGCAACTCTTTCATGTACTCAGGTGATAAGTTGTCAATAGAAGGGATTTGTATATCATCCTTAGAATCAACAATCATCGGAGGTTCATACAACTTCAAACTTTCAACATCCACAACTGAGTAAATATGCATATAAGGCGGTAAATCTAATCGAAACGCATTATTTCCAATATTCTCAACAATTTTAAAGGGACCATACCTGATAGATTTCAGTTTCTTACCTTCTCCTTTCAACCTGACTTTGCTGATATACAACCATACCTGTTCGCCGACCTGAAAATGATGATCGATTCGATGCTTGTTGTGGCGCAATTTGAACTTGGCCCGACTCTCTTTCAACTGATTCCATACTACCCTATGTACCTGTTGTATCCAAGAAGAGTGACCTGTCTAAATAACTTGCGCTTTTCCTTTTTGCGGTATACACAACTTACCCAAATAATATAACAACTTGTCATAAATATGATAATTGTTTTCTTCTATCCGAGTACCATGAGTTAGCGATTCATATTTTTTTTTTGAAATTATCATCAGTCTTATACTGTTCTACATAGATTTCGTGTTTCAATGAACTATTATGCAGTACTACTAAAGAATTCAAAGACGGTCTAGATAGCATATCAACTACTTCATTTGTTACACCTTTCTTGTCCTTACTTACTAAGTGAATTTTCTAAATAAATCTCATCCAACTGTAGTGGCGAGATTGTTGCAACTTAGTATGTGACTGAATGTATTGAAGCGGCTAATGATCTATGTGAATCACTGTTTCCATTGCATAACCACTAACATATTTTTTAAATTCAAATGGCTGTTGATGATCTAATAAGGCTGTGAAATTTTTCTGCTTAAATTAATCAAATTCTTTAAAATCGACACACATTCCCTATGTCCCATTTTGCTTATGAGCCAAAATTATGGGTGAACTGTATGGAGATGAAATGGGTCGCATGGATTCCATCCTTGGAATTTGTTACTTTATTTCTTTGTGCTCTATAACTGACTTGTGACACATTCCATTAAGATCCTTATGTTTCTCTTTTACCGACATGAGTATGTATCTCTTACTTGAACTTATTAAGCGCTTCATCTGATTAGCATCGATTAAATCCAAGTGATTTTGAGTTTTATGTGCCCAAACGACGTACTTCGTCACATCTTTCTTGAGATGATACATGTTTGGTCTCAATCTAGTCTCCTAAATTGAGCTCATTTAATTGTCAACCAGGGTCAGTAAACTGCTGAAGTGTGGTGCACTATATGTGCCTAAGTAACCTCTTCCTACTTCGTTGTGTTTAGTGTTTTTATGATGTTTTTGGTTTTGTGATTTTATTTTGAAAAGGAAAAGAACTAAGTGTTAATGAAGGGAAACTATTGGTCAAAACAGAGTGAAGCCTAAACTATAGATGACAAATGACAAATGCAAATACTGAAACAGAATAAAACCTAAACTATGACTAGCAAACAACAAATACAAAGCTTGATAATGACTCTATGGCAAAGAAACAAATCACAACATGAACTTGAAATGAACTTGAGAAATGGAATGCTAAGTGTAAATGAAGTTCTCCTAACTAAACAATCAACTCATAATATTACAAAAATCTAAATTAACCTATGATGCTGAAGTTATTCTATTCTACAACTTGATTTATCACTACTAAGCCTTATTTAGAAATTTAGAGATTTTCTAGAATAATGTTTGGGAAAAAGGCTATTGGTGAATTCATAAAAGATTTGCAGGATAATCAAAGCCTTAAACTAATATTACTGACCTCTGTTCATGTGATGATATATTAATAAAAATTCAGAACAAAAGTAAGTTGTGAATAATGAAGGCCGAGAGATTAATTTTGACAACTAGAACTACTTAAAATACAATGGATAACATCAAGCTAGAATGCTATCTATCAATATTAAAGGACAATGATTACAACTAAATTAAAATGTCATTAATCTACTTGAAACAAAATGAATTAAAACTAAACTAAAGAAAGTCATTATCAAACTGAAAATGAAATAACAGAACTGAACCACATGCATTCTAACTCCGGAGTATTCTATTGAAATTGACATGCCATTACTCTATGAAATTACACAGTCCATCTTGTTCATCATGAATAATATGTTGGAAAAGTTTATTAGAACAATTTTGGTTGTATAACTCAATGCAATTGAAACACAAACGTAAGACTGAAAGTAAATACTCATCTAAACTGTGAAAACAGAGCTAAACTACTTATCTAAATAGTGAAAACGAAGCCACTCAGGAGGTAGGGGCCCTCCACCACCTGGTAGCACGCAATCTAACTCAACACGTTCACAGAAATGCTGTTTCTTTCATTAAAGGAGAAAAATACTGAAAAACAGAGTATTCACGGTTCTGTGGCAAAAGCCAAAAACTAACCAAGATCTAACTAGCGTTGCTTGGTCTCCCAAGTCATATTTATAATAAAATTACATAACAGAACTTGAGATAATGAAGGATTATTGTCTTTCCCATTCCTATTTGAATTAAAACTCTTATTGAAGGCTGCGTACTTTTGCTGCAGACAGATGTAGAGTTTGTGTCCCGGTAGAACTCCACCTCTTGATTTTGGTTTCCAAGTGCATAACCACACACAGAATTCGTTTCTTCCTTCATGGTGAGCAACGAACCATGTAGACATGACGTGGAATATGCCCATATGCGGGTTTTTCTTGAGACGACACCTGTAACCCACTCAAACTGTAAAACAGCTGCGGAATTCGGGATCAGCTACGGAATGCGCTGTCAGCTACGGAATGCCTGTATTCTGTAGCTATTTTGCAGAAAATTGTTAAAATAGCAAAAATCATGAAAATACAATATGTTAATCAATTTTATGTAACCTTTAAACAATCCTAATCATTCTTCATTGATTTTAGGCTTATGAAGTGATAAAATAATGATGAAATGAAGTGAAGGTTTGTAAAAGAGAAGGCAATTCTAGGGCTCAACAATACATATGTTCCTTCCTATAAAATATTGCATCACGGTCATAGAGATAAGGGCTTCCTAAGACAATTCCACATATGTCTAACGGTATCACATCTAGATCCACTTCGTCAATATAGTTAGCTGTGATTGCAAATTTTAATCGACATTGTTTGGTAACATGAATTTGAGATTGTTCCTTTAACCATCCCAAAGGATATGGTTTCGGATGATTATGTGTTTTCAAATCCAATCGTTTAACCAATGAATCAGAAATCAAATTTGCTTGTGATCCCGTATCGAACAATGTATCTATCTTAGTATGTTTTGAAGTTACCCTTATATGAAATAACTCGATTCTTTTTCCTTCATTCAACTGTGTGATATTTGAAGAAGCAGAAGTAATAGCTTTAGAAATTTTACCTGTTGTAAGCATAACAGTGATTTTTCCTTCATCACCTGAATCAGATCCCAAGTCCAAGCCTTGTTGGATTGCTGTTTCACCCTTCTTCGTTTGGAACTTCTTTGGCTTTAGTTCTGGATGAAGTTTCCAACACCTAGATTCATCATGGCCGATCCTTTGGCAATGTGTACAGGCAGGTCTTTCATCTTCCTTCTGAGCTGTGGCAGTCTTCTTTCCCTTTGACTTGCCCTTCTTTTTACTGTCTTCAGTTTCCATTTGTTTGAAGGTCTTTGGTGTAAACTTGAAAGGTCTACCGCCTAATTCGACATGAATAGCTTGAACACAAACTTCATCAAAGTCATTAGGATTGAACATTAACAATGTATGCTGCAAATATGAATTCAAACCGCCAATATACTTCAACAAAGTTTCTTTTGTGTCCAAAGAAATACCAAGTGCTAATGATTTCTTTCTGAATTCCTATGTGAACTCTTGAACATTCTGTCCCTTACCTTGTTGCAAGTGCTACCATTCAATTACAACTTGATGTGTGTGACCCAACGGATATAATTGTTTTTTTAGAGCTATAAACTTAGTCCATGAGGTGATAAATTTTCCTTTACGCTTTAAATATATCTATGTCTTACTTTCCCACCAGATCAAAGCAGTACCCCCCATTCTAAGAGTAGCTAATTGGATCTTTGTCTTATCATCGGTAAAATTTTGAATACAACAATAGACTTCTAACTGTTTTACCCAATTATCTAGTTTCTCAGGGTTTATTTCACCATCATACACAGGTAATTCGAACTTAACATTAAGTTTCAAAAGTGGACTCTTAGGTTGCTTTTCTTTGTCTGGTTCAGAACTAGACGTAGAAGAGGAAGAAGAAGATGATGGAGATGATGGAGGAGAAGGAGATTTATCTACCTTGCCTTTACCCTTGTCCTTCTTTGATGCCTTCGATGATGAGGTTACATCTCTCGTCTTCTTGTCTTCATATAATTCTGCCAACATTTGCTACATGTTTAGAAACATCTGATGGATTTGATTCTCATCCATGGGTTTCGTTTTAGTAGCTTCAGGAGTCTCAACGTTCTCAGTCCCTGTCATCATTGATTGATGAAAGACTTTCCGCTTTCCGATCTCTGGATCGAATTCCTCAAGCTCGCCTTTTCCACGTTGCAATCCCAACCTAGTTAACATCCACTGGCAAACAAACTACAAATCACAACCTGCTCCGATACCAAATATGATCTGAATGTGATCGATTAAAGCGCTGAGGTAGTTGTGATTAGTTTGTCCTTTAGATTGATTGTTAATTGAAGAAATCTTTTAAATGAAAGACAACATAAATCAGCAGCAAATAAATGATTAAAACACAACATAAAACAGAGATAAGAAGAAGCAAACAATTGATTACGGAGTTTGTCCCTGGTGGACTACATCTCCAGGTACGCTTTCAAGTGGGTGTTCGCTTTATTAGGATTGATCTTTGAGGAATATTTTTACACAGAAATGAATCAGAATGAATGTGCTCGTTGGAACTTCTGGACTTTATAAATAGAAAGTACACCCTCTCACCTTTTCGATGGCTGTCTCTACGCTCAATTCCGACTCCTAATGGTCGAGCAATGCTGAAAACAAAATCGTCTCTATCCTGCTGAAACTGAACTCAAAATATCAATCTTCAATGTCTTCAATAAAACTTTGTCATGGTTTAAATAGGCTTGGCTTCGTACTCCTAAATGCCAATTTAGGCATATGGTTACACAAATCATGCAAAAGGGCCTCGGATCCTATATTTTACATAAACCTAGGGATAAAGTGATAGACCTTAACGCTGATTTAATTCAAAAAACCCATAAATGGACCATATAATAAAATTTAGCCCCGATGGTTAGGCTAACCGAGCAGAGAGTTGGATATTTGGCATGTGAACAAGCGGGTGGACAGGTTGGCTCTGGTGGTTACGGCTTCGACTGGCGGTCATGGTCTTTCCTGGCGGTCACAGTCTTTCCCAGCGGTCACGGTCTTATCCTGTCACATGTCGTAGTTTTAACACGCGGCTTTACGTGCTATTTACAATTGACATTCTTCGCCACGGTTTTAAACCTGTTTATATGTTTTATCAACTCTGACACAGCTTGGATAGCGGTTAGCACTAGTGCTGTGGATTTATTTTTATAAAGTTTGATCACCATTTATTAAACCTATACCACCCGAACCTTTTTAAAAGGTTTATGAAATGTTTTGTCATAACGATTTTATATTATAGACCAAACCTTATAATAAGGTTTTTGTAATGGTTTTTTTTTTTGCTTATATTTTTTTAAAATTTGCGCTTAGGTTTTGACACCATAGACTTTTAGGTGTAGTTTTAGAGATAGTGCTAGGATTAGACCTTAGTTTTTTGGATTATGTCTTTAGCACTAGGTTACATTTTGTACCACCTTTACATCCCAAATTCGAATCACATGATGACCATAACACATCAATACATGCCATGAACCTGACACTGAACCATGATCAACTTGAGGACATCTTCTTCGGACAACACTGACGAAACTGATGGATTCAACACTGAATTGGACGTCGTTTGTACTTGG
Organism: Pinus albicaulis; assembly: GCA_034641835.2. NCBI lineage: Eukaryota > Viridiplantae > Streptophyta > Pinopsida > Pinales > Pinaceae > Pinus > Pinus albicaulis. Next base: position 1,471,542,480 of record CM076581.1, read on the forward strand.
AACTCTATCGATCTGTAATGATCAAGATCCTCCTGGATCAGCAGAGGTCTCAAGGTTGAGACTCGTGGAGCGTGGTGGGCTGTAATATCCATGTTTAGGGAAGCCCTGTTTAGGGTGGGCCCTGCCACGTGTCTGGGGTCTGTGTAATGAGGGGTTGTTTAACTATCGCCCTTAGATGCTCCGCTGGGCTGTTTAGCCCACCCTTAACGTGTTGGGTTGTTGCCCTTAGTAATAGTTCGGGCTTTTGGTGTAGTGGTTGAGCCTTTGGGGGTATTAGAGCCTCGATCTTGGCTTAGCCTACGTGTTTGCCATTTTCAGTTGAAGCTATTTTGGTTAGAAGGGCATACACAATCATTGGAGGAGGCTCATTTGTGGGAGCTGCATTGGTGGGATTTTAGAGCTGGGGTGTTGGGAGATTGATAGGAGAGTCATTTGAGGAGGTTGGCTGGGATTTTGGAGAGCAGTGATTGACAGTAGCAGCTATAGTGCCAGAAAACGAAATTTGAAGAGGGCCAAACTACAAAGGGTCATATTTTGAAGTTTGGAATGAGAGGAAACCCTTTCTGGGTTTTTCTAGGTTTTGGGAAAGGATCACCTTCCCAAATTCCTAGAAATTTATGAGCAGTTTTTAGTGGATAAATCAGAGGCCGAAGTCATGTAGTAGTGTAGTCTTGGAGCAGCAACGCAGTTTTTGGAGGAACTTGCTATTGGGGTCAATCGTGATTTGGAAAAACCATTTCTAGGTTTTTCTAGGTTTTGTGAAAGGATTTTGTGGTAAAAATTTCAAAATTTTGCAGGCGATATTCGGGTCTAAAATCGCCATTCTTATAGCAGGGCGAATTGCTGGTTTAGCTGGGATTTCACACTATTTGAACATTTTTGGTCAATCATAAATAGCCCAAAACATTTATGGGTTTTGTCAGCCACGGGTCAAGGAGTAGGCTCCAAAGTTTGTAGAATTTTTGGGGGATTTTTTGTGCCCCAAACATACAAAATTATTTTGTAGCTAGTGGGGAAGGAGTAAAATTAAATTTAGGGTCTCGGGTGACCAGTCGTATTTGTCAAAATAATTTCTAGGTTTTTCTGGGTTTGTGGTGGAGAGCCCAAAGATTAATTTTGCGAAATTTTCTGAGCACTTTTGGAGGCTCAAACAAGGGTTCCTTCTAGCCAGCAGTTGCAGAATTTCCAAAGTCGGCACAAAACTTGAGGAGAGATAATTTCCTTGCATATGGGGTAACATTTTTCTCACCTAACATTGTTTAGATTGCTTTGCTAGGATGAATTCGTATTGTTGTGCAAAAATGATTTTGCTAGAGCCCAATTTGTGCAAAAATCTTAGAAAAAACTTTAATGACTTAGAAAGAATTCAGTACCAGCTACAATTTGAAAAATCACTTGCACAAGGTGCTTGGAGCTGCAATGCTTCCTTGGATCAAACAGAAAAACCAAACAACAAACCCTTTTCAAAGGGGATACATGCCATCCTATAGCTAGAGCAGATAAGGGATTTGTAAAAAGAGTTTGAGGTAGGGATTTGGCTCTTTGCACTTGGATCTGATTTGAAGAACTTAAAGATGACCGCAAAAACTTTCCTTAATTTGGAGAAGCTAGAATCACATCTTCCTAAAGTGAGCCAATTAGATTTAAGGGTCCTAAATTGGGCACTCAAACCAACAATGCTTGCTTTGATTCATCCAAGATTCTTGGAGCATCCTTGTAAAGGAGTCAGACTTATAGTAGTTTCTTGTCTCAATGAGATTATCAGAATAACTTCACCTATGCTTCCTTGTAATGATGACATTATGCAGAAAGTTTTCCAATTAATAGAAGAGAATCTTCAAGATCTACATAACATCTGGGTTCTTGCCATTGAGAAGAGGATCAAGATCTTAGAAATCATGGCTACAGTCATGGGTAATAATGATGACATTTGCAGGATGCTGTAAACCAGGTTGTTGACCATTTGGAGGAGAGAAAAATTGGTTTCACCTATTGCTTATAAATCGGCCGAGAGTTTGGTTAAGAAAAACATTGGGTGTTTCAGGAGAGTGTTGACCAGGGAGGAGCTACTCCAATTTGGTGGATTAGGCAGCAAGAACGAGTTGAGTAGGAAGTGACTTTGCTTCATCTGCAAAGAACCTTGGGGCCCTAATCACTCATGCTTGAGTGATGTAGATGATGTGGCAGAGGCAGAACAGAAGGACCTTCCTTATGTATGCCAGTATGAGGACTCTTCTTCAGGTGAGTCCATGGGATCATACGAGGATGCTTCTGGGGAGCGAGAGTAGTCATGCAGAGATGATGACAGTAGGCTAGAGCTTTATTCTAGTGTGCAGGGTGAGCAGTCAGGGGACTCTACGGGAGATACTCAGGATGATGAGTCACTTGTGACGATTCAGCTGGAGCAGCATATGATGGAGCATGAGTTAGCAGAGGAGGAGACTATGCACATCATGCATGGTCGTCCTTTGGGGGAGAGACAGATAGGCGCTCCCATTGAGTCTATGATGGATATGCGGCTAACCTTGGGGTCAGCCATTGAGGAGGAGCAGTCAGATGCGCAGACATCAGGTACGGTGACAGTAGTTGCAGATCCATATCCTTTGGAGATGTTGGAGGTTGATGGGATAGTTCTGCAGAGGGCTAGTAGACAGCAGGAGCATGAAATTCCTGATCAGGAGAGGGAGGAGCTATTGGAGATGGTGGAGCATCCATATTTGGGCTGACACACTGATGAGGTGCAGATAGATGCACATACAGTCAGCAGGGCTGCAGTACTTTCAGGGAGCTGCATTCTCCAAGAGTACATCGACGAGGCTTGCAACATATCTAGTTCACTTTAGCACTTTATAGAGAGAGGGGCCTTCCTCTACAGGAAAATCTCGTCGACAGACGGGACAGAGCAACATGAGTTGAGTACGGGTTGGCGATAGGGCTCCAGATGTATTCCGTATGCAGTTGACACTACCTTGGATCCTTCTTCCAGGATAGATTGGCGGGAGATCATGAGTTGGTACCCTCTTGATGGTACGATTTTCTTCATAGGGAGCATAGTGGAGTAGGGGCCCTTACACATGACAACTGTTACAGATTCCAGTTGGCAGTGGGACACAGGTCGACATTTATTCGGCATTCCATCCCGACTTCAAGAGAGCAAGATCAACATTGGAATGAGTCAGGGGTTGGATTGGAGGGAGGTGATGAGTTGGTATGTTGTTGGTGGGTCAACTTATACAGTTAGAGGTACAACACAACAGGAGCTAGGGAGCATTGATGCTTGTTGGCGGACTTCACTTCATAGGGCATCAGCTATAGACAAAGGTAGTGCATAGTTCGAGCTGTTGGACTTGGGTGATGATTGGCCATGATGGCATTGCGATCGGGGAGGATTGTTTGATGACAAGTACAGTGAGAGATTAGTTTGGGATCCTGACATTAAGGGGACTATTTTGGGTGGCTTGACACAGGCACATAGCAGCATCCAAGGGCTTGTATGGGATCCGGGCATTGGGTCTCAATTGCGTCGGGTCAATAGAGTGGCCCACATATTTGGATTGCTTGAGGGCAAGCAATATTGGGGTAGAAGGTCTGTAATATTCCCTTTTTTGGTGTCACCTATGACAGGGTTAGGTTGGACTTCCAGACTTAGGAGCAGATAGTTCACGAGTACATGTTGGTGTCATCAGCGGGCTTATGGAATTTTTGGAGGAGTTTTGAGGAGTTTCTATGAGGCCAGTGGCATTCGCTTGATACATTCCATCATTTGAGCAGTTTTCCTTTCATTTCGGTGGATTTCGACAAATTTTGGAAAATTGAGTTATTACGGGACCTAACTCGATTAATTTTTCCTAAGGTGGCATTTCGGGAATAATTATCAACAGAATGCCTTGGTGTAATAGCTTGTTGGAACCGGGACAGGAAGATCTCTAGGATGGGATGGATAGGGGCGATTTTCAGTGACATGAGGAGGCATGGTGGCCAATTGACCATTTTTCTACATTAAAAAGAATATTTTAATTAAAGGAAATGTACTCAATGAATAAAATAATAATAAAATAAGGCTCTAGAAGGATCCAGGAAACCTATAAAAGAAAAGGAGGAGGCCATTGAGGGATATCTTTGGATTAGATCATTTTCTTATGAGAGAGGTTTGAGATGTGGTTCTCTACTTCATTGGTAGCCCTAGGACGGAAAACCCTCAGGTGATTTGTGATTGTTGGATGGAAACCCAACTCTCTTTGAGGAGACTTCATTCAGAATTTTCGCAGAGCTTCAGAGATATTGGAGTGAGGATCATTCAGATCTTCAACGAGTACTTCAGTCGATTCAGTGGTAGTTTTTTCCGGAGGGAGAGTGCAACAGTTCAGTTTTGGAGGCCAGCGCAATGCAACAATTCATATTGATGGCTAGTTCTCCATCTCAGCTCTTTTGGGTCAGATGAATTTGTAACCCTAGTTATTATTTATAATAAAAGTGCCGATATTCTTCCTATTCGATGTGTTAATGGATTACAGTGCTTATGTGTTTTATTTTACATGGCAATCTGCTATTTATTAATTCAGTAATTTTATGGTAAAATGCTGGATTAGAAATATTTACGAAAAATTTGTGAAATATCCCATTTGGGGATATTACATAATGGCTGCAATATGATATAGCCGACTAAATACACATCTCCACACAGATAGAGTAAATTGACACTGACAAAATAAATGATGTATTGAATCCTCGTCACATTTGCATAAAACACACCATGATGGACCATGTATATTCCTACGCTTTAGATTTTTAGCTGTAAGAATTATTTCAGGGACCAAAGTCCAAAAATAGGATTTTACCTTTGGGATTCCATTGTAATTACAAATATCTTTCCACGATCTAGAGGAACCAGAGGCTAGTAATATGTGCAATAAGAATTGGTATCCTTCTTTCACTAGATATTTGTCTTGTTTACTTGTTGTCCAGGTCTTGATGTCTTTCTCATCTATATGCATCGAAGCTAGACCTCTCAAAATAGGAATGAGTTTCTCCCAATATTCTTGTAGCCTTGGAGGAATACCATGACAAACCCATCCTTTCCGAGAACCCAAAGCATCCCATTCTATTATATCCCTAAATTTTTATATCCCACTATCTTGCATCCAAACAATCAGAGGCTGAAAGTCCTTGAATGAGGAGATGATAGTGGGTAGATATTTATCCTTCAAAAAATTGATATGAGCTCCATTCCTTGCTTTCTAGCCCAAGTTGTCCACAATAAGAGGTATTGCTTTCCTACACAACGTCCATATTTTAAATCCACATCTAGTCCATTGTACTTCCTACAATGTTGTAATACAGGATTTCTAAAAGTATCTCCTTGTAAAAGCCTCCTTCCACTATTCTTTGGACTCTGAGATTAACTTCCATACTAACTTAGCTCCCACAGATATATTAACCAATATCGGGTCCCTAATTCCCAACCCTCCCTTTTCCTTTGGTAATCTGACTACATTCCAATTGATTAGATGAAACATTTTGTCATTATTCTTCCCACCTTTCCATAAAAACTCCCTAATCATAATGCTCAACTAATTTAGTATACCTTTTGGAGCTAACAATTCTAACATAGATAAGTTGGGAGAGAAGAAATAACTGTCTTTATCGGGGGTATTTTCGCTACTAAATTCAACCAATAGGCTCTCCATCCTACAATATTCTTCTAGAATTTTGCAAGACTTCCTCCCAATCTTCCTTGTGAGAATTATCCAGCAAAATTGGGATCCCGAGATATTTAAAGGATCTCCATTCTGCTTGGACCGAAAATTCTAGAATGGATGCAATCTCTTGAAGCACAACGATCGAACAGTTCCATCCATAAATACAAATTTTTCTTTTAATTCACTGTAATATTCAAAATTTTCCATCAGTTAATCGGAATATTAGAGTTCTTACTTTTCTTAATTAATTAAGTAAATAAGAGGGTGGAGGGACCCATAAACCCCATAGATGAATAAAATCCACTTTTGGTGTGTTTATGTGGGTTATTTAGATAGTATATCAACATTATGGAGTAGTGGATCAACTTATTAATGAAGGAAGAGTGGAGATCATGGATCATTAATGAGGAAGATCATGGAGATAGTGGAAGAGTCAAATTAAGATCATGGAGGAATAAAAGTAAGATCATAGAGAAATAATTATGAAGTGATGGAGGAAGTGGTGCATTAAATGCACACATGATGGAGAGAGTGGAGATTAAATGTAGAGATGATGGAGATCATGGAGAGACAACGCAGTCTTCATGGAGGCTAGTGGCCACATGTGCAACACAGTAATGAGGTGGGCCAAGGCTAGGGGAGGCTCACAAAGCATAAAAGGAAGGTGAAGGCAACCATAGAAAGAAAATTTTAGATTTTGATTTTAGATCTTGGATTGTCATTTGACATTTCCTTGCACGCTTCAGCTGTTTAGCTAAGTCTGCAGTGTTGTTTAGCACATGGGTGTTCCCGAGTGGGAATCCCACCCTTACCCATAGGAGACTTCGAGTGCCTACTCTGGGAAGGCTTCTTTGAGCAGCCATTCATCATCAAGCATTGGTGTCACATTCATCCCCTCTCTACAACACATTCAGATTTAGGAATTACGCATTCATGCTTGAGGGTTTGAGAGGAGGAACGCAGTTCTTGGTATTTCAGCTAAGAAATCGGCGGAGGGTTCATCCTTTCACTTTGTGCTTCTAGTTCAATATTCCAGGAGAAACATTATGATATCCGACATCAGGCCATCATTCTACACCTTCAAGCAGCAGCAGTTCCCCTAGGAATTGCGCAGTCCAATCTTGTAGATCTAGTGGAGGAGGGAAGTTCCAAGTATTTCAGCTTGGAATCCTGTGAGGGATCATCCCCTCACTTTGGTGAGAATATTTCCATCAGCAATGAGCTCTATTTCATAATCTACCAGCAGGCTACAACTTCAGCCCTCTTGACAGTGCAGTCCATTCCAGCAGTTGTGTATTCAGCAGCTACAACTTGAGAGGAGGAAGGAGGAGCTAGATCTCAAGTTTCTAGCTAGGAGATTAAGAGAAGTGACCAACCCTTCATGAATTGAGTTGATTATATATCATTTCAACCATCATATCTTTCAATTCATGCCACAGATCTGCATACCCAACAGTCATATATTGCAAGCCCTAGGAGGGTGATTTTCTAAGGTTGTCTAATCTGGAAATCCTTTCTGGGTTATTTTGGGTTTTCATCATAAATCTCGGATCTGAAATCCTGACATCATATGAGCTCTGGAACAACCATATCTATGCATTCCATTTTAGCTAGCAGTTATATTTCAAGCATTTGCAGAAGGGACAACGCAGTATGGCCTCCAGCAGATTAACAGTTACGCAATGCGTTCATTGAGAGGACTTCACGATCACTCTAGCGTTATATGTCGGCTTGAGTGTTTCTATTTTGATATTGTATTACACCTCCATAATAATAAAATGACTCAGTTGTTCTGTCCATTTTCATGGTGTATTTAGTTTATTTGTACATTGTTGTAGTTTCTAGTTATTGTGCGGTGTATTACGATCTTTTCCCATTTTGGTATATTACATTCACTAATCGTCCTAAACGCTCGAGATAACCATCCAATATTTTTTTGAATCTATAAGCTATGATTTTGGAAGGTCGTCCCATAAGAATGGTTTCATCGACAAATTGTGAATGATTGATGGATTTGACCTTGTGAAATATGGTGAGGCCAGGGATAGACCTTGCCTTACGAGCTTCCTCCACATTTTTTCTTAAGCTCTCTGCCACCATAATGCAAAGAAATGGAGAGAGTTGGAAACCTTAGCATAGCCCATGGGAATATTTAAAAAATGAATTTGGCCTCCTATTTATCAATGTTGCAATCCATGGCCTTATAATACATGTAGATATCCAATTTACAAATTATTTACTCTATCCAAGTTTAATCAATATGCTATAAAAAAAGGAGTGTCTTACCCAGTCGAAGGTGTTTACCATGTCCAAATTAATGACCACACTTGGTTTTCCATTTTCTTGATTGGAATGAATCACCTCCTAAACCAATATGACATTATCTAGAATATATCGATTTTAAAGGAATCCACCTTGATTCTCTGAGACAAGTCTTGGAAGGATATTTTTGAGGCAAGTAGCAATTATTTTCATTAATATCTTATACAATGCATTACATAAATAAATGGGATTAAACCTGCTAAAATTTGAAGCATTCGATTCCTTAGGGATTAGAGATAAAAAGGTTGAATGTGTGCCTCCTCCTACTTCACCTTTTGTTTTGGCCCAATTGATAATTAAAATTAGATATTTATTTATTAAGTTCCATAAGGTATGATAAAATATGATGGAGAACCCATCTGGGCTAGGTGCCTTATCTGGATCCAGAGCCTAAATTGCATCTATCACTTTATCCTCCTTAATCTCTTGCATAAGGAGAGAATTTTCCTTGTCGTGATTTCTAAATTCAAGGATGTGAGAAAGTCCTCTTACGCTCTTTCATCTATTACCTTGTCCTCTAAGTAAAAACTACATAAGTGGGAGTATGCTTCCTCCTTGATCTCTGAAAATTTTAAAATTGGAGGCCTTCATTCAGGAATTATTACCTTTAATCTATTCTTCAATTCACTGGATTTAGTTTGCTTGTAGAAGAAGGAGGTTTTTTGGTCCCCCACTTTCAACCATAGGCTTCTTGACTTTAGAAACCACAAATCATCCTCCTTTATATTATTATTATCTAATTTTAAGGTCACAGCCAAGCCAGACACCAAATTGGTGTATGAGACCCCCTTGTTTGTGGGACAAGGGAGCCACCTCCATGGAGTGATTTGACTTCTAAGTCTACGAATGCATTCATACTCTACCCCCCTCTGGCTTTGAACCTGTGACCTCTTAGGAGGAAACACATGCTCTTAACCATTAAGCCTTTCTGCTCTCCCGATATATTTGCTTACTGAGGCTCTTATCCTTCTCCATATTCTAGTCCTCCACTTGTTGCTCCTCCATAATTCTAATATGTTCTTCCATTTCTTTAACCAATCCCTCATTTTTCCTCCTAGGTGTAATATACACTTCTCTAGCCTAGGTACACAACGCTTGTTTGACTTATTTTATTTTGGATTCCCAAAAAAGGCTGGATATCCAGCATATTCTTGTCTCTATGCTGAGGATATTAAATCACAAACTCCCTCGTCTGACACCCATCCTAGATTTTAACGAAAGGGGATCAGACCTAGATCCTCCTTCCTGTCCAAAATCAAGGTTATTGACTTCTAATAAGATTCACTAGAAACTGCAATTGAAGATCGAGTATCAAGGTCTTGAATCACCCATGAACTATGAATGGGGAAGCGATCTAATCTAGTTGTTATGTAATCACCTCCCTCCCTTCGATTGGACCATGTATACTTCCCATTATGTGGTTTGACGTCTATCAAATCCCATTCAGAGAGAAGATCTTCCAACTTTTGCCGAAAAGGATCTCTAATTATATTTTCTCCCCTACGTTCGGACATTGAGTACATTGTTGTGTTGAAGTCTCCCCTTACAATTCCCATTTGATTCCAAATTTTGCTTCAAATTGCTAATAATTATACCAAAATTCTTGTTTGTCTACATATTTTGAGGGTGCATATACATTGTTAACCTTGAATCATTCTCTTGTATCGATTTCCTCTAATTCCACTTCTATCTAGTTGCGGAATTTGATACTATCAACTAAGATGAAATGATATTTCCTCCAAAAGGTCCCCAATCCCCGTGAGGCACCCCTTTAATTATGTCTTATTCCTTTGTTTCCATTCCAGAAGGATTTTGATAGTTTTATTAACTCTTCTTCTTCCATTTTCATTTCATGCAATAGAAGAATCGTTGGTTGTTCCTTTTTGACCCATTAGAGGAAATTTCAGCCTAAAAGTGCCCTCCTAAGAAAAAATAATGAAATAATAGTTAAACTAATAAAATAAGAGTTATGAATTTTGGAGGGAAAGACGAAAACTATTTTTTTTTAATTGTATTTTTGGCTTATCTCCTTATAGTTTTACTCAAATTTCAAGTGTAGATACTCGTTGGATGAGAAATTAAATTCCACATCCAACAAGTGTCTACTCTTGAAATTTGAGTAAACCTATAAGGAGATAAGCCAAAAATACAATTAAACAAAACAATTTTTTTTTATTTTTTTTTTCCGTTTCCCTCCAAATATTTACATGTACCTCTTTTTAAATTTAAAGGAATTTGATTCATTTACATATTATGACATGGAAAATACATGAGAATTTCATGGGCACTTTTAGGCTGAAATTTCCTCTAATGATATTCTTCACTGGGAGGACTTTTGAGGGGCCTCCCATACCCCTTATATTCCATGAAAGGATATTCATCATTTTGGGGTAAAATTTAACTTTGAACCTCCCTTTATTGTTCCTTCTACTCCTTTTGATCTCGTTTCCTTGAGAATGTCTGAGATCTGAGGTTGGCTCCCTAAATTATTATTTTTCTTTGCCTATGCTTATCTGAGGTCCTTCCTAGAATGTCTTCCTTTATTTTTGAAATTACTCCCTACATCATGACTGTTTTTCTCCTCACAACCTTGTTGTGCCTATGTCATAGATCTGGTGACAATTTTCCGAGGTCCCTCGAGAGTCTCTTTTTTCCCCCTTGCTTGAGGAGCTGGCTGAACCGACTGACATAAAATTCCCCCCCGTCTTGGTTGAGCATCTGACTCACCTTTTCTTCTCATTATAATTTACTTCTCCAACCTGCTCTTGTATTTCCCCTTCTTTTATTGGTTCCTCTTGAGGAATTTCTTAATATTTTCAAGTTTGTTTCTCCTGGGAGTCCAACAGGGAGGCTTCAAAAATTGGAGGACCCCAAATGGGATCTATGAAGTATATGGGTCTTCATTGTTCTGAGATTTCCTATTGTTGGCTTGGACCCTCTTGTTCCCTCCCTTTTTATGTGTTTTCGATTGTCTCGATTGATCTCCTTGGCAAGGCTAGGAATTTTTTGGAGCTTCCACCTGTGCTTTCTTGCAATTCCTAATGAAATGACCGTAGTCATGGAATATCGTACACTTAAATGGGACTTGTTCATAATCCAAGATCTGACAGTGCTTCCAATTACCCATTATTAGGATTACTTTGCTAGGAAGACCCTTCTCTAGATCTACTTCAACACAGATCTTGGCATAGTTGAACTGACCACCCTTGGGCTCTACCCGATTTATGTATTTTGTTACTCCATTCCTGATTTCCCTAAGGAAATCATCGCTCTAGAAGGACAGGGGGAGTCGAGGAAGTTTCACCCAAACCAGGATCATATTAGGGATGTCTTCAATAGGATCAAAGTCCAAGGTCCATCTATTCAAATACATTCCTCAGCTGCTGAATAAATATGGCCCACTTCGAAAGATGATCTCTTTATCCTCCTTGAACTCAAGCATGAAGGTAAAAAGGCCATTTCCAACTGCAAAAATTCCCAAATTCCCTTTCATCTTGTCTTTCCAATTTTTCTCTATCCAAAATTCCATTGAATTATGGGAAGGCCACATTCCTGTGAACTTCCCCACAAGAGCCTGATCTGAATATGCGAGGTATGATCTGCATAATATCGGAGGCATTGGCACAGAAGGAATCAACTCTAGTCTTCCAACGAACTTCGAACAATTCACCTTAGGTCTTTGCTTTTGTGAGAGAGACGAGATCAATGCTTGGAAGGCCATGACCTCATCTTGGGGATGGGAAAGGGTCCCCTCTAGGGAAGTCATTGCTAAAGGAGAAACTAATCCAAGATCTGAACATGGTTTCCAGCAAGATATGTGCGTATCCACTTTTACCTATCATTTAATTATATAATTATGGTAATATAAAATTTAGTGGATATAATGAAAATACATTGTTTAATATTTTCCTTGTACCAATAATCTAAATATAATAATAAACTCTAACGAATGCAAACTAAACCTATTAAATTTTTAAAACAAATCTAAATACTATATATTATATTATATTTTTATTTATTAATTTCACTAAAATATAATAAAAATTAATAATTTAAGCTATTATATTAAATGATATTCATTAAAATATAACAAAAATTATAAATTAAATATTATATTATATGATTTTAATAATTCCTAAAATTTTCAAAAATCATTTATATATTTATAAATATAATTAAAAGGGAACAAAATTATAGCAATAAATCTCATTGAAAAAATAAACATTTGAAAGTCCCCCAAATATTTGTTTCTCACAACAGTGTTCACACATGCACACTCTATGAAGTATAATCTTTAGCTCCTTATGTGGGCACTTTGTTCTAGAATGGTGCCTATTCATCCACTTTCACTTCATGAAGCACATTGGTCTAAATTACGAGGAAATTTCCATTTTTTACGCTTATTAATGTGCAAAAAAGAAATTATAAAGAAATCATTCATGAGTGATAACATGGAGTTGGGTTACACTTTTTGGCAAGAGAGGGCGTGTTTAGGTGAAAAAGAGGGCTCGATCGAGCCATTTTCAAGCGCTTGATCGAGCTATTTTTAAGCACTCGATCGAGCTTCTTGAGTGCTAAAAAAATAGCTCGATCAAGGGTTTAAAAAAACCCTCAATCGAGTTTTAAAGCTCGATCAAACCATTATTTTCTATTAAAAAGTGCGCCCATGATTTGAGCGGATTATTTGTGCACAGATCGCAATATTAATAAAAAAAAAAAACCACAAAACAAGTCTATAAAACCACGAAAACAACCTAGAAAACCATAAAACCACCAAAAGAATTATAATTTAGGTTTTAATTTATTTTTTCTTACTTGCAATTTGGTAGCATGTTTATTATGAATATAATCTTATTTTGAATATTAAAAGCATTATTTTCTAATCATCTTAGGTTTTAAATATTTTCTTTTTTTTTTGTTATTTAAAATGTATTTTAAATTTCGAAAAAAAATTGACCAAAAATATACCAAAAAGAACTCCAAAACAGAAAACAACCAAACTATTAAACCAATAATTTAATTAATTAGAAGCCTGAGATTGACATGATGAAGATGGTTGCTCATGGTGTTCAATCTCTATTAAATTTCAAATAAGATGTTTTATTTTATTTTATTATTTTAAATTTAAATTGACTTATACTTTAAATAATTTTTAAATATTAAATATAGTATACTTAGTTTTAAAAAATAATTACTTAAATAAATTATTAATCTTAAAACTTAAAAATCCAAAAAAAAATTGGTATTTAATTAATTTTATTAAATATATATATATATACCATGTAACTATATAACAAAACATAACTTAGTGCCGTTACTGTCGATTACAGCCTTCCCGTCTTGGTACGACAGTGGAGTGTGGAAGGAACCGTTTCTTGGTGTTTTTCTTCATGGAACCAACCGAACCTGCGAGAAACTCCGTTATGGAGGAGGAAATATTGGATTACTCATCTAACTCTTTGGCGCTTGACCAAATATGATCAAACTACCCACCTCAATAGCCAGTTGGGACTCATGTGAGTGTTTTTTTGGAAGGTGTTGGCACTCGAATCAACACTTAGAATGCAACAAGCGCCTGACCAGGCATATCTTAAAGTATAAAGCAATTTAATGATTTGTTTTATGATATTGGTAGGTGGTACAAACTCTGATTCACTAAAAATAGATTTTAGTCAAATCCATAGTTGTACTGATGAGGGTATTGTAACTTAACGTGGTAGCAAGGTGAAAATTTGTAGTCTGTGAGGAGAGGAAATTGTAAGATGAGAGAAGAATCAGTAGGTCTGTAAAACAGAAATCTACTGCATTTAGTAGAAATTCACAAAATTAACAGTTTGACAATATTAAATTGAGAGAAATCTATTTCTAGTCTGACAAGATTCTCACTGAAATATCATGAAGAATAACTATCATGAGTGATGCTCTTCCACTGTTATAACATATATTTTATCAGGAATGTTCACTGTGTGAGACTAACAAAAAATGATAAAACACATAACATGCTTAAGAGACTAATAAAAACACATAACATTATGATGATTTGCAAACTGGAACTGGAAGAAAGGAGATATGGAAACACAAGTACAATAGACAATACACACAGCAAATTGGTAATAAGTCCTCAATAGTATTATTTCATTTCATTCACACAAAAAATTTACAGATCATATAAGTCAAAATTCTATAACCACCAACCAACCCTGACTTCATATCAGTTTGGCCTATATACACAAAATATGATATTGTCATATTCCACAGAAAAAGGTAAATATGTTTCAAAAGTCATTACAACCTCGTGCAAGAGGTGAGGCTTATCCCTTAATCTTAATTACAAAGTGCTACATTAAAAGCAAGATAAAAATAATGAAGGCAACATGAAGGTTGTCACTCTGAAATGGTTATGTGAGGTGGCAGCCTATTCAAAGACAACTCTTTTATTTTAGTGCAACCAATATTCAACAACAAGTGTAAAAACAGTGGGAATGACATATGGTTGTCTCTTATTAAATGTGAAAAACAAAAACATGATATTTCAGAGAAGGCTGGATATAAGACACCTGGCAGCATCCACTGCAACTGAATAACCTCTCCACTTCATCTATTTAATGTCACCATTATGATTCAAAACAAAAATTAGCCCATTTCCATCACATGCTGATATTTCAAAATAATTTCTACTTTTGCAAAAAAAGGTAGCAATAACCGGAAAATGTGAAACATTTACCCAAAAAAATTTCTCCAAGTCAGCCCTATTCTTCATTCATCAAAGGTCCAGAATAGAAGCAAATATTCTTATGGCTTCTGCTTTAGTTACCCTTTTATCAGACCTCTTTTTCTGTGCTTTTCTCTCTGACTGAGCTTTCTTCTTCCTTTCAATTTTGTCTTATGGGATTTCTTCGATGTTGATAATTTCATCCCTCAGTTTAGGATTGGCAATCAACTTGCTGTTTAGCCTGAGTTTGTTTCTTGGTCTAGTATGAGGTCTTTCGACATAAGGATTAGGGATGAATTTGGACCTCTTTCATCCATGTATAAATTTACTAGACTCTGTCTCCTTATCTTCTGACTCTGCATACTCAGGATCACTAGTGCCTTCAAATGAGGAATAGGAATGTATCTCATTTTTCTTCCTCTTCTTGATTGAAGAACAAATGGAGGATACTAAGTTATCCAAGTTAGGCTCTTATTCTATGGTAGGCTCAGTCATTTTCTGTTTTCCTTTCTTGAGAGAAAGCAAAACTTGTGAGAGGGTGGACTTAGTGAGAGATGTGCCACTGTTTGGCTGCACTTGATGAGATGACTCAGGAATCTGGCTTCAACTTTTCATACCAGGGTTGACTTCCATTGGTGAGAAAACAAGCTTGTGCAAGAAGACCAGAGTTTACTTCCACTGGTTCTTCTGCTATGAAAAGTTTCTTCTTAGGCTGGCTTCATGAAGAGGAGGCAATTTATTCTTTATTCTTTGACATAGGCTTCTTAGGAGAAGATGGTGAACTATGTGAAACAGGGGCAGCACTAGTTTTCTCATGGATGTCTTCTTCTTTGGCCTCCCTACCTTTCTTCTGGAATTAATACTGCTAAACCCTTCCTCTCTTAAAAACCTATCCCAAGTAATTTTCTTCTTTCTGAGATGATAGACAACTAAAATTTTAATCAGCCCTTTGTGATACAAACTATGCAAGGGGTAGTTTGTAATTTTCTGAATCTTGAGGGACATTTTAAGTAGAGATTTATACAGGAAATAGGGTAGGTTCAGAGGTTTTTCTCTTGAGATGTGGGCTAGGAATCTCAACTGATAACGATGAACAGAAGAAAACCTCCCTTCGCATGTGATGTATTTCTGGACTGAGGTAATAACATGCTGCCACTCGGCTTTAAAACAAGAAATATGAGAAATTGAGTTCGATTTCATATGTGCATATTCAGGCTTAAGGTAAGAAATTACTTCTTCAAGTAGCGCTTTGCTTTTAAACCAACGTTCACCAGTTGTAGAAGACTGGGTTGCACAGGCTATGATATCCTTGGAAATGTCGAATGTTTTGTTGCCTAACCTGACCTTTTCGCCATCGAAGGACTCAACAAAAGCTTGAGTCAGTGCCACGTTCTCCCCAGAAACTTCTGGAGGAATTTATACCAACCTACAGATTTGAATTGTGATTTTTTCCTTGCATCCAAAAATCTTGCGTTAGCAGGCTCTAACCTATATACCTTTCCTCCTTTCCCCATTTTCTGACAGCTAAACTGCTCATGAATACAACTGTTGAACTCTAGTTGCAATGATGTCCAAGAAACCTGAGACTGCTTGGTTTGAATCTTGAGACTTCTTGCCGTAGGATTGGTTTTTGTTTACCTGTATCATACACAGGGGCCTCAGGTTGAGTGATCACTGAGATTTCTTCTCTAATTTCGTGCCTGCAATTACGTCAAGGAGTAATGACACATTTTTGAAATGATTCAAAATCCAGTGCCAAGTCATCCCACTAAGCTTCACACTTCCACCTTATCATTACATGTTCTTTCTTCCTTGTATAACTCTTAATGCAGCACGAAAGTACATTTTAACATGCATTACATATGAAACTCTGGTTCTTGGGCCCCACAACCAGTTTACCAATCAGAAGCAATCGCACATTGCAACTTTCAGGTCTTATCACAAATTGGTTGCCTGCAAATTTAACTCTACACTGATAACGGCTAAACCATAAACTATGCGATATGTGATATGTGCTGGTACGCTATGCCAACACGTTCCCTTCGCCTCATCTCATCGCAAATCACTTAACATACCATGCGATTGCCTTAACGGTAAACTTTAAAAACTGTGATTTGAAAAATCGCTCCATTTGCACTTTAATCCCCACCGTTGATCTGCGCCCAGATCTGACGGTCTTCCTTGCTTGCCCTTCGCCTCATCACATCACAAATCACTTAACATACCACGCAATTTCATTAACAATAAACTTTAAAAACTGTGATTTGTGAAGTCGCTCCATTTGCGCTTTAATCTTAGCTGTCGGTTTCTTCCCTTTCGGATCTGCGATTGGATCATGGCTATCCGCTCATACTGCACGCGTTTCTTCTTCGTCGCTTCATTCCTTACTCTAATTCCTGGTGAGCTCCCTTTAAACATTATTTGTTTCTCTTCTCTGGATCTCCCACTCTATTGGTCAATCTATTTTCTTCATGTCGCGCTTTGCTTTTAAAGAACTCTAGTCACAATGTTGTCCACGAAGCCTTAATTTGCCTGCTTTGAAAATTGATTACCTATTTACATGTAGCTTTTTATTGAGATAAACAAAATCTCAGTGAAATAGCTGCGCTTTTCACTGTTTGGAATTTGTGAATTTCATTTATGAGAAATAGCTGCCTTTTACTGCCTTACTGTTTTTGACAATTAATTTGCAACAAAGGTAGCTATTATTCCAGACCGGATGACTGCAATTTTATTACCAAAACAATGACTAACCTTCAACACTAACATAAGTCAAAATAGATATTTTAACTTATTTTAGGACTCTAAAACACTATGAAACCTATTCACTTAAAAATACCTTGATGTTGGGACTCTTTTTAACTTTTATTGGAAATGAATCATACTTTGGACATGGACTAGGACACAATAAAAAATTTGAAAACAGTGACACAATGGCGATTACACTGTTAACTTTTTTAGTGCGAACAATGGCTCCTATTGGGGATTAATTCCTCCCTGTGAGGCTTCAAGGACTATAGACTTGGTGCCTCAAAAACTCTTGAAACTTAGAATATTTCTTGAAAATAAAGACTAGGATTGACCATATATACAGACATAAGTACCATTGGGCGTGGTGTTTATTGACACAACACACCGGATATTTATAATGGAGTGACTCAACTGACTTACTAAATGAAGAAATTTTTAAGAAAATGACCATTGACTGGGCCTCCAGTCAGTTGATCATCATCCATATGTTTGAGCAGAAAATTATTATTCTCCAAAACTTCAGCAATTATAAATGGCCCAAACCAAAAATTGTCGAACTTACCATGCTTTCCATAGTCTTCTCTCCTAGCATCCCAACACAACACCAAATCATTCTCCTGAAACAACTGGTGATTTTCTCTTTTATCAAAAACTGGTGACTTTAGCGTGATACTTCTGAACTTTTTCCAGCAATGATTCTCTGATTTGGTGTGCCTCTATCAACTGTAGCATTCTCCTTTGGAATGGGTTTTCATGATCAACTTCATCTTATAGGAACTTTATCACAAGAAGATCTAATTTCAAAGGCATTAAAACATTAGTACCACATACAAGCTGAAATGGACACATTCCAATTGATTTTTTACCGCTTTGTCTATCTTCCCACAGAGCATGTATCAGCTGAGTGTCCCAATTCCTCTTATTTTTGGGCAGCATTTTCTTAATGACCCTCACCAAAATTTTATTGGATAACTCAGCCAATCGATTACCTTGAGGGTAATAAGGTGTGGAATGAGTCAATTCAATCCCATATTGTTGACAAAATTTGTACATATTAGCATAATTAAAGACCATTTCATTATCAGTTACTAATTTCCGTGGACAACCAAATCTTGACATAATATTTTCCAACATAAATTTGATAATTACCGTATTAGTAGCATTCCTGGTTGGTACAACTTCAATCCATTTAGTGAAATAGTCTGTAGCTGTGAGAATCCATCTATGTTGTCTTGATGAAGGTGGATGAATTTCACCATTAATGAAGTCTAGCCCCCACTGTTGGAAAGGAACATCTGTTGAAATAGGAATGAGAGGTAATGGTAGAAATTTCTATTTACCAACAAATTTTTGAAATTCGACACAACTCCTGACTTTGGCAAAGACATTAGAGAAAGGAGTTGGTCAATAATAGCCAACTCTTAAGATTTTGTTTGTAGTGGCTCTCCAATATAAATGCCCTCCACACTTGCAACATATCTCCCAGCTATAATCTCAGTCCCACTCCGCTTCATTCTATTCTTAACAACACTTCACAGAGATCTCCTTCCAAAGAAATAATTTCCAAATGCAATATCATACTTCTTCATCCAAAGCCTTCTTAGATTTTCTATTTTCCATGTGGACAATGAAACACAAGATAGTTAAACTAATGTCATCCCCCTTGCATCAATCAATTAAATATTTCAGGATAATTAGCAATACCTTCTCCATGTTCTCCTTCAGCTGCCTCTACATTCAAATTTAAAGTTTTGCAGTTAGATTCAGCCATCAAGAAAGCGAATCCCTGACCCTTTATCAATTTAGTTGGTTTGATCTCAACATCAAATTCCATAATCTTGGTCATTCATCATCCTCTCCTTCCATCTGTATCTAACTGCAGCAATACATCTTTAACAGTGATATCAGGCACAAAAGAAATTATTTTTTAATGCAGCACATAAACTCGAAAAGACTTCAAAGCCTTAACTAGTGCGTATGCTTGTTTTGCAGTCAAGTTGTACTTTAATTCAACATCCCTTAAATCATGACTAAAAAATGAAATTCGTTGCTCCAAACCCTCCTTGTTCTTCTGTAGTAAGACAGTTACAATTGTTTCTTCCGAAGCATATGAAAAAATCAAAAAATCCTTTTCAAAATAAGGACTAATCAAAATTGGTGCTTCAGTCAAAGCGTATTTAATTGTTGAAAAAGAATCTTTAGCTTCATCTTGCCACTTAAATTCTACATCTTTTTTTAGCAAAACATTTATATGTTTGATCGGCTCTGCAAAGTTAGGAACAAAACGCCTCAGAAAATTGATTTTCCCTAAAAACATTCTGCATCTTTATTAAAACCACAATCTTCTGAATAACTTCTACTCTTCTCGGATCAATACATATGCCACTTTCTGTTACAATATGTCCCAATAACTTACCCTCTTGGACAACAAAAGATGAATTTTTTGGGTTTAAGGACAAACCAAACTTTCTGCATTTGTCAAAAACTTGTTTCAAATGTTTCAAGTGATCTTCATCAGATTTTGAATATACTATGATGTCATCCAAATAGATGACCACAAATCTATCCTTTTCTCCTGCAAAGGGAATATCCATTGCTCTTTGAAAGGTTGCACCTGCATTCATCAAAAACAAATGGCATTTTGTTGTACATGAATGTGCCCAAGGGTGTGGTAAATGTTGTCTTTTCCCTGTCTTGCCTGTCAACTGAAATCTTATTATAGCCTAAAAAGCCATCAATCATTTACAGTCTTTTGGATCCTACAACCTTCTGCAAGATATAATCCATCTTGGGTAGTGGATAGTTATATTTTAATGAACAGGTTCAGGTTGCGAAAATCAACACATCCTTATCTCTCCATTCTTTTTCCAGACCGAGACTACATTAGCTATCCAGTTAGAGAATCTCAACGGCAGAATTATCTTTGCTTCCCATAATTTTTTGATTTCTTTCTCAATGATTGGGAGCAGCATGGGATTGATATGTCTGATTTTTTGTGCTACAGGCTTTGCATATGTTTTCAAAGGAATCTTGTGCTCCATTATGCTCCTACCATAAGTTTTCAACTCATTATAAGACCATGCAAAAATATCAGCAAATTCCTTCAGGAGTTTGATATATTTTGTTCTTGTTTCCAAAGGAAGGAATTTGGACACTTTGACTAATCTTGGTTGGTCTTCTGTACCAATGTTACATTCTATTGTACTCTCTTCAACAACCTTGCTTTCAGGCTTGAGAAAAACATCATTATTATCAAACCGTCTTTCTAAAGGAACTAAACCCTTAGGAATAAAGTTAGTTTTTAGATCTATAATATTTTTCCCAACCATAGTTTTCTTAAAAGGGTTGTTATTTTGGTTTTCAACAGTCTCCTGCTCATCATCAATTTGTATGTTTGCAAACTCTTCTACACACTCTAAAAATTTCTGAATCCCCCTCTCATCCTCAAATACTTGCAAATGCTTGATGTTATCAAGGATTGAAGGTCTGTTTTTTATTTGAACATCATAGATTGCCTTGACATGTAGAGGAACTTTAAAATTACTAGCAGCAATTGCTAGTGAATCAACAATTTGATTTTCTTCTCTAGTTACAAAATTTATATTAAATGCTAAAAATTAATGTTCAATCAAATCCCAGACTTCATTCCTATAATTCTTCAATTTGGAATTTTTCACTTGGTAATTGTTTCTCACCTGCTTAATCACCAAAGGCAATTAGTTGTTCTGCTCCCAAATCTTTCGCTGTAGTTTGTAGGATATGGTTACCTTCTTCTGAGTAGGAGAAATGAGGACTACACCGGCTCCTGATCCTTCTCTTGAAGAGGATTTTTCAAAGTACAATTTCCAGATCTGTCCTCCTTCTGAATGTTGCTCATTTGCACCTTGAAAGTGTTGTTTTTCACTTAATTCGGGCTGGAAATCATTGTCATCAACAACAAGGTGCAGAATTGATGACCCCAATTCCTTTTATTCAACATAGATGGGATGGTTTGAGGGATTGTGCTGATCACTAATGATGTAGGCAATTTGAGTTTCCCTATACAGCCTTCTGAATTCCCCTCTAAACACCAGGATGGTAGCATATGACATGTCCATCTGAAGGGTACCTCCCAACTTCTTAGACCAAGATCTGGAAAGTAACATCTCAAATCTAAAAGGAATGTCGAGAACCACAATGTCCGTCACTAAGCTCTTCATATGCAACTAGGTAAGGGAAACAACCAAATCCTTAATCACTCCTAGACACTTAACTTTTTTGGAGTCAAAGGTGTAAAGGTCATGGTATTGCTTGGAAATATCTAATCCCAATTCATCCATCACTTTCTTTGGCATGAGATTGTAGGAACCTCCAGAATCTAACAGAAAATTATACAACAATTTGTCATGTATGTTAAGTGACAGGTAGAAAGGCAGTGAGTTATCATCATTTTGGTCTTGGACATGACAGCCTAGATATATAGTGGGATGCTCATCCTCAAGATTGACTGAATCAGGAGCAAGAGGAGGTTGCAGCAAACTCTTTATATGCTGTATTTTTCAATAATTCCAGTAATGGGACTAAAATTTTGATTTTATTCAATTCGGATTTGAAACTGAAATAAATTGGAACTAATTCCTTATTTTCTGCAGTAATTTTAACAATTGGGGTAGAATTTTGAGGTGGAGTAACCTCATTTACCTTGGCCTTCTGTTTAGAAACTTGTTTATTTGAATCTGATTTTTGTTGAGGCTGTTGAACAAGACCTTTGGATCTCAAAGGGTAATTTATGTTTTGAACTTCCTGTTGTTTTTTATCATTCTATGCATAAATTTGAGCATTCATATCATCAGAAAACAAACAAATCCTTGATCTATCTTCATATTCCTGCAATGTCAAACGTGTTTATTGTGAAGTCTCTCCCACAAGGCTTATTTCTTCATTTTCTTCTTCATTTCCTTTTTGTTCATTTTCAGCAAAATTTTTCAAAGGAGGTTGAACATTTTGGTCATCAACATTCCTCCTTGGGCGCTGTAGGATTTGTTGAGGCTGAAAAGGCCTCCTGAAGGGAGCCTAATTTCTATTAGCTTTGTTTTGATTGGATCTAGCAGCTAGTTTATTTTCTACCTCTAATTTTGACATCTTAGAGGCAAGTTCCTTGATCAAATTGGACATTTGATCGATCTTTTCTTCTGTTGAAAGAGACTTGGAAGAAGAATCATTTTCTTCTTTCATATTATTTTTATCTTTTACTGCCTTTTCTTCCCCCATTTTTAATTTATTAGATGCCATGAGATTAGACTGCACTCCAATTGCAGCCTCTTGCATAGTTGTCAGTGTTTGTGCTTTTTCAACCCTCAACCACAAGTCAAACTCATAATCTAAAGCATCTACAAAATTTATCATAGTTGTGGTTTCAGTGGGTTTAATTTCTTCAGGAATTTTCTGATAAATGTTATTAAACCCCTTAGTAAAATCAGCTAAAGACTCATATGCCTTCTTCTTCAGAGTTCCAAATTCTCTAAGATAATAGACATAGTCTTTCCTATCACCCAAATGCTTCACAAATATCTCTTCTAATTCATCAATTCATGTTATTGAATTTGGAGCCAAACTTCTAAACCATTTTCAAGCTTCACCGTCCAAGCTCTGAACAAAGAGTCTTGTCCAGACATCTTCATGTTCAATATTCTAATTGTCAGCATAACTATAGAAAGCCACTAAATGTTCCTTAGCAGAAACTCGTTCTCCCTCCCTAGTGTATTTTGGAAGATATTTCAAGTAATCTCCTTGAGGAAGTGGATGCAAGGGCTGAGGGAGAACATGTGGCGCATATCTCACAGCCACTATCTGCGACATCCTTGTAAGGGCAGGTTGGGCCATATTTTGTTGATGTACAACTGATGTAGCTGTTTGAGAAATAGGAATTACAATTGGTGAATTCTGATTCTGATTTAGGACAACAGAAAATTGGGGGCCTTGAGCTGATTTTTCAGGCTTTGGAACTAAGAAGAGTGGGTTTTCAAAAAGATTAATAGAGGATGTCTTGACTTCTCCTTCAGTAGAAGAATCTGAATCTTAAGTTGTCTCTTGATGGGATGGAGTTAATTCAGCCTTATTTTGTTGAGCACAAAAATTATATAAGTTAAAAGTAAGACCTTCAGGTACAAACTCTTCAAAAGGATGAGAGGAAGATGACCAAACAACTAGATTTGGAGAAAAGAGAAAATACTCTTACTGAGGGGTAATAAGAGACTGGTATTCAGGATGAGTCTAAAGGAAATTTAAAATAGTCTTGAATTATTCTCCAGTCAAAATATCCCTATCAAGAAAAGGTGCAATAGCCAATACTTGTTCTAATTCCCCTTCATTCAGCACAAACTCTTCTGACTTCTTTTCAACACTTAAAAATTCAATTTCTTCATCTTTGACTAGAACAATACTTATTTCATTTTTACTAGGTGATGAGTAAGAAAAAATTTTAGCTGAGCCTAGGTTAACAATATCCACTTTATTTTCTAGAGGAGTAGCTTCAACTTGATATTTTTCAGCAGAACCTTTTGAAACTAAAACCTCTTTAGATTCTAAAGTAGATAGAGGTACCTTTTGCTTTGGAATGTACTTTTTGTGTACCTTCTTCACTGACTGAGATGTGGCTTCAACTAATCTCTGTTTTCCTTTGGCATCTTTGATGATTTTATTTGGGTTAGCAACTGGAGTCACAGTTGGAGATATCTGATTCCTCCTTGTAGGTCTTGAAACCCCTTTTCCTCTTTGTGGAGTCGCCAGGTGAACAAATTTTCATTCTTCTTCAGGTCACCGATTCTTGTTCACCATCAAGAACTGATTATCAACAATTCATAACAATAGATTGGGGAGAATAATTCATTACAAGGCCTTTGTCTCTTGTGTTGTGGCTCATTTGCAATATCCTTTATTTTAATTTTTTGAAAATACAAAAAAATGGAAAAATATATAAAATATGTGTTAAAGTAGCGCTTCTCATTCTTTAGCTAAAGTTGTAATGTTTTTTGTAAATTTAAAGTTCAATACTTTAAAAGATTTGAGAAATTGGGTCCTAATGCTTCAGTTAATGATCGAGCAAGTATGCGAGCGGGATATGAAGATTTTCCTGTCAGAAGAGAAAGGCGGCAACCCGCGGGCACATTCAACACACGGGTTAACGGGGAGGGTGCCTCCGAAGTTGACCCCATTTACTAATCGACCGATCAAGATCTACAGTCTGGATTCACTGCAGGGACAAGGCCCCGATGAGCATTCTCTACCCCAGAGTCCTCTCGCAGTGACGTATGTTGCTGGTTGGTGACAGCTTTCAGCCACATCACGGTACCATTTAACGGTATTTAGTGCATCAACTCAGCATTTAATTTATAGACCCTGCGCCATCTATTTAGACCAGTTCTTCTTTTCGCAAGTTAATTGTCATTCCTCTGTATTTTTCAACCTAATTGCACCAACGTCTTCCATCGTTGTTCGCCACCCTAAGCAGTATCATGGCTAAACGTTCATCCCTTTTTGGCTCATCCAACCATATTTCTCTCATGGACATTGAGAGGGATATCCAAGATACTATTTTCTCTCTAGAACACCTTCCTTTTTATCAACAGGTTCACCTGAATGAAAAATAATGTCCTATTTTCTCTGCCATGGCCAAGTCAGGTGTATTGTTTGCATGTATCCCTAAAACTCATCTTTTTCCTGAGTTTGTGCACTGGCTGGTATCTTTTATGTATCCTTGCAAGTGTTTTGTAATGAATTGAAAAAGATGAGTTTAAGATTTCTCTTTCTCACCCCTATGATATGACTATAGGGTCATCAAGTAATTTCAATACTATAAATTTAACTTTTGATGTGAGAAAGATTCCTTTGCTTGATAAAGTAAATTTACACATGCAAACAGGTCAATTGATAGTGAATGATTTGACCAAAACTAATGCAATGGCTCTTAAGGCAGAGAACATGCTAGGGAAGGTGATCAAGCAAATGAAATTGGAGAAAGCCAACTCCAGGGCTTTAACAACACAAAATAAAGAACTCAAGAAGATAGTTGTGAAGATTGGAGTAGATACAAATGATAGATCTGCTGTGCAAAAATTACTACAAAGTGCAGAATCAGAGATTTCTGTATTGAATAAAAAGTTGAAGTTACCTACAGGGGAGCATTCTATGGCAGCAGAGGTGGTTGAAGTGGAAAGTGAAAAAGAAAGCCTTCTTCAGCAGCTTTTACAGAAAGAAGAAGAAATTTCTAAGTTGAAGGAGACTGTATTGAAACTACAAAATCAGATTGATTCCCATTACTACACTATCATTTTACCATCTGGAAATGATGATCCAGCAACACAGTTATCTCAATTGAACACTGAACTGAAAATGGAAAAGAAAGATCTCAAAAAGGCACAAAATGATCTAGAGACAGTAACAAAAATAATGCAGTCCAAGGATAGAGAAATTGATAAATACAAGACAGATTGTCAAACAGCTAGTGCTGAAATCAAGAGCCTGAAGGAGAAATTAAAGGGAAATATAACTTTGATATAGGAAAAAGATATCATATAGAATGAAATCATTGAAGAGATGAAAGTAGCCCGGGGATCTTTGACTATTGTATCTAAAGAGAAAAGTATTGTCAGAGATTTTGAGGAGAAAGTCATGGAAGATAAGCAGAAGACTATTAATAGAGCTATATGGGCAAAGAATTTTATTGACTTCATTGATTCAAAAACTGATCAGGAGTTAGAAGAAAATGATATTAAAGATAGGATCCTGTATGTTGTAGAAATTTACAAGTTCATTGTTAAAAATACTTGCAGGAAGACCACTGAGAAGAAGTTGACAGAGATTAAGGAAGTAGTGAAAAAATTTGACAATATGTATGACAAAAGAGCCAGGGCAGGATTTCCATCATGCTGGGACCTTAAAGGCGGTTTGTTATCATGGGATTCCTACGAACCACTATTGGTATTGGCAAAAAGTAAGGTGGATAACACTCATGAGAAGACTCAGATCCTGAAAGGAGAAACAGTTATTAACTTTATTCAGAGGCGTTTTCAGGTATTATGGATGGTGAAGACCTTATTTACAAAGCGACCAACATTCAATAGGATCACTGCCTTTAGGTTGGAGTACCACAAGCTGATTAAATCTCCTAAGACAAACATTGAAGTGTGGAAGAAATGCAGAGCTTGGATGGTTGTTCTACCCAATGATCCTTCATCTTCAAAGAAAGACAAGTCAACCAATCAAGAGAATGTAGCAGCAATGGGGCCAATTCATATTCAGCAAATAGATTGGAGTTTAAGTTGTATTTGATCTCTATTAAGAAATTTCAATTGTAATCAGATATTTTGATGATATGTAATAGGTAGTTTAAGATGTTTCAAGTAGTTTGAGCAGTTAGGAGTAGTTTCAGCAGTTACAAACTTCTTTACATTGTATTTGAAGAGAAAGAGAAGAAAGGAAAAGGTTCTAAGTTTTGGACCTTTGGACTACTGCAAATTTTGTATTCAATTTCTGATGATTAATGAATGAAAGATCAAGATTCTTGCATCTGTTGTTGTTGATATGTTTTCCAGTTTCCATTCTATCTTTTTCCTTCTATGGATAAAATGAAGTAATGTAGTTGCGGGTCTCTTTTTGCATATGCGAATAAGAGTTATATATCCTTAATGGGCGTTCCTTTATTTTATCTATTCCACTCACATAAAATTCTTCTGAAGTTTAAAGTGATAGATTCTGTTTACCATCATATCAGTTTGAGCTTCCTTCATGTTTTTCCTGTCACTCCAATTAATATCAGCAGATAATGGCATTGTGAAGCATTTATTACATCAGATTCTTGAGGGTTTTAATGAATAATTTATGAAGGTGATTAAGCAAAGACAATCTGATATAATATTTTTGTGACATATATATATATATAAATGTCTTGAGCACTGATTCCTTACCAGAGCCAAGGGATTATTTCCTAAGATACAACATTTTTTGGCGTCATTGCAGGGGACAAAGAAGCGAAGTTCATTCCCTGGGTTTTTGTTATATTTCCTTTGGTTGTTCAGAGAGGAGGAAATATCAGGTTGTGTTCTTATTCCACAATTCTGGCATATAAAATACCTCATACAAGGTCATATACCTCGCAATAGAAAATTCCTATTTTGTCAGATCCTAAAAAATTGGTTTCTAAAAAAGGTTCAGAAACCAAGAACTCCTTCCACACCTGATCCTACACTGCCTACACCTGGAAGCAATTCACATAACCCTTCATCTAAGGATATTTCTAGGAAACTCACTTTCTTGGAACAAGAATCCTTTTTCCCACCAGTTCATTTTCAAGAACCAAGGTTAGAAGAACAATCTTTTGAGTCTGTTTCATTTACCTTCACGCAAGCTCAACCAAATACATCTGCTGGTTCTTCTGCCATTTTTCTTCAACCCCTTCTCATATCAATCATTTCACCCCATTCATCCACATTCACAATTGGCTCACAAACCCCTCCTACTCAAGGAGTGGTTAACCAAGGCATAAACATGGCAGCCCTTGTTTTCTTAATGAACATGTATGCACTGTTAAATCTTCCACAACCTATGAATGCCATGCCCCAAGAATACCTCAAGTTACTTCCTCGTTTTACTAGTGAAGATGAAGTGACTGCAGAGAAACACTTGCCATTATTTTGTATTTTTGCTGAGAATATAAATGTAGAACATCTTGATGTAGTGATGAGACTTTTTGTATGGTCTCTGAATGGAAAGGCAAGAAAATGGTTTAAAGGTTTACCAAATGCCTCAATTAATAATTGGGAGGAATTAGAAACACAATTCACTCGAAGATGCAGTGAAAAAATGGATCATGGTTATTCATTGACGAATTTTAATGCAATCAAGAAAAAGCCTAATGAAAACATGACTGATTTTATTAAAAGATTCAACAAATTGTATAATAATTTACCCATAGAAATGAAACCCCCTCCTGTTGGAGCAAGGGTAGTTTTTGCTGGAGCTTTTGAGTCAGATTTCAGTTTCACTCTAAGAGAAAGGAGATCTCCTACTCTTGAAAAAATCCAAACTAATGCTTTGGAAATTGAAGCAAACATGACCGCTGTTAGGAAGACACAAGAAAAGCATTAAGTTCAAGAGAAAGGCAAGGCCAAAGAAGAATCACCACAGGATCAGAGGATTGATGACATGACAAAGGTTATCAAGAATTTGTCTAATAAGTTAGTGAAGATGGAGTTAGAGAAGAAAAACTCCCAAAGGTCTGCACAAAAAAACAGAGGAGTTTTCAATCCTCAATTTAGAAAGCAGCCCCTGCAAATCTTGCAGAGGGAGAGAAAAGATCAAGACCAAGTTCAGACACCATTATATATAGAAGCAGCACCCTCACAGTCTATTGAAGATGATCAAAGGGAAGTCGAAGATCATATATCTACCATGTACATGAAAGAAGATGAAGAAGAGGAAGAATGTGAAGAAGAATACACCGAAGCTGAGGTGTCCTTTGACCAAGAAGAGATGGATGGTTATTGTAGACAATTTACAGACTTTATGCAAGCAAAGTTGCATAAGAAATATGATTTAAGATCAAGAAAGAGATCAAGGACGCAGGATGATGAAGAAAAACAACAAGAGTCAATTCCTTCTCCAATGGTGACTCCACAATCAAAGAACTCAATAAAACAATCAGATAAGGGGAAACAGCCTATGAATCCAGTAAGTAGAACTGAAAAACAACAGGTTGAGACTTCCCAAAACAAGTCTATTGATACTAATAATTTGGAGAAGGTTGTTACTGTGTCTGAACAGATTTCTAATCCTAGCAGAAATCAAGAAGAACCTGAGAAGATTGTCAAACAAAATCAAGCTTTTAGTTTATCAAAAGAGCTAGAAAAGTTCAAAATCCAAGTACCCCTTCTTGAGTTAGCTAAGACACCAAGTTATAAGAAGGAGATTGCATAATTCATTAATATTTCTTAGTCTGATGACATTGGTGATACTATGAATTTGTAAGAAGAAAAACTAGTGGTCACTTTTGGTCCACATGTGGAAGAGGTAGATTCTTATGTTCCCCCATTTTATATATCATTGCTTCTTCATGATTTCATTCTTCATAATTGTATGCTAGACTCAGGTGCTTCACATAATCTCATGCCATTATCTGTAATGAAAGAACTGAATTTACAAATTACTAAACCCTATAGAGACCTATATTCATTTGATTCAAAAAGGGTAAGTGTGTTGGGCTTATCAAAGACATGGTGGTATCCCTGGCCTAAATTCTAGCCAAAAGTATCATGATGAATGTAGTGGTCACAGATATTTCAGCTGGGTTTGGTATGCTTTTGCCCAGATCTTGGAGAGCGAAGCTTGGAGGAGTTTTAAAACTAGACTTCACATATGCTACAATTGTTGTGTTTAATGGGGAATAAAGAAGGTTATATAGAGAAACAAGTTTTGTTAAAACTACCACAAAGAAAGATGTAGGAAATTCCCCTATTTATGGTCAAGAAAAAGAAGATATTTCTTGTTTTATGTTGCATGAAGATGCAGAGTTTGCTGAAGACTCAGAGAAGTAGCTCTCTTCAGCAATTGTACATAGTGATCTGGGTTCAAACAAAATTTGGAAGTGTTATTTTGATGGTTCCTATTGAAAATATGGCACAAGAGCTGGATTTTTACTGATATCTCCAAAAGGTAATCTTTTACCTTTTTCTTTTAAGCTTGAATTTGAATAAAAAAATAATGTCGCTGAGTATGAGGCCTTAAATTTTAAGTCTTCAAACTGTTAAACAAATGGGAATCCAATGTATTTCTATTTTTGGTGATTCTGAGTTGATTATAAGACAGATTAAAAACCTTTGTCCAAACAAACATCCAAGGTTGAGATCATATAGGAATGAAGTATGGGACTTGATTGAGAATTATTTTGAAGCTTTTAAGCTTCAATTCATTCCAAAAGAAGAAAACATAATGGTAGATTCACTGGCTGTTGCAACTAGTACTTTCAAGCCACCTATAAATCCAAAACTGAGGTATGAGATTGAATTGAGGCACAGACCCTCTATTCCTGACAATGCTAAGCACTGGCAGGTTTTTGAAGATGATGAGAAGATAAATCATTTTTTGAAAATGATTGAAAATTTTGAAGATATTGAAATAGATCAAGAAAGTGAACAAATTGATCAGACTGAAGACTTGAAAAATCTTAAGCAATCAATAGGTGATCAGAAAATAATCTAGTTGAAAGATAATATATTTCCCAGAGGATTAGTTCCTCTTGAAATATTTTTTGATTCAAATGATGTAGCACTGGATCCAAAGAAGGTACCTCAAGAGGGTGAGATGGAAGATTGTAATCTGGGAACTCAACAGGAGCCCAAGGTTGTCAAGTTATTCAAGGGTGTCCCTAAGAATTATAAAGAAAGGTACATTGACCTTTTTAAAAAATATATGGATGTGTTTGCATGGTCCTATGAGGATTTGAAAACATATGACCTAGATATTATTCAGAACAAGATACCATTGAAGGATGGGATCAAGCCTCATAGACAGAAACTTAGACAAATCAATCCATTGCTCCTTGCTCCAATTGAAAAGGAAGTAAAGAAATAACTGTAGGCAAAAATTATAGTCCCACTTTGATATTCAAACTAGGTTTCTAACTTCGTTCCTGTGAGGAAAAAGAATGGAGAAATAAGGTTATGTGTTGACTTTAGGAATTTAAACAGGGCATCACTTAAAAACAATTATAATTTTCCTAAGATGGACTATGTTTTACAGAAAGTGATAGGAGCATATAGATTGTCTATGGTTGATGGTTTCTCTAGGTACAATCAGATAGTGGTTGAAAAAGAAGATCAGAAGAAAACAACTTTTTCCACAGCTTGGGGAATGTTCATGTATGCCAGAATGCCATTTGGTCTAATGAATGTAGGTGCCACTTTTCAGAGGGAAATGGACATAGCATTTGTGGGTGATAAGTTTGTAGTTATATATTTGGATGAATATGTGACCATTTTTTCAGGTTTAGATGATGAAAACTTGGAGCATTTACAGAAGGCTTTCCTGAAATGCAGAAAATTTGGGTTGTCATTGAATACTAAAAAACCTTTATTTGCCTTGGAAGAAGGAAATTTGTTAGGACATATAGTTTCAAATCAGGGAGTAAAAATTGATCTAGCAAGAGTAGAAGCTATTCAAACTATTCCCTTGCCCGGGAGTAAAAAGGATATTCAGAGGTTTCTGAGAAAAATAAATTTCTTGATAAGATTTGTCCCAAACTATGCTGAAATTGTCAAAAACATAACAGACATGCTAAAGAATAATGAAGAAGTAAAGTGGGGTAAGGAAGCTAGAGAATCCTTTTCTATGATTAAAGAAGCCCTTCAGGAAGCTCCTGTACTAATCAGTCCATGTTATCAAAAGGATTTTCAAATTTTTTCATTTGCATCACCTACTACCATTGCTGTTGTGCTATTGCAGAAGAATGAAGATGGTAAAGAACAACCTATGGAATTTTTCAGTAAAGTTCTCAGAGATGTTGAACTTAAATATAACATTTTGGAAAAAAATCTGTATGATTTAGTTAAAGCATTAAAAGCATTCAGGACTTATGTGATGCAGTCTCAAATAGTTGCTTATGTTCCTAACGTTGTTGTGAAAGGCGTGTTAGTTCAAAGTGATGTGGAAGGTTAAAAAGGAAAATGGATAGCTAAAATCCAAGAGTATGACTTAGATATCAAGCCTACCAATTTGGTCAAAGGTCAGGGTTTAGCAAAACTGTTGACATAGTCAAATTCTCAAGCTTTGGGGATTAATTTGTTGGCACCCTTAGATGAAGCTATTGATGAAAGGAGTCAGAGCAGTACAAAGGGGCAGCAATTAAATACAAATTCTTGTGCTCTTATTGGTATAAGGATATTGGTCATTACTTATGTTTTTTCTCTTGTCCAACCTCACTAAACATAACAAAGTACAGAACTCTTAAGCTCAAATCCCAGCCATATGTCATAATTGATGCTAAGTTATATTGGAAGGATCCTGCTAGCATTTTGTTCTTCTGTTTGACAGAAGGTGAATAAATGGAAGTTATAAAAGAATATCATGAGAATCTATGTGGAGGTCATTATAGTTGGAAGGTTACTGCTCATAAAATCCTCAAATCAGGTTTTTACTGGCCCTCCTTGTTTTCTTATGTATACAGACTGCTTAGAAGTTGCCAGAAATGTCAATTATTTGAAGAAAAGAAAAGGTTAGCTCTTTTACCTCTTCTCCTAGTGTTTATTGAAGAACCCTTTATGTAATGGGGATTAGACTTTATTAGGGAAATCAATCCACCATCAAGTGGACAGTTCAAATGGATTATGACTGCCACTAACTATTTCACAAAGTAAGTGGAGGAAATACCTACAAGAAAGGCTAATGACCAGGTAGTAATGAATTTTTTGGAAGAAAACATCTTCAGCAGGTTTGGGTGTCCAATCAAGATTGTAACTGACAATGCCCAGGTATTCAATTCAGTTAGGTTCATTAATTTTTTTCAAACATATAATGTTATTCTATCTCATTCTACAACATATCATCCTCAAGGGAATGGGCTAGCTGAATCTTCCAACAATACATTGGTCAAGATTTTGAAGAAGACAATTAATGAAAATCAGAAAAATTGGGATTCAAAATTGACATTTTCTCTTTGGGCAGTACGAGTGACTACTAGAATATCTACAAGTAAGTCCCCTTATGAACTGTTTTATGGAACTCAAGCCTTATTTCCTACTCAGTTGGCTAGACTAGTGATTTATTTTCTTCAAGAAGCACAAGAAGAACCTAATGCATTGGTGAGAAGTCTGAATAAGGTTATATAATTAGGTGAGAGTAGCAACAAAGTCAGAGAAAATTTGATCACCTACCAAGAAAAGATGAAGTCCATTTTTGATAGAAAAGCAAAAGAGATTCTTTTTCAAACTGGATATTTGGTATTAAGATGGGATACCAGAAGAGAAGAGAAGGGAAAGCATGGTAAGTTTGACCCACTCTGGTATGGCCCATACAAGATTGTTGAGGTTAGATCAAATAACACATTTATTATGGAGAATCTTGATGGAGAAACAGTAGAGCTGCCTGTGAATGGGAAGTATCTCAAGCATTATTTCCAAAATTGAGATTTTATGGTGCATCATTGTACATATTCGGATTTGTCATTGTTCATATTTCATCAAACATCATTTGACTCCATGCCCGAAGTGAAGGCACTAATCTGCAGTTCTTAGTGTTTTGTGGAAAAAACCACTATCCCCAGGTGGAGCCAGATGTTGTGGCTCATTTGCAATATCCTTTATTTTAATTTTTCGAAAATACAAAAAATGGAAAAATATATAAAAATATGTGTTAAAGTAGCGTTTCTCATACTTTAACAAAAGTTGTAATGTTTTTTGTAAATTTAAAGTTCAATACTTTAAAATATTTGAGAAAGTGGGTCCTAACGCTTCAGTTAATGATCAAGCAAGTATGCGAGAGGGATGCAAATTTTTTCCTGTCAGAAGAGAAAGGCAACAACCCTTAGGCACATTCAACACACAGGTTAACGGGGAAGGTGCCTCTGTAGTTGACCCTGTTAACTGATCGACCGATCAATATCTACGGTCTGGATTCACTGCAGGGTCAGGGCCCCAGTGAGCGCTCCATACCCCAGAGGCCTCCCGTAGTGACATAAGTTGCTGGTTGGTGATAGCTTTCAACCACGTCATGGTACCTTTTAACAGTCTTTAGCGTGTCAACTCAACATTTAATTTCTAGACCCCGCACCATCTATTTAAACAGGTTCTTCTTTTCGCAAGCTAATTTTCATTCCTCTGTATTAGTCAACCTAATTTCACTAGTGTATTCGATCGTTATACGCCACTCTGTTGTTGTTCTCCACCCTGAGCAGTATCATGGCTAAACGTTCATCCCTTTCCGACTCATCTAGCCATATTCCTCTCATGGACACTGAGAGGGATATTCGAGATATTGTTTGCTCTCTAGAACACCTTCCTTTTTATCAATAGGTCTATCTGAATGAAAAATCATGTCCTATTTTCTTTTTCATGGCCAAGTCAGGTGTATTGTATGCATGTATCCCTAAAACTCATCTTTTTCCTAAGTTTGTGCATTGGCTGGTATTTGTTATGTATCCTGTCAAGTGTTTTGTAATGAATTGTCTAGGAGAGAATGTATTGAAAGTCTCGTCCCAATTAGTTCATCAAGATTTATGTTATCCAAAGTCGGAGTCTTATGTTCAATTCACTGACGAGTCATTGGCAACACATTATGATAGTCTTGCAGGGCAATAATTCACCTAGTTCACCTTCTTCCTAAGGCCAGATACGAAGCGGTTTGCACCTGACTGTAAAGAATTCTCCACAGAAGTTTTTTATACAAAATTTCGACCAGTGTTGAGGTGTATACTAAAGATATTGGGAAAGGAGGATGAAAACATAATTGACAAATCAGTTCTAGGACTGTTTGCATTAATGATGAAGCTGAGAGTAGTGTTGGATATTCCTTCATATTGGTAGGAGGTTATCAATACTCAACTCGTGAGTTTATCACTCACTGGCCCATTCAGGTTCCCTTCTCTTATCATTTATCTCTTTTTATATCAAAATGTGGAATAATTCTTGCATTTGGGGTTAAACATCATGGATGTAAATAAAAAGAGGCAGTCAGTAGTGTTTTGGACTAATGTAGTAAGAGAGGAGAAAAATGAGGAGGGTTTGTTTGATTTTGCAAATCATTTCATGTCTACTGCCTACAAAATTTTGAATGGGGTTTCTCCCCCATGTTTCTTGCCAAAGGCTCAAGAATTTCTACAGTTGGGAACAAATTGAAAATTTGGAGATTGGTATGTTTATGAAGATTACTCAGAGATTAGACTTTATGGGGTTGGGGTATAACCATATAGGCTTCCTACATTTGTTCCTATGAGATTATTTTCCTTAGAATTCATTAGGCAGAGTTTGAATACATTTTGTACCTATGAAAAAAGGTCATATGTTTAAATTACCTATGTCTGTGGGTCCGTTTATAGTCAACATGAGACAAGTAGCTGATGAGGTTAATATGATGTTAGATGGTATGCACTTGTTGTTAGGAGATAGATGGGCTTATGACCCTCATAAAGTAATTTCAAACATGAGAGTTGAAAATGGTTACTCAACATTGGTTCATGAAAGCATACCTGACATAGAGAAGCTAGCAAATAAGGGTTTTGCAGGTTCTGTTGGTTCTAATATAAAAACTCCTATTATATCTGATAAATCAAGCAAGAGGAGTAAAGAGGCAGTTATAGATTCAGAATACGAAGAGCAAAGAGCCGAAAAGAGAACAAAATTCAATGAAGACATAACAGGTGCTCAACCTAGTTTCTCGCTTCAACTAAGAGATGAGAAGAATGTTCCAGCCTCACTAAGAAGACATGGAGATGCTCAGGATAAAGTACCTTCTATTAAACAAGTATTTGCTCAAATTCCTGAAAGGAATCAAAGGATGAAGGCTAGCATGGAGGCACAGGATGAATATCAAATAACTCCATACCAAACAAGATTGCTGACTGCCATGGATCTTGAAAAATATCAGCTTAAGATTGCTCTTTCTCACCCCTCTGATATGACTATAGGGTCATCAAGTAATTTCAATACTTTGAATTTAACTTTTGATGTGAGAAAGATTCATTTGCTTGATAAAGTAAATTTACACATGCAAACATGTCAATTGATAGTGAATGATTTGGCTAAAACTAATGCAATGGCTCCTAAGGCAGAGAAAGGCAGAGAACATGCTAGGGAAGGTGATCAAGAAAATGAAATTGGAGAAAGCCAACTCTAGGGATTTAACAACACAAAATGAAGAACTCAAGAAGATAATTGTGAATATTGGAGTAGATCCAAATGATAGATCTGTTGTGTAGAAATTACTACAAAGTGCAGAATTAGAGATTTATGTATTGAAGAAAAATTTGAAGTTAGCTATAGGGGAGTATTCTATGGCAACAGAGGTGGCAGAAGAGGAAAGTGAAAAATAAATCCTTCTTCAGCAGCTCTTACAGAAAGAAGAAGAAATTTCTAAGTTGAAGGAGAATTTATTGAAACTGCAAAATCAGATTGATTCCCATTCCCGCACTATGATTTTTCCATTTGTAAATGATGATCCAGCAGCACAGTTATCTCAATTGAACACTGAACTGAAAATGGCAAAGAAAGATCTCAAAAAGGCACAAAATGATATGGAGACAGTAACAAAAATAATGCAAGCCAAGGATGGATAAATTGATAAATATAGGACAGATTGTCAAAAAGCTAATGCTAAAATCAAGAACCTGAAGGAGAAATTGAAGGGAAATATAACTTTGATACAGGAAAAATATATCATATGGAATGAAATCATTGAAGAGATGAAAGAAGCCTGGGGATCTTTGACTATTGTATCTGAAGAGAAAAGCAATGTCAGATATTTTGAGGAGAAAGTCATGGCAGATAAGCAGAAGACTATTAATAGATCCATATGGGAAAAGAAGTTTATTGATTTCATTGATTCAAAAACTAATAAGGAGTTAGAAGAAATTTATATGGAAGATAGTATCCTGTATGTTGTAGAAATTAACAAGTTAATTGTTAAAAATACTTGCAGGAAGACCACTGAGAAGAAGTTGACAGAGATTAAGGAGGAAGTGAACAAATTTGACAATCTGTATGAAAAAAGAGCCAGGGCAGGATTGCCATCATGATGGGACCTTAAAGGGAGTCTGTTATCATGGGATTCCTATGAACCACTATTGGTATTGGAAAAAATTAAGGTGGATAACGCTCATGAGAAGACTCAAATCCTGAAAAGAGCAACAATTATTATCAGAGCCATTTTCAGCTATTATGTATGGTGAAGAACTTATTTACAGAGTGACCAACATTCAATAGGATCATTGCCTTTAGGTTGGATTACCACAAGTTGATTAACTCTCCTAAGGCAAACATTGAAGTGTGGAAGAAATGTAGAGCTTGGATGGTTGTTCTACCCAATGATCATTCATCTTCAAAGAAAGACAAGTCAACCAATCAGGAGAATGTAGCAGCAGTGGGGCCAATTCATATTCAACAAATAGATTAGAGTTTAAGTTTTATTTTATCTCTACTAAGAAAGTTCAATTGCAATCAAATATTTTGACGATATGTAATAGGTAGTTTAAGCAGTTTCAAGTAGTTTGAGCAGTTAGGAGTAGTTTCAGCAGTTACAAATTGCTTTACATTGTATTCAAAGAGAAAGAGAAGAAAGGAAAAGGTTCCGAATTTTGGACCTTTGGACTACTGCAAATTTTGTATTCAATTTCTGATGATTAATGAATGAAAGATCAAGATTCTTGCATCTGTTTTTGTTGATATGTTTTCCAATTTCCATTCTGTCTTTTTCCTTCTATGAATAAAATGAAGTGATGTAGTTGCGGGTCTCTTTTTACATATGTGAATAAGAGTTAAATATCCTTTTAGGGTGCTCCTTTATTTTAACTATTCCACTCACATAAAATTCTTCTGAAGTTTAAAGTGACAGATTTTGTTTACCATCATATCAATTTGGGCTTCCTTCATGTTCTTCCTGTCACTCCAATTAATATCAACAGATGATGGCATTGTGAAGCATTTATTACATCAGATCCTTGAGGGTTTTAATAATTAATTTCTGAAGGTGATTAAGCAAAGACAATCTGATATAATATTTTTGTGACATATATATATTTAAATGTCTTGAGCATTGATTCCTTACCACAACCAAGGGATTGTTTCTTAAGATAAAAGATCCCGACAGACACACCAAAATATGTTGGCGTCAGCACTTAGACTGCAGCAAACGCCTGACAAGAAACATCTTAAACTATAAAGAATTTTTTTTTTTTTTAATGAGATTGGTAGGTGGTACAAACTCTGATTCAATGAAAAGAGATTTCAGTCAAATCCACAGTTTTACTAATGAGGGTACTGTAACTTAATGTGGTATCAAGGTGCAAGTTTATAGTCTATGAGGAGAGGAAATTGTAAGATGAGAGAAGAATTAGTAGGTCTGTAAAACAAAAAACTACTGCATTTAGTAGAAATTCACAAAAGTAGCAGTTTGACAATATTCCATTGAGAGAAAGCTATTTCTAGTCTGACAAGATTCTCGCTGAAATATCATGAAGAATAACTATCATGAGTGATGCTCTTCCACTGTTATAACATATATTTTATTAGGAATGCTCACAGTGTGAGACTAACAAAAACTGATAAAACACATAACATGCTTAAGAGACTAATAAAAACACATAACAATATGATGATTTGCAAACTAAAACTAGAAGAAAGGAGATATGGAAACACAAGTATAGTAGACAATACACACATAAAATTGGTAATAAGTCCTCAGTAGTATCATTCCATTTCATTCACAAAAAATATTACAAATCATATAAGTCAAAATTATATAACCACCAACCAACCGTGACTTCATATCAGTTTGGCCTATATATACAAAATATGATATTTTCATCTTCCACAGAAAAAGGTAAATTTGTTTCAAAATTCATTACAACCTCGTGCAAGAGGTGAGGCTTATCCCTTAATCTTAATTACAAAGTGCTACATTATAAACAAGATAAACAGCATGAAGGAATCATGAAGGTTGTCACTCTGAAATGGTTGTGTGAGGTGCCAGCCTATTCGAAGACCACTCTTTTGTTTAAGTGCAACCAATCTTCAGCAAAAACTGTAAAAACGGTGGGAATGAAAAGTGGTTGTCTCCTATTAAATGTGCAAAACAGAAACATGATATTTTGAAGAAGGTTGGATATAAGACACTTGGTAGCATCCATTGCAATTGAATAGCCTCTCCACTTCATCTTTTTAATATCACAGTCATGATTTAAAACAAAAAGTAGCCCATTTCCATCACATGTTGATATTTCAAAATAATTTCTACTTTCGCAGAAAAGGTAGCAATAACTGTAAAATATGGAACATTTACCCAAAAGAAATTCTCCAAGTCAGCCCTGTTCTTCATTCATCAAAGGTCCAGAATAGAAGAAAATATTCGTATGGCTTCTGCTTTAGTTACCCTTTTATCAGACCTCTTTTTCTGTGCTTGGCTCTTTGACTAAGCTTTCTTCTTCTTTTCAATTTTGTCTTCTAGGCTTTCTTCAATGTTGATAATTTCATCCCTCAATTTAGGATTGGCAATCAGCTTGTTGTTTAGCCTGAGTTTGTTTCTTGGTCTAGAATGAGGTCTTTTGACATAAGGATTAGGGATTAATTTGGACCTCTTTCCTCCATGTATAAATTTACTAGACTCTGCCTCCTCATCTTCTGACTCTGTGTACTCAGGATCACCATTGTCTTCAAATGAAGAATAGGAATGTATCATATTTTTATTCCTCTTCTTGATTGAATAACAAATGGAGGATACTAATTTAGCCAAGGTAGGCTCTGTCATTTTCTGTTTTCCTTTCTTGAGAGAAATCAAAACTTGTGAGAGGGTGGACTCAGTGAGAGATGTGCCACTATTTGTTTGCGCTTGATGAGATGACTCAGGAATCTGGATTGAACTTTTCATACTAGGGTTGAATTCCACTGGTGAGAAAACATGCCTAGGTTCAAGAAGACCAGGGTTTACTTCCACTGGTTCTTCTGCCATGAAAGGTTTCTTCTTAGGCTGGCTTCGTCAAGAGGAGGTAATTTTTTCTTTATTCTTTGACATAGGCTTCTTAGGAGAAGATGGTGAACTATGTGAAACAAGGGCATCACTGGTTTGCTCATGGATGTCTTTCTTCTTTGGCCTCCCTACCTTTCTTCTGGAATTAGAACTGCCAAACCCTTCATATCTTAAAAACCTATCCCAAGTAATTTTCTTCTTTCTGAGATGATAGACAACTAAAATTTTAATCAACCCTTTGTGATACAAATTATGCAAGGGGTAGTTTGGAATTTTCTGAAGCTTGAGGGACATTTTAAGTAGAGATTTATACAAGAAATAGGGTAGGTTCAGAGGTTTTTCTCCTGAGATGTGGGCCAAGAATCTCAACTGATAACGATGAACAGAAGAAAACCTCCATTCGCATGTGATGTATTTGTGGATTAAGTTAATAACATGCTGCCACTCGGCTTTAAAACAAGAAATATGAGTAGTTGAGTTCCATTTCATATGAGCATATTCGTGCTTAATGTAAGAACTTACTTCTTTAGGTATCGCTTTGCTTTTAAACCAACATTCACCGGTTGTAGAAGACTGGGTTGCACGGGCTATGATAGCCTTAGAAATGCCAAATGTTTTGTTGCCTAACCTGACCTTTTCGCCATCGAAAGACTCAGTCAAAGCTTGAGCCAGTGCCACGTTATCCCCAAAAAACTTCTGGAGGAATTTATACCAACCTAAATATTTGAATTGTGATTTTTCCCTTGCATTCAAAAATATTGTGTTAGCAAGCTCTAACCTATTTACCTTTCCTCCTTTCCCCATTTTTCGATAGCTAAACTACTTACGAATACAACTATTGAACTCTAGTTGCAATGTTGTCCACGAAACTTGAAACTGCTTGCTGGAGGATTGGTTTTTGTTTACCTGTATCATACACAGAGGCCTCAAGTTGAATGATCACTGATCTCTCTTCTCTAATTTTGTGCCTGCAATTACTTCAAGGAGTAATGACACGTTTTTGAAATTATTCAAAATCCAGTGCAAAGTCATCCCACTAAGCTTCACACTTCCACCTTATCATTACATGTGCTTTCTTCCTTGTATAACTCGTAATGCAGCATGAAACTACATTTTAACATGCATTACATACGAAACTGTGGTTCTTGGGTCCCACAACCAATTGACCAATTGGAAGCAATCGCACATCGAAACTTTCATGTCTTATCGCAAATCGGTCCCGCACATTTAAGTCTACACTGATAATGGCTAAACCATAAACTATGCGATGTGTGATATGCACTGGTGTGCTATGCCGACACTTTCCCTTCGCCTCATCGCATCGAAAATCACTTAACATACCACGTGATTTCCTTAACGATAAAATTTAAACATTTCGATTTGCGAAGTCGCTCCATCTGCGCTTTAATCTCAGCCGTTGGTTTCTTCCCTTTCAGATTTGAGATTGGATAATGGTCGTCTGCTCATCCTGCACACATTTCTTCTCTGTCGTTTTATTCCTTACTCTAATTCCTATAGATTTCCCTTTAAACATTCTCTGCTGCTCTTCTCCGAATCTCCCACTCTGTTGGTTAATTTGTTTTCTTCAAGCCACGCTTTGTTTTTAAAAACTCTAGTCGCAATGTTGTCCACAAAGCCTTAATTTTCTTGCTTTGAAAAATGATTACCTATTTACCTATAGCCTCTTTATTGAGATAGACAAAATCTCAATGAAATAGCTGCACTTTTCACTGTGTGGAATTTGTGACTTTCATTTATGAGAAATAGCTTCCTTTTACTGCCTTACTATTTTTTACAATGAATTTGAAACAAAGGTAGCTATTATTCCAAACCGGATGACTGCAATTTTATTACCAAAACAACGACTAACCTTCAACACTAACATAAGCCAAAATAGATATTTTAACTTATTTTAGGTCTCTAAAACACTATGACACCTATTCACTCAAAAATACCTTGATGTTGGGACTCTTTTTAAATTTTATTGGAAATGACTCAAACTTTGGACATGGACTAGGACACAATAAAAAATTTGAAAATAGTGACACAATGGCGATTACACCATTAACATTTTCAGTACTAACATAAGGT
This sequence comes from Pinus albicaulis, assembly GCA_034641835.2. Classification (NCBI taxonomy): domain Eukaryota; kingdom Viridiplantae; phylum Streptophyta; class Pinopsida; order Pinales; family Pinaceae; genus Pinus; species Pinus albicaulis. The sequence continues at coordinate 1,471,584,756 of CM076581.1, forward strand.
ATCGAACAACTAGAGGCTCGGCATACAGACATGGAGATTTCTGCGTCAGCCACAGGATTAACGGAGTTTAGGGTTCCTAACTTGATCTTATCTCAACAGTTTCCTAGTCTCAGCCCTAACATCCCAGCTTCTTCGGTTTTTTCTATCCTATCCCTATCAAAAATGCACCTATGGAACCAACAGTAGGTGTCTTTCAACCCGGAAGAGGGTTTAGTGCATGCGGAATGTACTGGTGATCTAGGAGGAGAACGCGAAGGGGCTTTTGGCTTCGAACATCCTGGCTTGGGGCCGGCTGACGAATTAGTAGCCCATGACGAATTCCTTGGTTATCCGACCACTGTCATTACATCAGGTAGTTTCGAAGGCATGCCCATACCGACCGAACAGCCAGAAGAGAAAGCCTCTTTGGACTCAGGTGATACCCTACCAGAGGAAGAAGGACCCCTTAGAGATATTTTTTTACACAAGACTAGAAAGAAGAAGACGCGGTGTACGAAGAGTCATGAGAAATCCAGAGAGCTGGTATTTGGTGAGGGTGTTAGCACGCAACAAGCTGAGGAAACTAAACAAATTGTCCTATTCGGCAGGGTACGAGGGCAGAACTACACCTCGAAAAGGCTCAAACGATAGACTTCTGAAATCTGGGGCAACATCCTAGAACAACTCCATGTTGTCCTAACCATGAATAGAGGTTTGTTTGCTTTTATTTTCCCTCATCCTGATATGGCTAGTTTGGTATTAACAGAATACTGGCATATTGAAATGATGCAAGTTCTCCCTAAACATTGGACGCCCCTTTTCGACCCTGACAAGGAGAATATGGGTGTCGGTCCTATTTGGGTTCGGTTACGAGTTACGCCTCTGCAATTTTGGATGGAATATGTCCTCAGATGCATAGGTGAGGATTTGGGCAGCTATTTAGACCATGAGATATCTTACATGGAAATTGGCAATATCTCAATGGTGCAGATTCTAATACACCTAGACACACGAGAAGGTTTGGTCGAAAGCTATGTCCTGAAGTACAGGAACATCTCTAGATGCCAAATATTAGATTATGAAGGGGTCCCCTTTAGGTGCAGAAGGTGCCATGAGGTGGGGCATTTGTATAAGGATTTCCCTCTCATTGTGGCGACAAATGCTGCTCAGTACAAAACGCTGGTTCTTGTGGGGACCCAACCCAAAGAGTCTTTCGGCTTCATCACACATCGTCACAAGAAGGGTTCGGATATGCGCTAGCAGCTTGACCCTCGTCATCCTACTCCATTGACAAAACTGAAATATTTTCCGCAAGAAATCGCTTTAGAGGCTCCACAGTAGCAAGAGGAGGATCTCGGCCCCATCACAGGTAAAGGAATCAGACTGCTGACAGTCTATCCAAATAAGTCACACACCTAACTTGGGGGTAATGGCACATCACCGAGCATAAGGGATTGGATATATATAAGCACTATCATAGGCCTTTCATCAAGGATTTCGGGCTCTTGGAGCCTGTTGATGAGCACGAATGATTAGAGGCTTTTTTGCTTTTACATTTTTTGCATATAGACTCTCTATTTATTTTGATGATATTATGTTTATCTAGACTCGCACAGTAAATTGTAAATATTGTTTATTTTGTTGAATCGTTACAGAACTTAAGATTATTTTTTGGATAGTATACAAATTATGCACGATGTAATCTGTGGACAATGCAACATGTAATTTTCTTTACACTTAATGAAAATTACAAAATTTTCCTTGGAAAAAATAAATAAATATAACTTAGTTATATATACAATATTTAACTATAACATAACATAACTATATTTAACTGCTACTTAACTATAACATCACATAACTATATATTATAGTTCTATATATAAAATATAACATAACATATGTAACTATATATAATGTAGCATGTAACATAACTATAATTATAGTTCATAACATAATCATATAATTATATATTTTTAACTATTATCAACTATAACATCATATAGCTATATATTATAGTTATGTTGATGGTGTAGGATACCACCAACATATAGGGGTCTCCTCGATGTGAAGTCCCAAATAGACCTCACACTGTTTGGCGTAGGAGCCCCATCCAGAGTATCATCCCAACCACCATAACACAAAGGTTCACATTGGTTTCAATCGATAACATAAGAGATCATATACATAGTCCTTGAATAAGCAAGTAAGTTGACATTGTGAAACACTAATCACAATGTGTAAAATGAGACCTGCACTAGCAGAAGACGAGAGTGAGTCTTTGGAAGGAAGTAATAGTACAAACCTAAGAGAGACACACTAGATCATGAAAATATTCATTAGCAAAATATTTCACATAACGATTGTTAAAGTGAATACAACACACATTCAACAATATGAGTACCAAAGCCACCGAAATAGTTAAATTTCTATAGTAGATATGAACACATCATATACCGTAAACATCCCAATAATAGTCCTAAAACATTCCCGATACATTCATTAAGTTTCAATTATGTGAAATATCCAAGTACACAGCTACAATGATGAGGCACTAGTTCTAGTAGTGGAACATTAAGTCACTTCTTACTACTCCAAAGAATATTTTTCTCTCTTATTCCAAGTAGAGAAACCAAGACTAGTTCTCCTAAGCATAAGCCTCCAAAATCCCTTTGCTTGAGTTATGAAGTTGCTTTTATAACAAGAGGAATGACCTTTCATTTCCTCTTTACTCTTAAATTTCCCTCATGACTCTTGGAATTCTAGTGTGTCCTTTGGGCTTCTAAACAACTCTTGAACTTATAATGACTTTTGGACTTCTCTAAATGACCTTTAGACTTCTCCTAAAGACATTTTTGTCCATATATGACTAAGTAACTTTCCACATATGTCTCTTGAACTTCCACACATTACATTTTGTCCTTTTCTTTAGAATACATCATTACATTTCACATGATGATATGGCATGACACCTGTTGACTTGTTAAAATTGGACAACTAGGTCCAAACTCCATGTTGTGATGCTCATATGAAGACACTGATATTTTTATTGGGTTCCAATTTCGAAGAGGTGCAAGATCGATCTAAAGATCATCTTGATCCGATGAGCAGAACATTTATTTTGAATTTATTTTTAATACTTTCAAAATATGTGTAGGTCAGCCTTAAGGTTTTACACCCCCAACAAATGTGTCACACACCCTCAATGATTGATATAAATAGAGTCAACGTTGGAGGACATTTCAATCATCTCATCACACACATCCTCATGATCTATAAATGATGTCGTAAATCTGGATGATGCTGGAAATGGATGTCGTAAATCTGGATGTCGTAAATGGATGCTGTAAATATGGATGATGTTGTAAATATGGATGATACCGGAAATGGATGTCGTAAATCTGGATGATGGCGGAAATGAATGCCGTAAATATGGATGATGCCAGAAATGGATGCCGTAAATATGGATGATGCCGTAAATCTGGATGTGGGATTCCTTTGTTGAATTATGTTGATTTTTGATGAGTTGTATTTAAGGGCTGTGTATGTGACACTTCTGGTTGGCTGACCGTATTAAGACTTTGCTAGTTGAAGCATCCTGTTGACCGTCATAACGCACCACCACATTTTTCTGTTTCTGGTTTGTCTTCTGTAGATCCACTGGTGTGTTCTATCAGCATTTTACTTGATTGTTTATGTGATTTCTGTACTGATAAGTAAAGTTGAATCAAGCATAGAACATCTTCAAAAATTTACATGGTATCAGAGCTGAGGTGAAGACAAGCCCTATTTGTAGAAATCATCAAAGAAGAAAATGGGTTCCACAAACTATGGCTTTAAGGAGGTTGACAAATTGAATGGGAAGGATGACTTACATGCTTGGAAGATGATATTGGATCTCAAATTGGAAGATCAAGATGTTGTGGACTATGTGCAGGGTAAAATCCAAGAGCCTCCATCCACTGCAACTACTACTGCAAAATCAAAGTACAAGAAGGGGGAAATCAAATCAAAGCTGATGATCAGGGACTCAATTCATATGAATCTGGTTTCCTACATCTTTGAACTAGGTCACTATGCTAGATAATGCCCTTTCAAGAAGGTCAAGAAAAGGAAGGCTCACTCCGGTGGAAATGGGCAAACTTTCAAAAGGTCAAGAAATTCCAGGTATGAGGAATAAAATGTTTTTTATCATAAAATAAATGAATTCATTCTTGTATATGCCCTCTTTGCTGCATCTCCACCTGACACTATGGATGTCTAGTTGATAGATAGTGGTGCCTCAATGCACATCATTGGGTTCAAGGAAGCATATACTAATATGGTTGAGAAGGATACTAATCTACAAATTATCCTTGGAGATAATGCCACATATCCCGTGAAAGGGACAGGGACTGTGACCCTCCACTTGTCTCAAGGTCAAGTCCTCCACTTGCAAGATGTACTATATGTACCTAATTTGAAGAATAACCTTGTGTTTGTTTCAGCCATGGAAGACAAAGGTTTCAATGTGGCATTCATTGATGGAAGCTGTGCATGTGGAAGAAGATTTTCAAGGAATCTATCATGATTGGGTTTAGAGTTGGTACACTCTACCAGGTTAGAGGAAGTCCACTGGGAGCGATGACATGTGATACTATCCGACAGACTAAAATATGGCATCGGAGGTTTGAACAACTTCACTACAAGGTCCTTCTCGAAGCAAGGAAGGTGGTGACGGGGATGCCTAAGTTCTCAAATAATCATGAAGGTGTATGTCAGGGTTGTACCGAAGGAAAGCATACAAGGGGACCTGTCCCCTAAAGTGTCGCAAAGACATCTGATTTCTTGCAATTAGTACATTCTGATCTGTCTGGTATGTTGCCTGTGACATCCTTGGGAGGATGTTCTTATTATATGAGACAAACAAATTCAAGAAATTTTTCAGAGGAGCTAGCATTAAGAGGGAGACCACAATGTCTGTGGGCTACAACGAAACTTCGAAGGCCTATAAAGTATATGTGCCTGGTCAAAGGGAAGTGGAGATATGCCACGATGTTACCTTTGACAAATATGCTTCCTTGAGGAAAGTAGTAAATCTTCCGAGATCTAAGGAAGATCATGAAGCAAGGCCTAGAAATCAAGAAGAACCGAAGGATGAGACGATGCCCGATGCTGAAGGACTAATGGACCCGATTGATCCACCTCCTTCAATAGGGAAGAGACCATCATGTCTCAGGGACACTCTCGAGGATGTTGAGGGACATATGGCCCCAAAGGGGGACATTCGTGAAAGCAAGAAGCTAAGTAGATACCAAGGTTATCTAGCAGCCATGAGTACTATTGTACAATTTGAGCATGGATCTTTTGAGGAAGCCGTAAAGCATCAAGTCTGGAAGGATTCTATGCATGAAGAGTATGAGTCCATAATGAAGAATGATGTCTGGGATGTGGTTCCAAGACTGGAGGACAAAGCAGTTGTCACCTCGAAATGGCTCTACAAGATCAAGCATGGATCTGATGGAAGTGTTGAAAAGTTCAAGGCAATATTTGTTGCCTGTGGCTTCTCTCAAAAGGAAGGCATAGACTATGATGATATGTTTGCACCTGTGGCCCGATATACCACCATCCGATCTATCACAGCCCTTGCTGCTATGCAAGGATGGAGTCTTCATCAGATGGATGTGAAGACCGCATTTCTGCATGGTGCGATAAAGGAAGAGGTGTATGTGGAGCAACCTCTGGGGTTCGAAGTCCAGGATCAGGACACCCATGTTTGAAAGTTGAAGAAATCCCTCTATGGGTTGAAGCAAGCACCCAGAGCTTGGTACGAGAGGATAGATAGCTACCTGATGAAGCCAGGCTTCACTCGTAGTAATGATAATCTGAACCTTTACTTCAAGGTTGATAGAGAGAAGCCTCTCATTCTGGTGTTGTATGTGGACGGCCTCTTCCTGACAGGTGATGTCCCTCTCATTCATCAGTGTAAGAGGGAGCTTATTGCTATGTTAGAGATGAAGGACCTAGGACTGATGCACTATTTCCTAGGCCTGGAGGTCTGGCAGAGACCTGGAGAGATTTTCCTTTCTTAAGGAAAATACATTGTGAAGCTTCTGGAAAGATTTAGTATGATGGACTGTAAGTCCGTGTCGACACCAATGGAGCTCAACTTTAAGAATTTGAGTGGCAGCGCTGCTGGGCCCGTGCTAGCAAATCCTACTGAGTATCTTCAACTCGTAGGGGCCCTGATGTTCTTAGTGAACACCCGTCCAGACGTATGTTGTGAAGTGAACACTTTGAGTCAACACATGGTTGATCATAACGTTCACTGGGTTGATGCCAAGAAACTATTGAGATATCTCTGAGGCACGATAGACCATTGGCTGAGATACACTGTCGAGAGTATGACACTCCATGGATATACTGATGCTGATTGGGCTAGCAGTGTGGTGGATCGCAAGAGCACATCTGGATGCTACTTTACACTTAGATCTACTTCGGGCAATAAACTGAAGTCGGTAGCCTTGAGCATCGCTGAGGCCGAATAAATTGTAACATGTATGGCTTGTTGTGAAGTCACTTGGTTGCGAAAGCTCTTCAATGAGTTGTTAGAGCATGTGCTAGATGCCACCGTTATCCTTTGTGATAACTAGAGGGGGATTCATTTGTCATAGAATCTCGGGTTCCACGATCGATCCAAGCATGTTGATGGTTGGTACCACTTTATTCAGGATATGGTACAGCGAGGCATCGTAAGGCTCGATCATATAGGAACTGATGAGCAGGTCACAGATATTCTCACAATGCCCTTGGGGAAGGTCATGTTCCTAACCTTCCGTGAGAATCTTGGTATTGTGGAATGACCCTATTCTGAGGGTCCTGTTGGACGATGAGCTCTGGGAGCTCTGGGGGGATTTGGGGATAGCTTCTCGGAGCTATAAGCAACCACAGGGCTAGGCTTGCCGAACCTTGTTGGTGTGCTTGGGCCCCACCGTTATGATGATTGAGTTGGTTCGCCTCTCATGATCTGTGCCTTGTATGCATCGTACCCATTTGAGTTCCAGACTCATGGGAAGTACCTCTCATTTGTCCAATGAGGTGGGAAAAGCTAGAGAATAGTAGCAAAGACTGATGGACACATCAAATATTGTCGTAATCTCTATCTAGGATGGCACAGTCCAACCTCTTGATCTGGGATCAAGTCCTAGTGAGGTTTCGGACCTCCAACTGACTTCGGGTCAGTGAAACTAACTTCGGGTTAGTATATGACTCTCTTGAGTCCTAGTGAGGTTTCAGACCTCCAACTGACTTCGGGTCAGTGAAACTAACTCTGGTTTAGTATATGACTCTCTTGAGTCCTAGTGAGGTTTCGGACCTCCTACTGACTTCGGGTCAGATAAACCAACTTTGGGTTGGTATGAGACTCTTTGTGAGTCCTATAGAGGTTTCAGACCTCTGGGTTGAATCTGTCAGTCGGGAATGATGTCTTTATGACTGATCCACTTCTGTTCTGAAATAAAGAAGTCAGCAAAGCAAGTTACGGCGAGATGACGCACGATGTTTGATTGCACAGGTGGATGGAGTTCTCCCCAGTTGAGAGGGAGTGTTAAAATTGGATAACTAGGTCCAAACTCCATGTTATGATGCTTAGATGAAGACACCAATATTTTTATTGGGTTCCTCTTTCGAAGAGGTGCAAGATTGATCTAAAGGTCATCTTGATCCAATGAGTAGAACATTTATTTTGAATTTATTTTTAATACTTTCAAAATATGTGCAAGTCGGCCTTAAGGTTTTACACCCCCAGCAAATGCGTCACACACCCTCAGTGATTGATATAAATAGATTCAACGTTAGAGGACATTTCAATCATCTCATCACACACATCCTCATGAACTATAAATGATGTCATAAATCTGGATGATGCCGGAAATGGATGTCGTAAATTATAAAGATGATGCTGTAAATCTAGATGATGACGGAAATGGATGCCGTAAATCTGGATGTCGTAGATATGGATGATGCTGGAAATGGATGCCGTAAATATGGATGATGTCGTAAATCTGGATGATGCCGGAAATCTGGATGCGGGATTCCTTTGCTGAATTATGTTGATTTTTGATGAGCTATCTTTAAGGGTTGTGTGTGTGACACTCTTGGTTGGCTAACCGTATTGAGACTCTGCTGGTTGAAGCATCCTGTTGACCGTCGTAACGCACCACCACATTTTTCTGTTTCTGGTTTGTCTTCTGTAGATCCACTGGTATGTTCTATCAGCATTTTACTTGATTGTTTATGTGATTGCTGTAGTGATAAGTAAAGTTGCATCAAGCATAGAACATCTACATAAATTTACATGACTACTATGATGACACTTGTACAAGTTACAACTTGACAATGATGACATGGACTTCGCAATGAGGTGACAATGTCAAGTTGTCTTCCTTGCTACTATGTCTTCAATCTTGATGGTAGATTTGATAAATACTTCATCTTCATGGAAGATCTACCTTTTTCTTCATATTCACCCTCCAAAGGGTCTTTAGTCCGTATTGGAACCCTCTGAGTCATCATGCAATGTATTCTTTATTTCTTGGTCCATGATCTACTTCATGTATCCATAATAGCTCTCTTTGTTCTTCTTCTCCGAATGTGTTTCTTTATGCTTTCTCCTTGCTATCTTCTTTGAGCATCACCTTGTCATGCTAAGAAGGTGCTCCTCCCAATGAAAAAAATTCATGATAAGGCAAAATCGGTCTTGAAATCATCTATTCTATCACTACCTAGCTCATGGAATGATCAACTCATGATAGGCCTATGGAAAGGTTGAAAGGAAGAAGCTTTATTAGGAGGGCGCAGTCAAATTCAAAAATGGTTGAGGAAGGCTACATCCTTCATTGTTACTGCTCCATGTACTTTGAAGAGGATCTCTCCTTGATCCAGCATAGTGGGGAAGTTGAAGGAGGAAGCTGGGTAGCTTGTTGCTCCAGAATTTTCCATGCACTATAAAGAAAATAGAAAAATACTTTAAAAGTGCAGTTTGACTGGTCAACGACTAAGAGGAAGCCTCCTTCATCCTTCCTACTATGTCGTGCAATGAATTAGAGAGGCTTAGGCAAGTGTCAGCGTAAGGGGGAAGGGGAAAAGGGAAGGATGAAGGCTTCAAGATTCAAAATGTTTTATGTGCTAAAGGAGAAATAAAAGGCCTTAAGGAAAGCACAATTTGAATGGTCAAAGGCTCATTGTCTCTTCAGACTGTGCCATGTTCTAAGGGAGATTTATTAAGGAATAGGCTTGAGCACAAAGTGCATTGGGAAGAGGGAAGGGTGAAGGGTTCAGGATTCAAGACTGCATTATGTGATCAAAGGAGTAAAGGCATTAAAGAAAATGTAGTTTGACTCAACAAGGGGTCACTATTGATTTGGAATGTGATTTTCCTTCTAGGTTAGTTCATTTTGACTCATCAATGGGGTATTTTCCATATGGAATGCGCTTTTCATTAAGGGAGGCCATAGGAAGGAAGCCACTTTTCCTTGGGGGATTTTCACTGCATTGGGAGGATAGGAGCATCTTTGCATGTTTTTCCTTTGCAAGAGGGCGGAAGAGGTCCATGTTGTTAGCTAGGAGTGATTTATGTGTCATGCAAGGCAGAGGTGACCAAACTCAGTATAGTGAGCCAATATAACCAAGAAGGATTAGGTGACTGCCCTTGGGAGGTTCATAATGTGCAGTAGATTTGAGGTGATCTTTAGGAGGACTTAGTGCACAAGTATTGGTGATAATAATTGCATCAATGAAGCTCATGAATAGGCTAATATCATATTCTGATAAGAGGGTTCATGCCTTCACAATTTGCGCTGGGAAGGAGGACCAATAAGGGCTCCAAAATTGCTAAGTGTGGGACCAACAAGGTACATGAAAGAATTCTAACATGCAAATGTAATATGTGCAAGATAAATCTTCAAAACAAACAAAAGATTATTCCAAATCGGTGAAAGAACAACAAGAATATTTTCCTTCACCAATGTAACTAAAGAACCAATCGATTGTAAGTAAAGGAAACTGGGTGAAAATTCCAAAGGTTAAAGGTGATGACACTCAAAGGAGATTAACACTGAGACACAGTTTAGCAAAAATGAAAGAAAAAACATGCAAAATTTGTTAAGAAATTGAGAAAAACATTTGAGAAATGACCAAATGAAATAAAATTAAGAATTTCTCAAAAAGAAAATTCAAAACACCCAATTAAATTGACAGAGACTCTATAAGATTGTAAACAATGTTAAGAAAGCATAAAAACAACCAATCTGGACTTAAATCAGAGAAACCCAAATTTTCAAAAAATTTATATATGTGCGCACGAAAACAGTGTAATATAATGCGCATACACATTTTTGTTAAGGGATAAGTGCTCAGATATGCACTTTGTTGCTAAAGGTAAAATGTGCAGTCCAAGAAAATTAAGAAAGAAAAAAAAAAACAAAGGTCTTAAACCAGAAATTTCAACTCTTAAAAAGGGTCTAAAGGTGTCAAGGGTCATAGCATGACACAATGGAGAACTCTCATTCCCCAGTGGAGTTTCCAATTTGTTATGGAAAACTTATACTTTTTGCGGACAAGAAGGATCTCCCTATATTTCCAACAAAACCTAGTAACAAACATCAAAAGAATTGCTACCTTTCCTTAGCCTATAACTGAAACAAGAAACATGCAGTACACAAAGAATCACTTACCTATTAGCGATGTGCTTGTAGAAGTCCTTTCAGTGCTTTCCACAACCATTTTTTCCTCATTGCCTTAGAGTCTTTCCAAATGCTTTCCACAACTTCTCCATGATGCTCCAAAAGAGATTTGTATAGACAAAAACATTCAAAGGGATCAAAGCATCTCACATATAAAATCAATGGTAAATGAAATCCCTAAATTAACCTACAACATATAGTTGAATAAATAATCAGTTATAAACCATGCGAGTGATCAAGGAATCTTGCAAATAACATCAAAATAGACGCAATTAGGAAATAACAACTACTTTGTATTAAACTCAAAGGAGAACAAGCTTACAACCTGGTTGCCTTGATATCACAAGCCTCTTCCAATGGTCTTAGTTCCTTCCCTTGATGAAAAACTCTTCAGACCCAAAACCAATAGCATAAGTTTACAAATACAAGACCCCCCCATTCCTCCAGTCCTATGCTCAATTTATAGGTAGGAGGAAGAGGCTTCTAGTTCCTCTTATCAAGGGATATGATGTTGTTGAGCCCTAGAATTGCCTTCTCTTTTACAAACCTTCACTTCATTTCATCATTCTTTTATCACTTCATAAGCCTAAAATCAATGAAGAATGATTAGGATTGCTTAAAGGTTACATGAAATTGATTAACATATTGTATTTTCATGGTTTTTGCTGTTTTAATAATTTTGTGCAAAATAGCTACAGAATACAGACGTTCCGTAGCCGATCACGCGTTCCACAGCTATTTTAGTGTTTAAATGGGTTACAGGTGTCGTCTCAAAGAAAAGCACATATGGGTGAATTTCAGACTTCATCCACATCATTCCTTGCTCCCTACAAAGTCTGAGCACAATTCTACAGGTGGTTATGCACGTGGGAAACCAAAACTAAGAGATAGACTTCTACCGGGACAAGAACTCTATAGTTGTCTTCAGCAAAAGTCCGAGGCCTTCAAAAGAGTTCTAATTTGATTTTAGTTTTAAAAGACACTTGTCCCTCTATTTTATCAAGGGCAGTTATGTATTTCCCTTATAAAAATAACTCGAGAGACCAAGATCCAGCTAGCTAGTTGATGTTTTGTTGTTAGTTCTCCAAGACTGTGTTACTCTGTTTTTTCTGAACGTTTTCCTTTAATAAAAGAAGTTCATCTTTGATGCATGAATTGAAGAAAAGTTAAGGAGTTAAAGATTTGTATGCTGATCTAGTGGTAGAGGGCCCCTACTGCCCGAGAAGCTCCGTGCATATTGTGTAGATAAGTAATTTTATCTCGGTTTCATTCCTAGTTTAATTAATTTTCTGAACTTTGTGTTTTCATGCTTACTTACAGCGGATGCCACAGTTAGTATTATCCTTACAAACTCTTCCAAAATACCACTCACATTGGATGGGATATAACTGTAGTATTTAGGAGTTAGTTGCATTTCTCTTAACTTTATGGTTTTGTGCTCAATTACATCAGTTGTTACAGCTAGTCATGATCTTATAAACTCTTCCAAAATATCACTAACTTCGGATGAGACATAGATGTGATGTTTTAGAGCTTTGTTGCGTTTTTTTGAATTTTATGTTTTCATGCTCATTTTCATAACATGTTATAGCCAGTCCTGTTCTATAAACTATTCCAAAATACCACTAATTCCGAATGAGACAGAGCTGAAACATTTTAGTGATTAGTTGCATCTTTAGTCTAGTTGTAGTACTCCGGAGGTAGATGTCACTCTAGTTTAATTCTGTCACCGTGTTTCAAGTTTGATAATGGCACTCTAATATAACTCTATCCACTGTACTTTAAGTTAGATTCTAGTTCAATTCCAGTTCACTATATTTCAAAGTTAGGTTAAAACATTCTAGTTTAGTTGTGATCATTGTGTTTCAAGTTCGATCAATTACATTTTAGTCTAGTGTTATCTATTGTTCTTTAGGTTGTATTCATTTTCAACATTAAATTTCACGGCCTTCATTATTTACAAACTAATCTTGTTCTGACTTTCTATTAATACATCATCATCTGGACAGGAATTAGTGATATCAGTTTAAGGCCTTGATTGTTCTGCAACCTTTTGCAATTTCACAAATAAGCTTTTTCCCAAAATCATTCCAGAAAATCTCTAACTTTCGGATGAGGCTTAGTAGTGACAAGTTGAGCTGCAGAATGGATTAATCTTAGCATTCAGAGTAGAAATCTTATTGTGTTACAAATAATCTTTTTCAATTGTGTTCCAATAAACTTCTAGCCATGGATGAGATTCTTTGTAATATTGTAAGATGATTGTTTGCTTAGGAGAACCTCATTTGCACTAAACTTCTCCTTTTCTCAAGCTATTCCAACATATTTCTAATGAATGAATTGGATGGGTTTATGTTATGAGTTATTGAATTCATGTTGTGATTTAGTTCCTTGCTATGAGTCCTTATCAAACTTTGCATTTTCTGCTCTTTAGTGCCTTACACAGTTTAGAATAGGTTTGGCTTTGTTTTAGTGTAACTATCCACTTCTCTTTACCAACACTTTGTTCTTTTCCTTTTTTAACATAAAACCATAAAACCAAAAACATCAGAAAAACACTAAATACAACGTAGTGAGAAACAGATACCTAGGCACATATAGTGCACCACACTTCAGCAGTTTACTAGCCCTAGTTGACAGTTTATGACCTCAATTTAGGAACACTAATTTGAGCACTAAATTTTGGCGCCATTGCCGGGGAAATGTAACTAGGTAACCTTATTTCTTACATCCAAAAAAAAAAACACTTCAATCACCTACCACACCCACTATATCATGTGGTGCAGTAAGAGCCACACATCCACATCATGAATTCATATTTGCAGGTAGAAGAAGAGGTGACAAAGGAGGTTGAAGAAATGGATGGAGATGATGACAATGAGGAAGATCCTTTTGGATTTCCTATTCAAGAAATTGATATCAACATTCAAATGAAGAACATCCATCCATCTGTACTTCCTAATTTCAAAGGTATGAGATCAGAAGACCCGGAAACTTTTCTTTTTGAATTTGAAATAATTTGTAGATCTTATGGCTATTCATTGCACATTCAAAAATTGAATTTGTTTTCGGCAACATTGAAGGATAGAGCTCTTAGATGGTTCATGACTTTAGGAACAAATTCTATAAGGACATGGGATGATATGAAAAGAGTATTTTTGGAAAAATATAAAGGTTATTGCATGTACCATGACCTTAGAAATGAAGTCTTTAAGATGAACCAAAAAGAGGATGAAAGCCTAGAAGATTTAGTGGAGAGATTTACTTATAATATCAAAAGATCTAAATTGCATAATTTAGGATCAAATGCATTAAAAACTCTCCTACTAAATGATATAAAGGATGAATGGATTGATCTTCTTAATCTTGTGGGAAAAGGAGATGTCTATCGATTGTCATTTCAAGAAAAAGTTTATTGAACTATTGTTATATCAAGGAAAATGAGATGTGTAGATCCCTCACAAGATCCATTTATGGCAGGAGGCTAAATAAGAAAAATTGACATCTAAGATTGGTAAGTCAAGTAAGAACCTAACAATTTGCTAAACATTCTTGATAATTCAAATGAATAATGACATCAAAGAATGCAAAACAATAAGAATGCAAAACAAGCGAAAATTTGCTTCATACAGTCATTGCTATTTTGCCTAAAGATGAAAACATGTACATGCATGAATGTCCACTTGATAACATTAAAATGTGTAAAATTTGTGCAGGATCACATACTACTGAAGATTGCCCATCATTACGAGGGTTGAAGGCAATTTACCAGAAGGATAATGGAGCAAATCAAGCACAAGAGCAACTTTGTTATGTAGCTCCAAGAGGACTATGGTAGCCTCATCAACCCAATATGATGCAATATCCTTATGCATAGTATCAAGGTTATGCACAACAATCTCAAGGTAATTGGAAAACACCCTTGCCTTGGAAACCTTGGCCATCTCAATCCCAACCTCAAAACCAATCTTGGCAACAAAGTTGGCAAAGGCCTTATAAAGGAAATCCACCATATCCTCAATCTTTCCCTCTCTATCCTCAATACCATCATCAATGTTATTCATACCATTCGCCTCCACCACAACATCAAAATCACCCTCATTTGACCTCAATTCAACCTTTTCCATTACCATCCACACAAACACCCCAAAGATTCCCCACTTCACTACCTCTACAACCATTTCATATCCCCAACAATAAAACACCTCAATCAACTTACAACTCTGAGGTATTTCAAAATGATTCACCATCATTGAAGAACAACAACCAGAAGAAGAAGACTCAGATAAGGTCCAAGAATCATGGATGTCTATTGATAAAGAGGAGATATTGGAACCAGAGATTGAAAAGTCTCATGCATGCCTATCACCAGATTCTATGAATGAAGATCACATCTCCGAAGACTTGCATTTTATGATAGAGGAAAGACAAGGAAGACAAGATTACATTGAATCTTGGTTCAAGTCAGTCATTGGATCAATTCCTCAGTAAGTATTCTAATATCCCAGACGTATTAAATAGGAAACGGTTAGCATCTCACCTGTCAAATTTTCATCAAAGTGTCTTCCAAACTGCATATGAGTTTGTATCATCATTAGGACATGGTTCCACATAGAGTGACCTTCATATGCTTGAAATAAATTTTCTTTCTGAAGTAGGAGACATTAAGCCATGAAAAATACTGGTCTATTGATAACAAGCTTCTTTGAAAACATTCTACAGACTTTGGCAGAAACCAGGTCTTGGTGAGAAAAGTTCACAATAAGTTCTGCAATTTCATGATGGTTTCAATCTTTCATGGTTCTTGAAATCATTCTTGGTTCTATGCTCGAGTTGGATGATGTGGAATTCCTTAAGGTCCACCTTCCAATAGATCTTGTCCCATCGACCTCAACACTTTATATGGGATCAAGATTAGAGATTATTTGAAGTGCCTTAGAGCTTGCATTCATCAATGGCAAGCCTCCTCGTTGATAACAATGGGAATACAACAATGTCTATTGATTGTCAAATCTTATGAGCGACTAGACTTGACCATTTAGGTAAAATCACAAATAAGATACTTTAGAGTGTTTCAGCCTCATTTGATTATGGGTGAGGGTTGTCTGGCATTTGATTCATGATTTTTATTTATTGTTGGTGTCAATGATTTGTTCTCATATGAGCAAACATTTATTATGAAGTAATTGTACCATGAATATGTTTGATGAAGACAATGGTTTTATGGAATCAACAACAACTATGACAGTCTCATTTTATTAGTTGTATGATCTTTTCAGATTAAACAACATTGAGAAAGTGTGATTCTGTAGCTATTGTGTAGCGACTTTGCTTTTGTTTTTGCAGCATTTCAGAAGCGATTTTGGCTGTATTACAGAAGAGCGGGTAAATAAAAATTATGAGCTTCTGGGTTTTCTCATAATATGATAAATTGAGTAAGCGCGGACAAAATTTGAAAAAAATCATTTTTTTAGGGTGCTTCAGATGGGTTTTTCAGGCAGATTTTCATTTTTCAGCATTATGGACAGATTAGGACATATTTCAGTATTTTTGCACAGCAGCACCTTTTATTCATCAAAATGAAATTCTGGAAGCATGTGGTAGTAGAGAAGGTAAAAATACACAGTTTCCATTTTGAATCACTCAATTCGGCCTTAAAATGAGTTCGTGGCGTACTTTTTTTGTTGCAACATTGGGCAAAATGAAGGGTGAAACAGGGCAGAAATTGATTTTATCATAACTTTCAAACCGTGCATCTGTTGGTCCTGAAATTTTTATGGTAAATGCATTGAGGTAGGGTGAATAAACACAGAAAATTTCAGAAAATTTTAGTGTGTATTTTTCAAGAATTTGGCCACTTTCACCTACAGCCATTTCTCATTTTTCGGGAGATCCGTGCAACCAATGGCAGATATTTTTCGTCAGAAGATGCATAATAATATTGGTAACAACCTCAGAAAATTTCAGGGAAGTCTGATGTTCCATTTGAGAGAAATTGCAAAATTCATTTCATTTTACAATTCCACTCCATCCCACTCCACTTTCACTCCATCTCACTCCACTTTCACTCCATCTCATGCCATTTTCATTTCATTTCACAAGTCCTATTCCACTTTCAATCCATTACATTTCACATCCATCTTCCATAGTCATACTTCTTTTCTTTTTACAGATTGCATGTTGCAGCCACATCTTATTCAGCAGTTCTGACACAATTGTACAGCCTACAAAGAAATGATGATTACAGGAAATTGAAGGATTCTGTTTTGAAGACCAATATGCTAAAAGAGGACCAAAGGAAAAACATCAAGCACAACAATTAACAAGGTCAAAAATTCTGAGGTAAATTGTGAAAATTATTTTAATAGCAAAAAGTTAAAACATGAAATAGATACAATGTGTATAATCATATGTTTCCTAAAACAACCTATCATTCGAATTGATTAACATATCTTGGCCATATCCCTTATCCAACATTCCAACCTACTATTCCACATCTCCTTAAGATTGTATCATTCACTTATTTCACCGCAAGTTCATCATAAATTCTCCATCAGATCCATAGCCACTTCATTTTCCCTTATAGTTTAATTACCTCCATCCATTCACCTCCATTACACTTTGCAACCAATCCATCTCTAAGTGCAGAAAGGTAATTCTGAGGGTGAAGCATCATTCTTCAACTAATCCATCTTCAGACACAGAGATACAGTTTCAAAAATAAATCATTAGACTCTGTAGTCAATCTAGCTTCAAGCATAGAAAAGTAATTCTGAAAGGAAGATAATCTGCATAGAGGAGGAATGTGGCTAATTGTCAGGACAGAATCAGTTGAAGTCAAGTATTTGGAAGGATATCCACAAGTCAAGGAGCTACTACAACAAGCAAGGAGGCTAAATTTTATAGAGAATTTTGATGGCTTCCATAAGGAGATTACAAAATCATTTTCCAAATCTTTTGATGGAGCAGAAGAAGAAAAATTGGCATGGTTATTGAAAATAAACTTGACACTCCACTACAGGAGGAAGATGAAGAACCAATTTCTGAAAATTTAACAGAGATTAGAAAATAGATTAGGGCCAAAAGAAGTAGAAAGATAAGGTTGGATGTTTTAACAGAGGTTTCAGAGCACATGGAATAAGTTTTTATGAAATTGCATGAGGACATGCAATAGTCTTGCAGTGGGGGTATGTTGAGCCCTAGAATTGCCTTCTCTTTTACAAACCTTCACTTCATTTCATCATTATTTTATCACTTCATAAGCCTAAAATAAATGAAGAATGATTAGGATTGCTTAAAGGTTACATGAAATTGATTAACATATTGTATTTTCATGGTATTTGTTGTTTTAATAAGTTTGTGCAAAATAGCTACAGAATACAGACGTTCCGTAGCCGATCACGCGTTCCGCAGCTATTTTAGTGTTTAAATGGGTTACAGGTGTCGTCTCAAAGAAAAGCGCATATGGGTGAATTCCAGACTTCATCCACATCATTCCTTGCTCCCTACAAATTCTGAGCACAATTCTACAGGTGGTTATGCACGTGGGAAACCAAAAATAAGAGATAGACTTCTACCGGGACAAGAACTCTACAGTTGTCTTCAGCAAAATTCTGAGGCCTTCAAAAGAGTTCTAATTTGATTTTAGTTGTAAAAGACACTTGTCCCTCTATTTCCTCAAGGGCGGTTATGTATTTCCCTTATAAAAATAACTCAAGAGACCAACATCCAGCTAGCTAGTTGATGCTTTGTTGTTAGTTCTCCAAGACTGTGTTACTCTGTTTTTTCTGAACGTTTTCCTTTAATAAAAGAAGTTCAGCTTTGATGCATGAATTGAAGCAACGTTAAGGATTTAAATATTTGTATGTTGATCTGGTGGTAGAGGGCCCCTACTGCCCGAGAAGCTCTGTGCATATTGTGTAGATAAGTAATTTTATCTCTGTTTCATTCCTAGTTTAATTAATTTTCTGAACTTTGTGTTTTTATGCTTACTTACAGCGGATGCCACAGTTACTATTATCCTTACAAACTCTTCCATAATACCACTCACATTGGATGGGATATAACTGTATTATTTAGGAGTTAGTTTCATTTCTCTTAAATTTATGGTTTTGTGCTCAATTACATCAGTTTTTACAGCTAGTCGTGATCTTATAAACTCTTCCAAAATATCACTAACTTCGGATGAGACATAGCTGTGATGTTTTAGAGCTTTGTTGTGTTTTGTTGAATTTTATCCTTTCATGCTCATTTGCATAACATGTTGCAGCCAGTCCTGTTCTATAAACTATTCCAAAATACCACTAATTTCGAATGAGACAGAGCTGAAACATTTTAGTGATTAGTTGCATCTTTAGTCTAGTTGTAGTACTCCGGAGGTAGATTTCACTCTAGTTTAATTCTATCACCGTGTTTCAAGTTTGATAATGGCACTCTAGTATAACTCTGTCCACTGTACTTTAAGTTAGATTCTGTTTCAATTCCAGTTCACTGTATTTCAAAGTTAGGTTAAAAACATTCTAGTTTAGTTGTGATCACTGTGTTTCAAGTTCGATCAATTACATTTTAGTCCAGTGTTATCTATTGTTCTTTAGGTTGTATTCATTGTCAACATTAAATTTCACGGCCTTCATTATTTACAAACTAATCTTGTTCTGACTTTCTATTAATACATCATCATCTGGACAGGAATTAGTGATATCAGTTTAAGGCCTTGATTGTTCTGCAACCTTTTGCAATTTCACAAATAAGATTTTTCCCAAAATCATTCTAGAAAATCTCTAACTTTCGGATGAGGCTTAGTAGTGACAAGTTGAGCTGCAGAATGGATTAATCTTAGCATTCAGAGTATAAATCTTATTGTGTTACAAATAATCTTTTTCAATTGTGTTCCAATAAACTTCTAGTCATGGATGAGATTCTTTGTAATATTGTAAGATGATTGTTTGCTTAGGAGAACCTCATTTGCACTAAAATTCTCCGTTTCTCAAGCTATTCCAACATATTTCTAATGAATGAATTGGATGGGTTTATGTTATGAGTTATTGAGTTCATGTTGTGATTTAGTTCCTTGCTATGAGTCCTTATCAAACTTTGCATTTTCTGCTCTTTAGTGCCTTACACAGTTTAGAGTAGGTTTTGCTCTGTTTTAGTGTAACTATCCACTTCTCTTTACCAACACTTAGTTCTTTTCCTTTTTTAACATAAAACCATAAAACCAAAAACATCAGAAAAACACTAAATACAACGTAGTGAGAAACAGATACCTAGGCACATATAGTGCACCACACTTCAACAATTTACTAGCCCTGGTTGACAATTTATGACCTCAATTTAGGAACACTAAGTTGAGCACTACAGATGCTTAAGAGGAGGATATTAGTTCCATGAACCAAGGGATGAGGCACAAGTATGTAGTGGTTCGAGGTTTCTAATTTGGATAATATTACTCCATCAAAGATTCTATAATTTTCTTTTTATTTTTACTTGTGTGAACAAGATTGCGCAGTTTATAGTGGAAGATAGTGCGCAAAATTGTGCAAGCCACAATGGTAAAAATTTCACATGTGCAGGTAATGGTTAGAAAAACTACACAAATGCTCAAAAATGGTTTTTAAGTAGTGCAACCCAAAATTCCTTTTGTCCCTAGTATTGTTTTACTTCAAGCTTCATAGGGGATTCACTTGAGACACTCGCCGGATGGCGAGAGATCCTAATCGACTATCATGGTGACAAAATTTAGTGTAACAGGGGGTGGAGGGAAAAATTAGAGAGAACTAATATTTTCCTCCATCAACACCCACACCCTCATAAATTTAAGTTCTCTCTAATACTTCACCTCTAACCCCACCCTTATCCCCCTAAGTTGAATTTAAGTTTAGGTTCTCGAACCCCCACCTATATGAGGGTAGGGATGAGGGAAAACCCACCTAATTTTCCTCCTCATGCCCACCCTACACATAGGTTGTTTAATTTAATTTATCTCTAATATCTCCCCCCATGCCCACTTATATGGTTTAAGTTCTCTCTAATATTTTCCCCCACCCCAACTTATATGGTTTATGTTCTCTCTAATATTCTCCCCCTCCTATAAGAATTAAGTCATCTCTAATATTTTTTCCACCCTCGCCCTCATATAAGTGGGGATGGAGGATGAGGGGGCGGGGGGAATATTTGAGAGAACTTAAATTCAAGATTAAGTTCTCTCTAATACTTGTGCCACCTCCCCCATCCACCATCCACACCCTCGTAGAGAGAATTTATATCTGAGTTTAATCTCTCTCTAATATTCGCCCCAAACCCCGCCCTCATGGTGGGGGAATTATTAGAGAGAAATTAAGTTTAATTTTAAGTTTGAGTTCTCTTTAATATTTTCCCCATGCCCTCATCTTCATATCACATAGGTGCTTAAGAAAGGTTTTTGAGCCACCAAGAGTACCTTGGGGTTGAAATGGGGTTGGGTAGCGACTGAAGCCCGCGCCCCTGCGCCTGAACCCACGTTTTTGCGCCTTCCTCGGCCCCTCGGCCCTTTAGCCCTTCAACTTCTGCTGATCGCGATCCGGCTCCAGCATGGCCACTCCGGAGTCCTCCCCGGAGATGGCCGCCTCTTTGATCCAGGCTCGAGCCTTCTTAGATCTTATTAGCACCTTGGCTCCTCCTCGACCTAGACCAGCGATTTCCAAATTCATAAAAAAGCTTAAAGGTTTACAAGAGGTTGTTCTCCTTCCCTCTCTCCCTCGTATGGCTGCTATTTCTTTGGCAGAGAAGGGATTAATAGGTCAGTTTAGGGGACTCTAGCGCTCACCGAAGACAGTACAACGATGGGTTGAATGCAACTGGTCAGACAAGATCAACGGAAAAATCTCCATCTGATTCGTGGAAGGGGATATTTTACCTTCCACTTTGAAACTAAAGAAGACAAAGATCTGATCCTCAGAAATGGACCCTATTTCATGGACACCAGGGGCTTGTACCTCAACAAATGGATGCCGGATTTTGATCCTGAATTCGATGTTCCGAATGTTGTACCTGTTTGGGTGTGCCTCCCACACCTCCCTCTTCATTGTTTGGAGGATGATTCAAACAAAGCTATTGGAAATGCAATTGGAAAATTCATTGATCAAAGTGAACCAAAGGATAACATGCAAGCCTGCGCCAAGATCTGTGTCGAAGTGGATTTGGGCAAAGGTCTCCCTGAGGCCATCAAATTAAAAGTCGACGAATGGACACACATTCAGCAAATTGATTATGAGCAGATCCCGTTCAAATGTAAGGTATGTCACAAATATGGTCACTTTGCTAATCGTTGTTCAAAAATTATTGATGTTGAAAGCCTAGAGATGGACTGGCAATGGGAAACTGTTAAGAGAAATAAAACCAATCCGAACCCTAAGAATGTGTCCCATGTTGCTCCTCCCCCTAAGTCTAATCCCTTTCCCTCTTCTTCCCCCCTGATCCCGGATCCAAGCAATCCCTCTGCTTATTCCACTCCCCCCAATTCACTGGAGTAATCCAAACCTTTCTCATCCATCTCCCTCCCCGATGAAGAGCCTCCCCTTTCCATTCCTTTCACTCAACATGACTCCCCCAAAATCTCCCCCTCCATCCTCCTCCCAAGAACCCTCTTCTATCAGAATCACCAGGAATTCATCTAAGGAACATGGGGCAAATCTAGAAACTCAAAAAAAGTAGGGCCTTGGAAGAAAAAATACAAGGCAACAACGTGATGAAAATGCGCAAAAGGTTCTAGAATTGGGAACACAAAACCCCATTGAAAATTACATATTGGGACAAAACAACAAGGACACAGGGAAAAAGGAACAGGGAGGGAAAGAAACTTTCTGAACAACGTTTTTGCAATGATGAAATTTCTCTCGTGGAACAGCAGGGGTCTAGGGAACCCCTCCAAATTGGCAGCCCTAAGAGATCTTACAAATCAAGAGAAACCGGAAATTATCCTCCTACAAGAAACAAAGCAAGGAGAATTAGAAATGAAGGCAATAATAAAAAAAACAAAGCACTATGATGGCACCCTATCTAAGTCAAGGGGAGCCTCTGATGGTTTAGCTACTCTTTGCAATTGCAACATATGGAAACAAAAAGACATCATGGTAAATCATAATTGGCTCAAAGTGACTTTAGAAAACTACATAGATCATGGTATAGGGACAAAGGACTTTGCTGGAGCTCCATAAAGGAAAACATGAGCAATGAGGACAACAACAACATCATAATGGGAGGAGACTTCAACCTTATTCTTCATGCAAACGAGAAAAGAGGAGGTTGTTTCAGCCAAGATCCTTCCAGAAATCAACTTGAAGATATAATGCAAGATCATGAGTTGGTGGACATAGCTCCAAAGAATCGTAGATACACTTGGAGTAATAGAAGAATAGGCAGAGGTAACATCATGGAAAGTCTTGAAAGAATCCTGGTCGTTGTCACACTAATTTATCATTACTCCATAGCTACTGCAAATGTGCTCACATTTCTAGCCTCAGATCATTATCCCATTACTCTCACCTTTGGAGATCACCGCTCTCTTGGCCCCATTCCCTTCAAATACAGTCCCCTTTGGAATGATATTCCGGATGCAAACCAGGTGGTGTGAAACATTTGGATACAACATGTTGAAGGTTCACCAAATTTTATATGGGAGACCAAATTTTAAAAAAAAAACAAAGTTGGCCTTAAAGGATTGGGCCAAAACTCAATATAAAGAGCCTGATCAAATCAAGACTGAAATCAAAATCCACCTAGATGAAGTTCATGGAAATATTGGAAATCAAGGACTCAATCAAGATCTTCTCAATCAGGAAAAAAAATCTCTATTGGCAGCTCTATCGAGCCAACAGAAATGAAGAAGAGAAATGGTGCATTAAGTCAAGGAACTTATGGCTTCAAGCTGGTGATAAAAACACAGTTTTTTTTCATAATCAAACCACTATCTGCAAAGTAAAAAACAACATCGTATCCTTCATTGAAAAAGCTGGCCAACTTCATACAGACCAAGAAGCGATTAAAAGTGCAGCTACAACGCATTTCAAAGAGCTCCTCACTAAGACAAGCATGCCTGAAGATTACTCGAATCTGCTGCAGCACCTTCCATCCTTGATCACCGAAGAGATAAACAACACTCTCAACAGAGAAATTGATGAAGAAGAGGTCAAGAATGCAATCTGGACCCTGCATCCGGATAAATCTCCTGGACTAGATGGGTTTTATATCACCTTTTACAAAACATATTGGGATCTTATTAAAAAGGATCTTATGAAAATGATACATTGGATCCAACGCAAGAAAAAATTTGGGGGGTACACTAACTCTACATTCCTTGCCCTTATCCCCAAAGAAAATTGCCCTTCCTCCTTTTCTAGATTTAGGCCCATCTCCCTTTGCAACTCCTCCTATAAGCTCATCACTAAAATTCTGGCCACCCGTCTCAAACCTCATCTTAATAATCTCATCTCGGAAAATCAAGGAGGCTTCATATCTCAAAGACAAATAACTGACTCCATCCTCCTTGTTCAAAAAGCCATACACTCCAGCTTCTCACGCAAAGAAAAAGGCTTTATCCTAAAGCTAGACCCTGCCAATGCCTTTGATAGGGCCAGGCATTCTTTTCTCTTAGTCGTGCTTAAGAAAATGGGTTTTGACCAAACCTTCCTTGCCCTTATCAACTCCTGCATCTCAGGCCCCTGGATATCTCCTCTCATCAATGGCAGACCTGCTCCTTTCTTCCAATCCACTAGAGGATTAAGGCAGGGTTGTCCTCTCTCCCCCTACCTCTTCATCCTCATGGCAGAATCCTTCAGCAAAGCGTTGGATCATATGAGACGGGTGGGTCTTATCACCGACATCAATTTTGGTAACGGAGTTAAAAATATGAATCATTCCCAATTTGCAGATGACACTTTGTTGATGGGAGGAGCATCCAACATCATTACTCAGCGATTTAAAAATGTCTTGGAAAAATTCATGCTCTATTCTGGAGGACTGATAAATCATCACAAAAGTTGCATTTATGGATGGAATGCATCTAATCAAACCTTACACGGCATTGCTAACATCTTTGGTGTTCCTTGCAAATTGAATTGGGATCATTTCACTTATTTAGGCATGCCTGTAAGTATCAATCCCTTGAAGTTTGAAATTTGGAATGTCACTATCAATAAAATGGAGAGGAAAGCTCAACAATGGGGCTCATCATGGCTCAACCCTGCAGGGCGCCTTATCTTACTCAAATCTGGGCTTTCTTCCCTTCCTTTATATCAATTCACCCTCCTACAAGCTCCTGCCATCATCCATCTTAAAATTGAAGCCATCATTAGGCATTTCCTATGGCAAGGAGGAAAGAATGATAAAAGAAAATATAACCTCATCAAATGGAGGCAAGCAATACAATATCGGAAGCATGGAGGTATTGGAGTCCACTCACCCAAAATCCTGAAAAAAAAACCTTTGGAGGAAAGATTGTCTGGAGGCTTATCAATGGAAACTAGGCTTGGTGGAAAAAAGTCCTAGAAGTTAAGTATCTTAATTCCACCCGGTAGCAGCTCTTTGACCAAGATATTCCTAACGGACCTTGTTCTAAAATCTGGGCTCTTTGCAAAAAAGCCATCCCCTTCCTAGCTCAAAACCTCTCCAAAGTTCCCATGGGAGGAAACACCATCAATTCTGGAACTGATCGAATTATGGGACAAATACCCATTATTGACAGGCCTGACACTCATCGCATTCTCCTCTTCTTCAGCAATATGGGTTTTAAATTTTTGAGTCAATTCTCCAAATGGGACAATCAAACCCAAATTTGGACTGGATGGAACTTTCCTAAAGTTCTTGCCCACCTTGAAGATGATCTTAGCAATTTCCAAACCCACCTTCATGGCTCTGCCCCTTTAAAAAAAGACGGCATTGACGGATTTCGATGGGACCCCTCTGGATCAATGTTCACCATCAAAGTAGCCTATTAGTATCTTTGTAATGGCCATTATCCAACGCCTATTTGGCCATCATGGAAGGATGTTTGGAAATCGGAAGCTATACCCAAGATCAAGTTTTTCATATGGCTTCTTTTGAAATATAAAATTTTAACCTCTAAAAATGTCAAAAAAAAGAGGTGTAATAGGACCATAAATGTGTCCAAATTGTCAAAATGCTGAAGAGACAGTCCTACATCTCTTTATAGGGTGCCCTTTGCTTCCCGTTGCTAGGCTGAGCTCACCTCCTTTTTTCAGCCTTGTTGGATGCATTATCGCTCTATTGTTGAGGTTCTCCACTCTTGGAAAAATAGCTTCCCATGGGGGAAAATGAAGAAAAAAATTTCAAAGAGAGTTTGGGATACCCTCCCTTATGTGGCTTTGTGGAACATTTGGCTTTCCAGGAATAGGAAGATCTTCAGGAACAAAGAGCCATCCTTCAGGAAAGTGTGTAGCAAAACTTGGAGCCTCACCCTTGAAACAATCTCTACTAAGAGAAACAGTAAGATCGACCACAGTGAACTTTGTGTGGAGGAAAGGATCTTCCTGGGAGACCTATTGGATAGAAATAGCAGCAGAAACCCTCCTCCTAAATATCCCTATAGAACAGATGTAATCTGGAAGATCAAGTTTAAAGAGGAGGACTTCACCTATTGGATAAAGAACAGTGCCAGACCCTCTCTTTTCTTTGATGGAGCTTCAAAATCCAATCCGGGCATTGTAGGGGGCAGGGGCATCATAAGGAGTGAAAATGGCAGCACTCTCACAACTTTTGAATGGGGTCTTGGCACACTCTCTAATAACAGAGCAGAGACCTTAGCCCTCCTTTAAGGCTTGTCTCAGTTAAAAAAATCTTAAAATCACAAATGCTATGATTTTTGGAGATTCCTCCATTATCATCAACTTGATGATCCATGACTGACCAGCTGCCAACATCGCTCTTCACCAAAACATCAATAGATGTCGTAACCTCTTGGATCATATGAAGGATGTTTCATTCTTCCACATACTCTGAAATCACAACAAGGATAATGATCTTCTGGTCAACAGAGCCTGCGCTCGTATCCCGGGGCAATTGCTTTGCAATGATGTTGTAAATATTATTCCTCTGCCACGATTTTGACCCTGACTGCTCCTAGATTCTATTCGATTTTCCTCTTTGGCCCCTCAGAACTTACCTGCAATCTTCATACCCTCACATCTACCTCACCCATGATCTTATCTCTTTGGTTCTCCCCCATAGCTACTCTCTTCCTTCCACTCTCTCCTATTTATCCCATCACCTCCCGCTCCCTCTGTCATTCCCCTCTTTCCTCCTCGAGTTTTGCTTGCCTCCCTCCGTAGACCTATCCTCTCATTTCATTGGGCCCTTGCTCCTTTGGGCCTCTGCTCCTGTGCTCAACGCCCTCGATTCCTTCTCCTCTTGATTCTCGCTCGATCCTCCATACTGTTGTTACCTTATTAATTCTCTTGTTAATATGACTGCGCCATTCTTGCGCTGCTCTGCCTCACCAGATTCTCCCAGTAAATACTGAGTGCATTATTAGCAGTTACTTTGTGCATATTTGTGCAAGTGTTAACAATATTCTGCCTTTTTGTAGAGCTTGTTATCAAGCATTTCATCCCCATTTAGCAGCTATCTCCAACAGCATGGCTCACAGCGAAGAGTGTCTCCACTACGCGGATCTTCAAGCTGAGCTTGAACAAATCAGAGCTCATCAAAAGATTCTTGATGCAAAGCTGAAAAATGAGGTAAAAATATTGGATGACAAACATGAAGCAGATGTTAAAGTCTTTCTCTCAAGGGTTTCCTCTCTTCAAAGTCAGTTTGATAATCTCTCAAATCGATGCTCTCATGTTGAAGAATCGGTGCAAATTCTGAAATACATGCTAGAGAAGTGCACCGCCCCAATCTCTAGCTCTAACAATTTAAGGAATGATGGCAATGAGGACAATCCTGAGGACTCTACAATGCACCATATCAGCCACATCAATATTGACCAATCTGCTCTCCATTATTAAGCATGTCTTTCAAATTTGTTTACCTTATGTCTTAGTTCGTCCACATATATGCTTTATCTGTATTCCAAATCTTTTCGAATACTAGAAACAAAGGAAATGTAGCATTTAGCTGTAGCTATTTCCTCCACTGCACTACAAGCAGTCAAGCATGTAATCATGGAGTTACTACTCATCTTTTTTGAAATACAAAATAGCAACCGATTATGTTAAAAAAAAAAAAAAAAACAACATTGTTGAAGAGGTTAATCCCCTCTGCGGACAGAGGCGATCCCTACTAGCCCAGATCGGGTCTAGCAACAATTGAACACGCTACATTGCAGGTTCATAATTGCAAATAAACCGACTTGTGATGAAGGCTTACCTGGAATCCAACGCTGTCGTTTGTAGAAGAGGTGGTGCTCCCGTTCCTCTGCTCCAGCAGATCACAATCCTCACGATCTTCATGATCGGACACCTGCACACGCAAGAAACAAAACAAACGCAAGCATAAAATCCAGTATATACAACTATATGTCAGTCGGAGAAGACATAACTCATGATCATAATCAAGAACAAGAGTGGAACCATAACCAATAGTCGCTTATCATTAATTAATCAAAAGAAGAATACAACCATAGCTCCGACGCAACACTCTCCTTTGGCGGGCCGTCAGCAGAACATTTCTCGATAAAGCCTGTCAGGGATGGGACAAGCCTCTCTCTTCAGATACTTGACAATGATCTCCTTGCTTGGATTTGGCCTCAAGGGAATGAATCAAGGCTCTTACAGCATAAGGCTCTTGGGAACTTGGAGATTAGCTTGCAAAGGAGATGAGCAAGCTTTTATAGATGGAGGAAGGGGAGTTGGGATCCCTATAATCATGCGATTGGCCCTATCATCAAGGAAGCTTCCATGAGAGGTGGCAAACCACTTCCTTTCTATGGAAATCTGTAGCCAAACTTCCCAACTCAAGATAGATATCAGTCTAGGAATTTGTTAGGACGAAACTTCCGCCATTTATTTTTAAAAAACACTCCTTAAATTGGTTGGCACGAGTGCGACTCTAGGACAGAGCGCCAATTGGCGTGACCTCTTTGAAGGATTTTCCCCATTGGCGCGGGTACTGAACTGTCTGCCTGCGCCAATGCAAAAAGGGGTGTTTTTAGGGTTTTCCAACAGGAGATGTCTTCAGGGCAATGAAAGCTCATGTTCAGAGGGATGTCATGAAAGTGTTTTCAAATCTTGTCTCTGCTCACAGGTCACGGAATGAGCCCTCCAATGTGCGAGATGGGGAATGGTAGGGACGGTGAAAAATTACTGTGTAACAGATGCCCCCTAAAGCATGAGGCCCGAGAGAGAGAGAGGGGTGAAATGCTTTACGAGAACATGTCCGACTGAAAACACTACCGTCGGAAAACCTGCGGAGAGACGTACAACTGATGTCTCGAATACATGATATATATGTGGTATGGGTGCAGCCATCCATAACAGAGTATACAATAATCCAGATCCAAGGCATGGACGCAACCATCCAGTAAGGATCGATAAATAGACTCAGGTATGGTCGCAGCCATCCAATCAGTGAGTCATAGAAATAATCATAATATTCCACAAAATCGCAGCTTGGATTACAACAGACACCATCCAGGGTCTTGCACTCCATCTCGACCCGAACAAAATACAAGTTCAAGCATGCGAATAAGTGAGCTGAATTCGAACATGCAAGAACATCGTCTGATTACCAGCCAATGATGAAAGTTGTTAACAGACGTGAGAGGAACCACCAATAATGAAAATGGCCCTCAAGGTACCACAGGTACAATCTACGGCGTGTGAATCAATGAGCTGGCGTCGAACACCCGTAGAATCACTCGATCGGAGGCCAATAATGAAAACCTCACATCGAATGCGAAGAACCTGCCATTAAGGCATGCAGGCTCCAAGGTACCAGAAGGGAGTCTCTAGACCAACTTCCTGGATAATGAGCTGAAGTCGATAGGAAGTGACCTTGATCGAAGGTGGGCCATAGTGTTTCCCACATCATCGACGCAAGATAGAGGAACATAATGTTTTTGTGAATCACGATCAGATGAGAATTAGAGGAAGGTTGAATCTTGCAGAGGTCAACTTCTCTTGAACATATGGTGGCACGACAGTGAGTTTGGCAGTATTTGACATCAATAGTTCAAAGGTCATGGCGACGAGGCAAAGAGCAGATGAGAGGCCAAAAGGGATTACCCAAACCCACGGAGGCAAGTGAAAAACGAGATGAGATGTCCCCAACCCGACACGAATGCAGACAAGTGCCATGTTCAAGAGCGACATACTGCCGACACGACAATGATTTTGGTTCCAATTTCCCCACCATTTCTGGCGAGTACCTCTTTATTTTAACACAAGCTTGAAGAGGATACCATATGCTTGTTGTATAAGCCCATCCTAGTACATTTTACGAGCCCTAGGAAGGAGGAAGGAGGATAACGTCATTACGACTGAATCCACTGTCATCAGGGTTTAACGAGTCTGACAAAGGAAGAACTCGGCGCCTTTTCATGTTTAGAGAGTTTGAAAAGACGGCGGAAAAGTAAACTCCAAAGATCCCTTTTCGTAAATATTTTCTCAGATCTGAAAAGGTAGAAAACTTTGTCTGAGAAAACCTCCTAGTCGCAATAGGCTAGGGTATTCCTTTTTCGTAAATAATCTATCCCAGCCCGAAAAAGGGGTAAACGTATATTGGGTAGATGTCGTTTCGCAGCCACTTTAACGAGATCGAAACGACAAGGGCCTCGGCAATCTTTTCATGTTTAGAGAGTCAGAAAAGAGCTGAAAGATGACTCCAAAATGACATTTTCGTGTTTTTACCGAGTCCGAAAAAAGTATAAAATACAACTCGTGTCACCGTTTAAGTTGCATAAAAAACCTGTTGCTGCACACAGAGGCGAGTGTAAAATCCATTTTCGACAAAATATATCAAAATATTAATAAAAAATGACTTTTAAAACCTAATGAGATTTCAAAAAGTTATAAATAAGTCTCAAATGGTAAAAACAAAATTACTTTTACTATTTACCTCATTGGAGAGCAACAGTGGTCCATTTGTGTGCAAACTTCTGACGGCGACTGCGACTGATCCAGGCTACTATTCAGATTCTCATTCGGTCCAGGTAAGAGGCGCTTCCCTGTACTCCATTTTAAACCATTTTTTAAAGTTTCCCATTGCACATTAGACTTCTGTGGAAGATTTTTGTAATTTTAGGGCTCCGCCATTGGCACGGGTATCGGGCACGGACTCGCGCCAATGGCCTTTTTCATACAAAGGGCCCGCGCCAACTGGCGTGACTGTTAGGAGAACAGTCACGCCAATGGCGCAATTTAGTTTTCTGCTTTAAGTTTCCGATTTGTGGATTTTCAAGCATGACAGAGATCTAATCAAGGGTTTTTGACCATGTTGATGCAGGCAATCGAGTACAATGGTGATCGAATGGAAAGAGAGGGAGCATGGGGAAGAGGATGAATAAGCCATGGAGAATGAAACTTGTATGAATGCCCTCAAGAATTGTGGGCTTAAAAAGTTCTTCCTGACACCTTGCTTACGAGCTCAACCCGAGCTTCTACAGTACCTGGTTAGTATTTGGGACGAAAATGAAGAAGTATTCAAGCTTCGAGACCAGGTGTTGGAACTGGAGGTTTCTGACGTATACTTCATAACCGGACTGTCGCGCAGAGGTCCAGTGCCCATATTGACAGGGAGCAGACCATCTGGTGAAAAGATGGAGCAGGTAATGGCGAGGGTGTGCCCAAGGGCACGAACCGGATCCGGAAGCGGAAAGGTAGACATTCACACTGTCGAAGATCTAGCACTCAGAGTAGTGCTACACACCATTACGCGGGTTGTAGGATCGCAGGCCCCACATGAAGCCACCAAAGCCCAACTCCTTTTAACTTCTGAGTGTATGAGCCCCACATTGTTTGATTAGGACACTGCAGTAACAGTCAACATCAAGAGGCAGCCGACGAAATGCAAACAAGCCAAACTAAAACAGTTTGGCTATGTTTCCATTCTAGTGTCGTTCATCTTGGAACGACTACCTATCTTCCAGGGCCAAGGGGCCATAGTCGCTGAGCCGATACCACGAGAGCCGAGGATGGCTCGCTGGGCAGCACTCATACCCAGGTCAGGAGGGGGTCAACAGATGTCCTAGAGACCCGAGTTTTTTGTGTGGTTACGACGGCAGTTGATTGTGGTCAAGGATTGGCCCTATGCTAGGACCGATTTCACCGGAGATCCCGATCTTCCACTCCCAGAGGGAGATGAGTGGGATGAGGAGTTGGGTATGATACTCTCTTTTTATTTTTTGTATTTATGATTTTTTTTGGTAATACATGTTCGTTCTAACGACATTTGTTATATGTATGCAGATGTCGGCCCAGAGAGGCCCGCGGGCATGTCACCCATCGCGCGGAGAACCCATGTCGAACATGACCCTCAGGCGGAGGGTGGCGAGGGAGGTGAATTGATTCAGAACCTGAAGGGCATTGCCAGGGGGTTCCCGGACTATGCACAGTTAGCAAATGTTCCGCTAGCATACCAGTGACACGCTGTGAGGGTGCCCAGTCGCCTCCACCGACTGTTGAGACGGTTAGTGCTTGCCGTGACTTGTTATCACGAGAACCATGCAGATTAGACATTAGGGCTTTTCTCATGCATATTTTTTGAGAGACATGTCGTCTCCGGCTGTATTAAGACGAACATGTATATTTTTTATTTTATGTGATGCACACTATGTAAACATTTCGATATCTATATATATACATATCTATTTCTGGATGGATCTTTCTTTCTACATGTGATGTTGTTTTTTATATGTCATGCAAATGTTTAATACAATGTTATCTAATGTATCAGTTACATAACAAACGACCCAATGAAAAATTTCACATAATGTATCTAATCACACCTTTTATTTTTACACAAGCTTAAAAGCACACATGAAACACACATGCAAACTATGCTTGGAAATGAGTTTTATTTTTATGCAAGCTTAAAACACAAACTATGCTTGAAATGAGGAAGACGGGCATGCCCCCCAGCATGGTGTTTCAATTCGAGGTGCATGCCCCCCAAGCTTCAGTCCATAGGAAATGGAGTGAAGGTTGAAAACAGAAGAGATTGATCTAAATCTACTCAAATTGAACAAGCTCGTGTTTCATTATTTTAACGAGGTTGACACACTTAAAAGAACTGTCCTCGTAGTGACTTGTTTCATTGTTTTAGGAGCTTGGCACAAGAAGAGGAACTATGCTCCAGTGAGCTTGACGGAGGAGGCTCAGGAGGGAGACGATCAGATACATCACGCTCTAGACAATCTAAAATTGCTCCCAGGCTGGGCATAAAGGAGGAACGATGATGAGTATCGGTCCAAGGCAGCTCCTCAAGAGACATTGTTTCAACAATGGCTTCATCAGAAGGGAAAATCTCTTTGAGAAGATCAGGCGAATCAGCCTGACCGAGCCAGGGGGATTGAGAGTAGACATCTAAAGCCATGCTCAAAGGAGCATGCTGAGGAGGAGGATCAGATGCGGCAACGATTTCACAGTAGCTAATCTCTACTGGAGTTAAGGGCATCGATTCTCCAAACTAAATGACCTGCTCAGGCGTAGGGATGAGCCATGGGTCGTCAGACCTAGAGATCATATTAACTTGAGTGGTGTGCGGTGGCGGTGCGGGAAAAATACCCATGAGGACGGGGTCTTTGAAGAGACTGGGTCCCACACTGTCAGGGGGATTTGGGATCTGATCCACGTATGGAACGTTGTTCTAAGAGGTGGAGGTGAAGAAAGACAACTGATCCACAGTAACGATTTTTCCCTCATGAGGGAACTTAAGAAGTCGAAAGAGGGTGGACGGCACGCATAGCATAGCGTGAGTCCAACTGCGGCCGAGAAGTATATTGTAGTTAAGCTTGGCGTCAACTACTTCTACTTCTACATTGACGGTCTTCCCTTGTAAGGTAATCTCTAAACTCTCGAGAACACCCAGGGCTTTGGATTCCCGACCATCAAATGCCTCTAGGGCATTAGGAGATGATGAAAGGGCCGGAGAGCCAATGGCCTTCCAGCAAGCAGACGACATGACACAGGTAGAAGCACCTTCATCTACAACGGCCCTATGGATGTTAAAACCATTGATCCCGACTTGAATAACAAGAGCAATTTGATGTGGAAGTCGGGGGGTGAAATTTTCTAAGTCAAAGGTGAGAAGACTAGAATCGGCGGGATCGATTCCACCGATTGCAGATAATAAAGCTTTCCATTGCGAAGGACAACTTTGAAGAACTTACAATGCAGACATGGCAGAAGGTGCTTGTGCCAGATCCTCAACAATACTGTAGTGCTGAGCGGCACGGGCATTTGGATTATAGGAAGACTTTCGTAGAACACCTTTAGAGGGTGGCCTCACAACGGGTTCAGCAGTAGGCTTCTCAGTTTCCAACGAACCGGAGACAAGTGGGGGAGGTGGACCGTCCACCACTGCCTTCCCAGGTGCCTGACGCGATTCGTTGTAATCCTTCGAACGCGTAGCAATAGAGATAGGTGCAGCACCATTCATCATAAAGACCTGGGACCCAAATGGTGCAGATGGTGAAGGCTGTTCAACCATCTGGGTCTGCTGAGACGGGAATGGTTCTTTAAGAACTGTGTTAGGACCTCACAATGTACTATTTTTACCATACATATTAACACCAACTTACCCTTTATAATTGTATTTAAAAAGGGTTCCATCATCATTTTCATTCATTTTATCCAAAGGTATATGAAATCCTCCTCTTTACTATATATTTAATCTGTTTACATATAATTCCATATTACTCTTATATTTCATCATTAATCGAAGGTAGATTGTTGCTAACATAAGTATAAAAGATCGCAGATAATTTATGTGTTGTGCTGAAACAATCGGCCGTTGCTGAAACAGTCGACTCCGTTGCTGAAACAGTCAGCGGGCACGCAAATTCCGTCACTACTCGTAATTTGCGATTCTGGAAGAGTATTTTGGGAACAATGGCAACAAGATGAAGACAAGCAAGGAAGTGGTTACACGGATTATTCTGAAGCCAGTACTTTTTCTGTATCTGTTGTAACAATATCTTTCTATGGAAGAATAGAAGGGCCCTGTTTTAAGAAAGAAGAACAGATTTGGATAAACATAGATTTGCTCTGATGTAACTGTAATAGATGTCTCCTCTTTAAAAAGAGGAGACATCATCATTAGAAGAGAGTTAGAAACTACAAGAGAACATTGTTTTGAGCGGAAAGGAGCTAGACTCCATTGTAATGTATCATTCCTTTTTGACAGATGAATAAAGGTTCCTTTTGAGCGCTTCAATTTAACTCTTTCCCTGGGGAATCTTGTGAGAAGGAAAGGGCCCGCCTTCATCACAAGATTCACTTGACTGTTCCTGTATTTTGTTGAGTTTCTTTATGATATTCGCACCTTAATTTAATTCTGTTTGCTGAAACATCAGTTGCATAGTTCTGTAATTCATTAAGCATTATGTTTCCTTTAAACGCTGCATGATTTTGGCACATTCATTCTTAAAGAAGCCAAGAGATATTTTTTTGTTATCTATTTGAATGTATGATTGATGTTGGGAAGCAGGTGCTGAAGATTCCTGTGCAAAGGAATAGGGTCCTGTTCCCATTAATTGACTTTATTTTTCCTGCAGTGTGATTAGAAACAAGAGACAGGTGCTGAAGGTTCCTGTTCATGGGAATAGGGTCCTGTTTTCTTGAATTCATCTTTTCTAAAATGTGATTAGTGTCAGGCAGCAAGTGCTGAACTTCCTATTTGAAGGAATAGGGTCCTGTTCCCTGTTATGGTTGATTGGTTTCCTTTCCTGTAGAGTGATTTCCTTTCATTAGGATTCTTAAAAGACTGCAATAGAGGAATTGCTTCTACTATAACATAAGTAGACTTCAGCTTTGTTAAAACAGGGTGTGAATAATTAGATTTGTATGATTAATAATTGTGTGAATTTTACTACAACATTATTTTGCTTTTGGAATTGAGCATATCTAGTGCGTGGTTGTCTTTGGAATAAATAGACCTTCTCTAGTTGACAATTTATGTGGACCTTGAATTGTTAAAACAATTAAAGCAATCAACATTTTAGCGCTACTGCCGGGGAATGCAATTATAGATTTCAAAAGCATTAATATTTTTCTTTCTAGATGTGCAGATTCTATGAGAGGACGCAGAACCCAGAAGAAAACTAATCCTACAGGTGGCAAGGGAAAAGGAAGGGGAGGAAGAAAGACTTTCATTGATGATATTGTATCAACGGCTAAATCATCACAGAGATTAAGTTCTCGAAGACCAAAACTTCAGCACTCCCCTCAATCAGATTACAAAACAGAGGAAGTTGTGGGCCCTGAAAACACAGAGGAGCCGGTAATTAAAGGACCAGCAATCAGTGCTGGAGAGTTAGAAGAAAGTGCTAGCAAATTAGCAGAGCACGTTGAGGAACTAATAGAGAGTTTTGGACGACCAATGGAAAACATTGAGGAGCCAGTAGAAGATCTTGACGATCGAGCAAGTGCAGTAGGAGAACAACCAATGGAAGGAAACAATGAAGAATTCTTTGGTGGGGGACGTGTAGATCCTGAAGGAGAAGGAAGGGATGAAAATTCTCTCTCTACCTTGGGATTTCCTATCAGTGATCTCCGTAAAGGAACAACTCCTATGAAGAATATTCCATTGTCAGATTTACCTAACTTCCATGGTTTATCCTCTGAAGATCCGGATGAATTTCTTTTTGAATTTGATATATTATGCAGAAGTTATGATTATTTTACTAATGCTCAAAAGTTGAAACTGTTTCCAGCGACATTAAAAGGAAATGCTTTAAGATGGTTCATGAGCCTTGGAAGTCAGGTAATCACAACATGGGAACAGATGAAACAGAAATTTCTGCTTAAATATCAAGACTATTGTCGGACGAGAGAAAAGAGGGATGAACTATTCAATATGGCACAAAAGCCGGACGAGAATCTGGAGGACTATGTAGAAAGGCTGCAGTATAATCTACAGAGATCTGATCATCCGAATATAAGTAAGGAAATTCGCAAAACAATATTACTTAGAGGACTAAGGGATGATTGTTTAGACATGTTAAACATGCTTGGCAAGGGAGATATATCTAAAGAATCATATGATGAGATTGTTGAACTTTGTAAAAGTTGTTCAAGGGGAGCTGCAAAGAACAGAGTAAGTAATAGAGATCCCACCTATTCAAGAGTGCAGAAATCAGCCAATGGGGGAGCAACAAGAGCTGAAATAGGTAATTTACTTGAAGAATTTAAAACTGAGATGTTAAGTTCTTTTGCTTCACAAATTGACACTTTGCAGGTTAAAAAGAAGCAGGCTGAAGGAGAAGCAACTCTGGTTGTCTTTTGCCCGAAGTGCAGAGACAAACATCCACTAAGGGAGTGCCCATTGGACAAAATACCAATTTGCACCCTTTGTGAGAAAGATCATGAAACACAACAATGTCCATCTCTACCAGGAATAAAGGCAGCATTGCAGCCAACGGAAGAAGAAGCTGAAGCAGTTTACCTGCTAACTCAAAGAAGACAATGGCAACCAAAAGGACAAGGTATGAATTCTAGTATGCCATTTAATCGTTGGAATAATTATTCTGCTTTCATTCAAACAAATTACCCTCCCTTTAATCAAATGCAATACCCACCCTTTAATCAGATGAATTTCCCACCCATGCAGCAATCAAACCCTCCCTTTGTTGATCCTGCAATGTGGACTCCTTGGCCCCCACAGCAGCCATCTTCTTTTAACCCTTGGAATTCAAATTGGAGAAGCCAACAACTCCCGTATCCAAATCAATTTCCTCAATTTCAACAACCACTTCCTCTGCCATCAAATGCTCCACCAAATAACCAAATGAGACCCCAGCTACCTATGCAACCAAATCCTAACCCCAATAATAAAGTTGTGCAAGTCATTGATATTCAGAATCAGCCTATATTTCCTACTATGCAATGTAATGATATTCATTTGAGATCCGGGAAAATAGTAGAGCCTATTATTGATGACATAACCTCTTCTGATTTTGATAAAGAGGAAACTGAGAAACATAAGAAAGCACAACCACCCTCTAACAAGGGTATTGAAATAACAGAACCACCATTCCCCGAGCGTTTAGTTTTAACTAGAACGCCTGAAACACCTGCTTTTAATCTTTTAGGGGAATTGCAAAACTTGTATGTTAAAATTCCACTTTTACGGGCACTGAGAGATGTACCAATATATGCCAGAACCATAAGGGATATTTGTGTTAAGAAACCTGGTAGGAAAACTAAATATCCCCTTACAGTACATGTGATGGGTGATTTATCTGATTAATGTCAGGAAAAACCCCTCCTGTGAAATATGGTGACCCCGGCCATCCTACCGTGATAGTTCAAATTGGTAAAACAATGATTCCTCAAGTTCTGGTAGATCTAGGTGCTGCAATAAACATAATGACTCTTGAAACTTCACAGTTGTTACAGCTGAATAACACAATCAGAGATACACCAACTATCCTAGAGTTAGCTGACTGTTCTACAATTAAACCAGAAGGAGTTGTTGAAGATCTACTTATCTCAGTTGAATCCTGGAATTACCCAGCTGATTTTGTCGTATTGCAAACTAAAACAAAGCTGGGGGGACATCCTTTAATTCTGGGGAGGCCATGGCTGGCCACAACCGATGCCTTTATCAGTTGCAGATCTGGTTCTATGACAATTTCTAATGGTTATGAAACCAAACAGCTTACTCTTTACCCTCATGCTACACCCATAACTAATAATGAAGATTCTATGTGGATGGATTATGATGATAATTATGCTATTCAGCCTATTTTAACTATCGGACAAGCCTTAACTCTTAAAGACAATACAGAGGATGAAATAATTAATAATTTTATTTGTGAACCTTCCTTTGTAATTGCTGAAACACACAATCAATTGACTGCAATTTTTGAAACAGATACCCAGGAAAAGATTGAGTTTGAAGACTTATCTCAGACATTAACCACCATCTCATCTAAAAGCATAACAGTCGAAATCGAACCTGGCAAGACATTAAACATAAATCTTGATCTAATAGTTGCTGAAACACAGCAGTTAATGAAGTTATTACGTGAAAATAAGGAAGCATTTGCATGGGATTACACGGATATGAAAGGAATCTCTTCTGAACTATGTACTCACCGAATTTATATTAAAGAAGGATGCCGACCAGTCTGTCAACCCCAAAGACGAATGAACCATAATTTACGGGAAATTGTTAAAGAAGAACTTCAGAAATTGCTTAATGCAGGATTTATATATCCCATATTTGACAGTGAATGGGTTTCCCCATTGGTAATTGTCCCTAAGAAAAACGGGAAATGGAGAGTATGTGTTGATTACAGAGCCTTAAACAAAGCTACTCAAAAGGATCACTTTCCTTTACCTTTCATTGATCAGGTGTTGGATAGTCTGTCAGGGAAGAAATTGTTTTCTTTTCTAGATGGATTTAGTGGGTATAACCAAATTAGAATTGCACCCCAAGACCAGGACAAGACCACTTTCACTAGTCCTTGGGGAACTTTTGCTTATAGAGTTCTTCCATTTGGGCTATGTAATGCACCAACAACTTTTCAGAGGGTTGTTATAGGAATCTTTTATGATATGCTGAATGACTCTATGGAAATATTTATGGATGATTTTACTCCTTATGGTGTGTCTTTTGAAGATGCATTACAAAATCTTGAGAAGGTACTTAAACTTTGTATACAAGCTCACCTCTCCCTAAGTACTGAAAAATGTCATATGATGATGAGTGAAGGAGTAGTGCTTGGACATTTTATTTCATCTCAAGGTATTCAGGTAGACCCATCTAAAATATTGGTCATTCAGAATCTTTCTGTTCCTAAAACACAAACTGATGTGAGAAGTTTTTTAGGACATGCTGGATATTACAGAAGATTTATTAAAGATTTTTCTAAGATAGCTTCTCCATTATTTGTGTTGCTTGTGAAAAATGCTGAATTTAAGTGGACTAATCCTTGTCAGAAAGCCTTTGTAGAACTCAAGCATCAGTTATCTATTGCTCCTATTTTGAGGGGACCTGATTGGACCCTCCCCTTTCATATATCTTCTGATGCTTCAGACACTGCAATTGGAGTTGTCTTGGGACAAGAGGAGAATCATCTTCCTTATGCTATCTACTTTATCAGTAAGAACATGACTCCTGCTGAGCTTAATTATACAGTTACCGAAAAAGAATTTCTTGCAGTAATTTATGCCATTAATAAATTTCGACATTATATCACTGGTTATTCTACTTTTGTCCACACTGACCACTCGGCTATTAAGTATTTAATGAACAAATCTGTCACAAATGCTAGAGTTACCAGATGGCTATTATTACTGCAGGAGTTTGATATCACAATTGTAGATTGGCCTGGTAAAGAAAATGTGGTGGCTGATTTCCTTTCACGGTTAAAAACTGATAATAATATTCCAGCAGATGATTCTTTTCCTGATGAGTATTTATTTGCAGTTTCTGCTCACTCTCCGTGGTATGCAGATATTGCTAATTACTTGGTTGTAGGAAAATTACCATCACACCTGTCATACAGACAAAAGAGAAGAATTGTTCAACAGAGTGCCAGGTATAGCTAGATAAGTGGGTGTCTTTTCTACACAGGGCTTGATCAGGAAATCCGAAGATGCATTAGGGAAGATGAAGTGTATGACATACTAAAAGCTTGTCATGATGGCCCTTGTGGAGGGAATTTTGCTGATAAAAGAAAAACACACAAAATTTTGAGGATGGGTTACTATTGGCCCTCATTATTTAAGGATGCAAAGAAATATGTGAGGGCTTGTGACAGCTGCCAGCGAATGGGTCAACCCAATCATAGAGATCAAATGCCATTAAACCCCCAGGTAGTTTCTGAACCATTTGAAAGATGAGCCTTGGATTTCATAGGACCCATTAATCCTCCATCCAATCAAAGAACTTATATATTAGTCTCTGCAGACTATATGACTAAATGGGTGGAGGCCAAAGCACTTATTAGAGCCAATGAAGAGGATGTCCTAGCTTTCTTATTTGAATAAATCTTTACTAGATTTGGAATTCCTAGAGAGCTAGTTACAGATGGAGGACCTCCATTCAATTCTCATGGTTTTAATTCTACCCTTCATAAATATCATATTCATCATAGAATGACTACACCATACCACCCCCAGGCCAATGGGCAGGTGGAAAGCACAAATAAAGTATTAGAAGCCATTCTAACTAAAACAGTGAAGGATAACCAGAAGGATTGGTCCCAAAGGCTCCCTGAAGCACTATGGACTTACAGAACTACTTGGAGAAACACTACAGGTTTTTCTCCCTATGAATTGGTTTATGGTAAAAATGTTGTTTTTCCTGTGGAATTTGAAATTAAAACTCTAAGAACTGCTTTAGCTGTTAATCTTGATTTGACTGATGTGCAAACAGCTAGGCTGCAGCAGCTTCTTGAATTTGATGAAAAGAGATTAGATGCCATTCACCAAACAACCATGATTCAACAACAAAGAATGAAGTGGCATGATAAAATTATCAAACACAAGCAGTTCCAAAAAGGTAATTGGGCCTTATTGTATGACTCTCGGTTTGAAAATTTTCAGGGTAAGCTACGTACACGTTGGCTTGGACCATATAAAGTAGATGTTGTTTTTCCTAATGGAACAGTAAGACTTCTAACAATTGATGATTCTAAAACACCTCTACTAGTCAATGGTCATAGGCTTCATTTGTACCAGCGCCCTGTTTCTAAAGAGGATTTCAAGACTGCTTGCATGACTAATACACATTATATTTTTCTAGGGGAGTCTTCTGCTCCTCACAACATTTAATTTTCTGCACTGTATTTCTAGCATTAGATTAGATTTAAAACTAATAATCCCTGTCAAGGGTTGGCATGTTACAATTGAATTTTGCAGATTTTGGAAGAACTCATTAAGGAGGACAGATTCATCACAAGAAGATCTGAAGCTTCAATCACAGAAGCTTGTTCCCTTCATTTCAACCCATTTCCTAGCAATATCGCTTTCATTACTTATCCCATTTCTACATTTTTCCCTTTTTCCATTTTTTCCCCACTTCTACCATTCCTGAAATATCATCCTTCAGCTAGTATTTCTCGTTCCTTACTGCTGAAATTATCCCTTAGCAAATACTTCCCCCACTTGTCTTAAACCCAAGTCATTATATCCCATTCTCCTTATTTTTCCCTTTGCTAAAACACTAGTTTCAGCAACATGTCATTCATTTTTCCATTGCTGAAACACCACTTTCAGCAACCTGTCATTCATCTTTTCATTATTATTAAGACACCATTTCTTTCCTCTGCTATACAAGCTTTTTAGTTCTCCACTTTTATTCTTCAGATCCCTTGGGTGAATATTATTCAGTATTGAGCAGATCCTGATATGCTCCTGTTTCTACATTTCAGACAAATTTAAAGATTCTTCCATTAATATCAAGCCATTATGAAGCACTCTATACTTCGAATCATAAAACCAAAGGTAAAAATATAAGGTATGTGGTTTTTATGTAATACAGTTAAATAATATTTTAAAGAGAGGATCTTGCTCATAATGATTACAATCCCCGCACACTTAAACATCATTTCACCATACGTAGGGGGGGAATTTCGAAAACTGAATCATCATTCCACACCATCCAATCCTCTGTCACTCTTCATATCCATTATTTCCGCCGTCATTGAGACTCCATATCCTCTGTTGCAACAATTAGCTTGACCAAAGCCTGTGTTTCTGTTCTCTGCGCCTCTGCATGTGACTCAAGTCAGTAGCTATGGGAGGTTCGGCTATCAGACATGAGCCAGGTTCGATAACTCTTCTTGAATTTTTCCCAGAGGCCTACCAAATTTTTCAGCAGGCAGGATGGACAACATACTTTGAAAGGTTAGGAGAATTTGATCCTCAGCAAGTTTTAGAGTTTGCGCAGAATTTTCAAGAAGACTACTCAGTGGTTCAAGGGGTTCGAATTTCGGTCACAGAGGAAGATATATCACAAGTTTCAGGGTTGCCGGTTACAGGTGCTCGCTGGTTCAGCAGGAAACAAGTCATTTTAAATGCATAGCAAGACTTCCTTCTTCCAGAGGAGCAGATTGAACATAAAGGCCGCGGTATAAGTCTGCATTCATTACCTCTCCCATGGCCAACAGTAGCTGAATTCATCAAGCACTATTTGACATGCGAGGGGCATTACCAGGTAGTCTATCAACACGACTTCGTTTTAATGAATCATTTGCGGCATGGTCGATTAGTTAATATTCCTTATTACCTGCTTGGATGTATCAAAAACATGTCATATTACTGTAGACGGGTAAAATTCCCATTATTATCCCTTACCCATCATCGCTTATGTCAATTATTAATTCAGAGGGGTTTTGCTCAGCAAAATCCCCCTCTGAATAATCCACTCCTCATTCCCCAGCAAGCCGAAATTCTCCAAGAAACTCCCGAAAATTCTTATGAAAGGCAACTGGACAATATCCCTGAACCCCCATTGATTCCATCCTCAGAACCAGTTGACCTACCCCCAAGTTCATCCCACTTAGCAGAGTCACCCCTTCCCACTGTTCATATCTCTAGTGATGACTCTCAAACACCCCCATCTCCCCCTACTCATAAAAGGAAGAGACGAACCCCAACAGTGTCTGTCTCAAAATGACAAACAAGGGCCACATCCCAAGTTGTCACCTCTTCCGAAAGCCCTTCCCCTAGAAAAGAATCTTCTCCTACAAAGAAAAGGAAAGTCACTGACTTTTTTGCTTTCCTACCTAGGAGGAAAATGAAAATGATTATTGAAACTGAAGTCACTCCCGTTTCCCTTGACCCTGCGACTATCCTGTTAAATATTCAATCCTCATCACCATTCCAAATTCCCCAACCATTACCCGTCTCGTCCTGCGGCACTGCTCCACAAGAACCAGTTGCCCGAGGTAAAATGACATCGTTTACTACTGAAACAGTAACTGCTCCACAAGAACCAGTTACTTACCCAAAAGCTGAAACACAAGAACCAGCTACCGAGGTACAAAAATCATACACCAAGCATGATAATACAAGGAAACCAGTTGTAGCTGTAACACAAGAACCAGCTACAGCTGTGGATCAGCAGACAACTCCAGCAGAATCAACCAGCACACAGGGTTCACACACTATGGCATTTTTATTGGAGGAAAATGAGTTTTTGAAGTCATAACTAGAGGCCTATAAGAAAGAACTGATAATAGCAAGAGAAGCCTTTGATAGAGAATTAAATCTCTACATGTTGGCACACACAGCATCAGCACAAAAGAAGGATCCATGCAGAGAATACATGTGCCATGAATGTGGTAACATTTACCAACGGGCATGATACAAAATAGTCAAAATTCAGGTACTTGAGGCATCTACATCAGCTGCAATTAAAGAAGAATGCCCTACTGTCACACAAGAACCAGTAGGGCCCTCAAAAAGTCTAGAAAAAGAAACCAAACCACAGATATCCTGCCCTGTGTTAGTCAGCTCAGCTACTCAGACAATGCCCCAACCCAGTACTTATAATGCCGGGACACAGACCCTGCCATGGAAACAATTAGAAATAATGAATAACTGGAAGAAACAATACGCTGTGGATCAAGATAAAATATTGCAGCAGCATAAGTTGGCCTGGCAGAATCAGATGTATGCCAACTGGGATAATTGGGAGCAAACACTGCAACAGCTCAAGGATTCTAAGAAAGAAATCAAAGAATTAAAAGAGAAACTGGTTTTGATGTTTTCATTAGTGCAAAAATTGTTGGCCACCCGGAAACCCTCCTTGAATTATTCTCTCTTCCTCTCTAAACGTCTTGTTTATTTTCAATTGAAGGCAATTAAGGATGGGAGACCTCATGAATTGCTCACAACAGAACAATTTGTTAAAACTTTTGCTGAGGCCCCTGATAGTGACCAACATTTGTTATGTGAACTTTATCTCCATAATGAGGCTATGCCTAAGAATAGACAGGTCAATCTCACTCCAATTGTAGGTGATGTACAAATTAGGGCATTTGTTTCATTTCTTGCCAATCAGATCACATGGAAAACTGCTTTTATTGCAAGTAGGCATAA
The DNA here is from genome assembly GCA_034641835.2 of Pinus albicaulis. Lineage (NCBI taxonomy): Eukaryota > Viridiplantae > Streptophyta > Pinopsida > Pinales > Pinaceae > Pinus > Pinus albicaulis. The sequence goes on from CM076581.1 coordinate 1,471,629,664, forward strand.
TGAGGAGAATCGCCCCCTTTGGATTAGACCGGAACCTTCAAATCCGGCCATGTTTGTAGCAGAATATCACCGATTCTTGCAGAAGCCAGGAATGCACTGCTACATACAACAACTGCAAGCCTCAACACTTCTAAAGTGTCTACAGCTAATCAGAGTGAAGGAAACTGCTGCCTTGAAAGCCAACACTATGTTCTGGCAACAGTCATGTAAGGAAAGACAAGAGTATCACCCTTTTAGCCCTGATAATCTTCAAGCTGCACTATCCATGGTATCAAACTACATCAGATGCATTCGGCATTGTGGAGAGAACTGGATTGGTTATCATTTTCATTTCCCGATCTTATGGATGCCGACAGAACAATACCAGTCTCACTACCAATTGGCTAATAGGGACGAGGCTGTAGCATGGCAGCAATTGCAGAACAATCGAGGATTCCGAGCTTCGATAGAAGCCACCTTCTCCAGTCACTGCTTGAGCAACGTGCATGCACAGAGTCAGTACTCAGACTCTGACTCAGACTAAGAGTTGCCTGAGGACATGCAACCCTTTCAGCTGGGGGGGATGTTAGGACCTCACAATGTACTATTTTTACCATACATATTAACACCACCTTACCCTTTATAACTGTGTTTAAAAAGGGTTCCATCATCATTTTCATTCATTTTATCCAAAGGTATATGAAATCCTCCTCTTTACTATATATTTAATATGTTTACATATAATTCCATATTACTCTTATATTTCATCATTAATCGAAGGTAGATTGTTGCTAACACAAGTCTAAAAGATCGCAGATAATTTATGATAAGGTACGTGCTGTGCTGAAACAATCGGCCGTTGCTGAAACAGTCGACTCCGTTGCTGAAATAGTCAGTGGGCACGCAAATTCCGTCACTACTTGTGATTTTCGATTCTGGAAGAGTATTTTGGGAACAATGGCAACAAGATGAAGACAAGCAAGGAAGTGGTTACACGGATTGTTCTGAAGCCAGTACTTTTTCTATATCTGTTGTAACAATATTTTTCTATGGAAGAATAGAAGGGCCTTGTTTTAAGAAAGAAGAACAGATTTGGATAAACATAGATTTGCTCTGATGTAACTGTAATATATGTCTCCTCTTTAAAAAGAGGAGACATCATCATTAGAAAGGAAGAGAGTTAGAGACTATAGGAAAAACATTATTTTTGAGCGGAAAGGAGCAAGACTCCATTGTAATGTATCATTCCTTTTTGACAGATGAATAAAGGTTTCTTTTGAGCGCTTCAATTTAAATATTTCCCTGGGGAATCTTGTGAGAAGGAAAGGGCCCACCTTCATCACAAGATTCACCCGATTGCTCCTGTATTTTGTTGAGTTTCTTTATGATATTTGCACCTTAATTTAATTCTGTTTGCTGAAACATCATTTGCATAGTTCTGTAGTTCTTTAAGCATTCTGTTTTCCTTAAACGCTGCATGAGTTTGGTAACATTCATTCTTAAAGAAGCCAAGAGATATTTTTCTGTTATCTGTCTGAATGTATGATTGATGTTGGGAAACAGGTGCTGAAGATTCCTGTGCAAAGGAATAGGGTCCTGTTCCCCATTTGTTGACTCTCTTTTTTCCCCGCAAGCAGATTAGAAACAAGAGACAAAATGGGTTTCCCGTTCATGGGAATAGGGTCCTCGTTTTCTTGAATTCATCTTTTCTGTACATGGGGGGTAGTGTAAGGCGGTGCCAGTGTGTTAAGTTCCTATTTGAAAGAATAAGGTCATGTTCCCCGTTATGGTTGATTGGTTTCCTTCGGCAGAGTGATTTCCTTTCATTAGGATTCTTAAAAAGACCACAATAGAGGAATTAAGAAGGCTTTACTATAACATAAGTAGACTTCTACTTTGTTAAAACAGTGGTGTGAATAATTAGATTGTATGATTAATAATTGTGTGACTTTTACTACAACATTATTTTGCTTTTGAATTGAGCACATTCGTTGCGTGGTTGTCTTTGGAATAAACAGACCTTCTCGGGTTGACAATTTATGTGGAGCTTGAATTGTTAAAATAATTAAAGCGACCAACAAACTGCCGGAGTCCCTTTGGAGCCTTTGAGAAGTTGACTGACTTCAGATCGTCGTGGACAATCCTTGGTATAATGATCTCCTTCACAAATAAGGCAGGGGTACTTCGGTTTACGTTGAGAACCATCCTTAGTGTGAGGTTTGGATTTTGGCTTTGGGGCGTCGAATTTGGATTTACCTTTGCCCTTCTTTTTCCCTTTGGAGGCTTTCTCCGTAGGATTAGCCTGAACGGCATTAACCTCCACAGTTTTGCCAGAGTCGGTAGGGGCGGGAGGAGCAGAATTATTGGATGAGTTGGACTTCTGCTTCCCATTCGAATATTTCTTCGAATTCTGAGATACGGAACCAATAACACCATCCACCGCCGGGGTAGATGGAGCTTTAGAGGTTCCAGACCGTGGAGCATCAGGAAAAATATCATAAAGCGTGCCGGACTGAGAATATACCAGATCCATATATTGGGCACGCGCTATGGCTTATTCTTCAGTCACACACGCTCCCATAGCAATATCTTGGGCGATTTTGTTAACGAAGGAGGTGGTGAACCAATGAGTTAGTATCTGATCAGGTATATGGAACTTGATCAATCTACGACGACGTCGCCACTCATGAATGTGATCAGAAATGTGGGTGGCTTTGTCCTGCTTCAAAGAAGTCAGGAGGTGCGTCCCGGCTTCATAGCGAACCGGTAACTGAAAATGAGTCAGAAAAGCCATGGCTAACGTATTGAAATCTTGAAAGATGCCACGGGATAATTCAATATACCACTTAGCGGCAGCACCAGTCAAAGTGCGCTGGAAGAGGCGCAGACGAATGGAATCATCAACCCAAGAGTTGGACGAACACCAAAGATGGTAAGTCATCACATGAGCTTGGGGGTCCTCCCCAGCTTTACCCTCAAACTTGGGGCAATCACCGGGCACCTTGGTAGGAACCGGAGGCCAATAAGGATTGTGCAAAATCAGATCATTGGTTAATTTCGAAACATCCAATAACTCCAAGGTAGCCAGAAATGACAATGGAAGATTAGACGGCATGCCTGGCCCTGGATAAGGACCAATACCTATACTCCACACTGGTTGAGAATATCCTTTCCCCCAGGGGTTATTTCCAACAGGATTCTGACTGTAGGGGGTATAGGTCGTATAACCAGCCTGATTCGGTTGCTGGTAACCAGTGTGCGGGGCTTGATAACCAGAGTATGGACCCTGATTATATGTCGGCCCTGTGTAAGAAGCATTTGGATTTGGCTGCTGAGTATAGGTGTAGCCGGGTTGTTGAGAGTAATAGTTAGAACCTTGGGGCTGGCTATAATTCGGTCAGTATTGACCATGAGAATAGTAACCGCCCTGAGTTTGAGTGGGCTGCTGATAGGTAGAACCCTGCAGAGCCTGATAATTAGGGCGCAGCAGTTGATTTGGCTGCGGCATTGAATAAATTGGCTGCTTGGTAGGGTTGATAGAATGGGCAGGCTGGCCTGGTTGGACAGGCTGACCTGGCTGCCCTGGTTGAACAGGTTGACCCGGATAAACAGGTTGCGCCGGTTGCATAGGTTGACCTGGCTGTTGTGAAGCCCCAGGTTGTACCAGATGAACTGGTTGGCCTGGTGGTGGAACACCGGGTTGTGCCGGATGGACCGGTTGGCCTAGTGGAGGAATGGAGCCAAGTGGTGGCTGGTAACCGATTTGACCTGGAACATGACCATAAGATGGTCCTGGCTGATGTGCAACATGAGGAGCAACAGGATACTGCGGTTGCATAGGTTGGGAAGGTTGGACTTGCCCCCCAGGACCATAGACCGGTTCCGGCTGGTACCTCGGTGGAGGCTGTATAGGTTGACTGGAAGGGTTGTAATATTGTCCTTATGGACTGTATGGTGGCCCTTGCTGGCCCGCAGGGTAACCTGGTAAGGGTTGTCCCTGTGGGGCATAAGGATAGCCAGGCTGGCCCAAAGGTTGGCCTTGAAAAGGTTTCCCTTGCGGGTTATATGCCTGTCCAACTTGGTTATATGATAAACCTTGAGCATGAAGGTAAGCCTCTGGAGCGGGTAAACGCAACATATCCCCATGCTGATCGTACTAATTTGAAAAAGCGTACATGAGAGTACCATCCTGAGCATAATGCGAAAAGTACGAGCGGTTGGGGTCTTAAGAGGATTGTCCAACTTCGGGGTTCGGTTGTTGTAAGGACAACTGATACTCCTCCAGAGAGATGTTCTCCGGTATAGCATATGCTACATAAACATCTTCGGGAAGCGATGTAGCCCTTACGGACTGAGTGGTTACAGCAGGTGCGGATGAAGCCACACAGACAGTGGACCTAACGGTTACAGAAGTGACGGGAGTTTGAGGAGACATCCCCAATGAAGGAATCATAGGCCTCGTAGAAGAAGTTGATGCCCCCATAGAGGCAGCAGCGGCAATAATTTGACCTAAGGATCTATACCCGGCTGGTAGTGAGGGAATAGGCGAAGACATAACAGATGGATCAGGGTTATCTTCTAGAAATAATCTCCGAGGGAATAACTGGTAATCTTCACCGGACGTAGGAATTTCCTCGCTGGATTCACTCATGTTTGAGCTTGCCGCTAGATCTCGTAATAGACGGCGAGGACTATGAGGAAAAACATCAGCTATAAAAGGTGAACCCGATGTAAGAGAAAGGAAATCTGCCCCTACTCTTAATTCAGACCAAGGGTCGGAAAAGGGCCAATTGAACTCAACTGGTCCCCCAAAGGGTTGCTCAGCAAGAACCGGTCCCCCGTCAGGAAACTCGGAAACAATGGGCTGCTAAGGTTCAACAGAGCGTTGGGAAGCCTCTGATGAATCGTCCGTATATGGACTACCAGTAGACGAAACCGAGGGTTCTGCCACTGTGGTAGTAACGACAAGAGAAAAAGATTCAAGACACACAATCAAATGGCCAAAAAGCAAAATCTAACAGGGTGTGTGATCACGGGTGATTAATTTTTTACCACATTGAAAAATAGGAAACTTCACCGTTTCATGTTTTAAGAGTCAAGAAATGGATAAAAGGTGACTCTATCTCTTTCAGTTTTGAAGCAAGCATGAAAGGACAAGCGCTTGGAGATCCTTTCAAATTTCAAGAGTCAGAAAAGATCAAATGACTACTCGGGAATACTAGGCAAAGGGTGTACCAAATAACCGTGAACTGCAATATACACCTTGGTTTCAAAATAAAAGAGAAATCAACCAAGGACTTTCCGTACGTGCAGGAAATCTCACCGAATGCTATGTCCGGTGTATCACGAGTATAGGGCGGAAGACTCGGCTTCCTATGGATAAAGGATTGAAACCTAGTGGGGTCTCCCTTTATATACGCGACGGTACGGGGAACACAAGTCCATACTAGTGCTGTCTAAATCCAAGAGGCGAACGACAGCTACTAGGTTTTAAGACGTCGGAACACGTCTCTAGCCTAGACCTCTAAATGTGTTTCGTTAGATTTCAATGCTGCCTTAGTGTAAATTGAGTAAATTTTAATGTTTATCTTCAATTACGTTTCAGTTTTCAGGCCCTAGCGAATGTAATGTCTCAAAATCTCCTAAATGCAAAACTACATGCCACAGTATATCATTTTATTCGATGAAAGCTAATTACAAGAGAGTTAAGAGCTTTTCACACAATAATAAAATGATCAGAAAACAACCAATGATATTTCTAATGCAGCTAATGGAAACTAAAAGCTTTTCGTTCAAAGTCACTAATCACTAATAACACCGAAAAGATCTAATTCACATTAAATAATTCAAAGCAAAAGAGATTTCTTTTTGTATTTTCAATGTTTATAAGAAAAATGCACTAAACAAAATGAAAACTAATGGAAAGAGCAATTTGAGAAATGATGATAAGAGAGCAAAAACAAGCAAGTTTCACTCAATAGCAAGTACAATCAGACCTCAAATCGACCAAAAGTCCCTCAAAACCAAGAAAATCCCAAAGACATAAATGAGCCGTGTAATCTAGGCCCAAAACGAGACAAAGCGGAATTCGAATGAAGGAGGAGTCAATCACTCAAATAGCGCAATAAAATGATAAACAACTGTCAAACGAATGCAGGGAAGCAATCACGAAATTGACTGAATCGACGAAAACCAAAAACTCCCAAGGGAGGCTCGACTCACAAAAGCACCTAGATGGCCTAGGGCTAAAATGTAAAATCGAAAGAAATAGGCAAACACCCAAAGGATGGAGGCTTCAATCAGTCAAACGAGGCTCCAATGTACTCAAAAAGTCGAGAAAACAAGATCAAAATCACAGACCAGTCAAAGAAAGCTCAGAAACAAGCAAACCCTAGCAGTCCCCAGCGCTGGCGCGACTGTCAAGCTGAAACTAGCACCATATCAGAATTGGCGCGGGTAATATATTGACAACTAGCGCCAATTGGCGCGACTGTCACGCTAAAAAACGCGCCAGTCAAGTTTTCTATGTCAAAATAAAAAATAAGCAATCCAAGATCAAACCAGTGATGTTAAGGCTAAAAGAAAACCAAACAAACAGGAAAAACCAACCCAAAGAGCTGACCAAGCAAGCAAGGCCAAGAATTGACCGAAAAGACAAGACAACACTTCAAGTTGCTCAGTTCATAAACTAAACCGGAGATTGACTGAAGCAGCGTTGATCTACTTCGCTAATGCAGGGCAAAAGCATTTCGAAGGCTATCTGGCTGTACTTCAGGCTCCTTCTATAGTTTACAAAGAAAACAACACTCTGACATCCCCAGTGGAGTCGCCAAATTGTTGAAGAGGTTAATCCCCTCTGCGGACAGAGGCGATCCCTACTAGCCTAGATCGGGTCTAGCAACAATCGAACACGCTACAGTGCAGGTTCCTAATTGCAAATAAACCGACTTGCGATGAAGGCTTACCTGGAATCCAACGTTGTCGTTTGTAGAAGAGGTGGTACTCCCGTTCCTCTGCTCCGGCAGATCACAATCCTCACGATCTTCGTGATCGGACACCTGCACACGCAAGAAACAAAACAAACGCAAGCATAAAATCCAGTATATACAACTATATGTCAGTTGGAGAAGACACAACTCATGATCATAATCAAGAACAAGAGTGGAACCATAACCAATAGTCGTTTATCATTAATTAATCAAAAGAAGAATACAACCATAGCTCCGACGCAGCACTCTCCTTCGGCGGGCCGTCAGCAGAACATGTCTCGATAAAGCCTATCAAGGATGGGACAAGCCTCTCTCTTCGGATACTTGACAATGATCTCCTTGCTTGGATTTGGCCTCAAGGGAATGAATCAAGGCTCTTACAGCATAAGGCTCTTGGGAACTTGGAGATTAGCTTGCAAAGGAGATGAGTAAGCTTTTATAGATGGAGGAAGGGGAGTTGTGATCCCTATAATCATGGGATTGGCCCTATCATCAAGGAAGCTTCCATGAGAGGTGGCAAACCACTTCCTTTCTATGGAAATCCGTAGCCAAACTTCCCAACTCAAGATAGATAGCAGTTCAGGAATTTGTTAGGACAAAACTTCCGCCATTTATTTTTAAAAAACACTCCTTAAATTGGCTGGCACGAGTGCGACTCTGGGACAGAGCGCCAATTGGCGCGACCTCTTTGAAGGATTTTCCCCATTGGCACGGGTACTGAACTGTCTGCCTGCGCCAATGCAAAAAGGGGTGTTTTTAGGGTTTTCCAGCAGGAGATGTCTTCAGGGCAATGAAAGCTCATGTTTAGAGGGATGTCATGAAAGTGTTTTCAAGTCTTCTCTCTGCTCATAGGTCACGGAATGAGCCCTCCAATGTGCGGGATGGGGAATGGCAGGGACGGTGACAAATTACTGTGTAACAAACACAATGGTACACTAATAATAGGGTGCATTGGTTCTTATATAAGCCATCTATATAAATGTTGTGTGGGCTATAGGTCTGTAGCGATGTTAATCTTAATGCTAAAATGTGTGATTCTTGCTTGTAAATTGAGTGGGCTGAGATCTCCTGTCTACATGTGAAATATGTTCATGTAAGAATTTGGGCATTGTATACATTTTTTTTGCTTTCATGAGTTGTTGTATGTTTATTTATGGTCCCAGAGACCAATAGATCACTAAGATAAGATGGGTTGATTTCTATTTATTAACATTTGTCGGAGAAGCTCATAGGCCTCTGAGTTGCGACGAGCTTGCAATTCTGTCTAATGGGCCTTATGGATCATCGATGGGAAAATCCTTGTTCTATTTATTATATTGTTTATAAATTGGTTATTACGCCTTGTTCAATATCCAATCTCGAGAAGAGTATCAGTTATGTGTAGGTGGGATTACACACGCGTATTTATGTTTGTATGTATAATTCTATACATTTTTCACATATGCTTCCATCACCCAAATGCAAGATTCAATCCCCTTCATGCATGCTTTAATCATGGTTGTGGAGTGGTTGTGGAGTGGGAAGGGCTCTTGTATAAGAGTGAATGGAAGAATTCCCTTATAGTTGTTAACATTTGCTCGGGCTTAAGCGTTACATTACCACCCCATTCATTAGTGAATTATTCTTCAATGACGCCTTCTCGACTGTAGGATATGGTCCTAGCAATTAAACCTCAACAATATTTTCTTTGTTATGCACTGCATGTGACCATATTCGTGACCAAGAGTGAATGCCCTTGTAACATGTGGCTGAGATCAAGTTTGAGAAAGATCAACAGTTGAAGGAGACCCGAGATGACATCAACCTGGAGGTCTTGTTCCTGAAAGATCACAAGAAGTCTCGTCGGGAGAAGGGTCGGGATGAAAAGGACTAGGTGGAGATGGTAAGGATGTCATCTTGATGTCGGCGATTGACCAAACACAGAAAGTTACGCGCTAAGTGGTATGGCCCCACGTTACACCCAAGCTTGGAGGCCATTCCTCGGAAGTGTGAAGAGGAGCACATAATATAACGATTGGGATGTTGTAAGCCCGAGTCGCCATGGAAGAGACACAAGCTTGAAAACATATTCATTGGTGCAGAGGTGCGAGCCCCCAAACAGGTCAGCCCGGAGGGTCAACCCCAAATAGTTTGCGAGAGTGCATAGTGGAGAGGAGTCGTGGAACAGAGCCCGGGAGACGGGAATATTGGCAGCGAATAACAGACATCATGTTAGTCATATGTGTGTGTGTGTGTACTCGTAATTCGCATATATATATATATATATATATATATATATATATATATATATATATATATATATATATATATATATATATATATATATATATATCTTCCTATGGTCACATATTATTCATAGCGTAGGGTGTGGAACCCAAACCCATGAACGAGTCGACAACTAGTAAATAAGTGATAAGTTGCGTAGGATATTAGCCAAGTGTGTATGACCCCGTGGTTGCCACGTGGATTAGAACGATGACATGACACTTTTTGATTCATCAAAATTTCAAATCGTCACATCTTTCGATCTAGAGGTAGGATTGAGGCAAAAATTTATGTCGCCGGAATCGCCTTGATGAGACGTACACAATGGTGATCTCGAACTAAGGTTTGAGTAAGTTGAAAAGATCGAATGTTTTAGACCACGTTTCCATAACCACACCTTGGATATTGGGTTGGTATAGTAACCACCTCCTCTTAATCTGTGTTATGGTGAGGATTAGGAGGGGGGTGTTACAAAGTGCTATCAGAGTATCCAGGTTCAACACTCGAACTGGATGGGATATACCATCCTCATGCTTTTTTAGGGCTCCATTCAATGTCAATATTACTTTTCCTCTCCATTCTCTCTGTGTTCTCTACATCTCCCCCATATGTTGTGTTTTGACTAATGTTCTCCTTCTGCCTCACTCTACGCATGTCCCCATCAAGCCATCCGTCGTTTTTCTAAAATTGATTAACTGCCCCTGTTTCCTTGACAACTTGTGCAACAACCCATCACTAGACAATGTAGCCCATGTTGCTCTCAAATTTTTTTTTTCTGTCATTTTATTTGCTTGTGGTTGGGCCAAAGGACAGTTGGGCCAGTCCTTCCATTTCAGTTGGATTCAATGCACGATCAACACATTAAATTCTTTTCCACCAACAAAATTTATTATTAAAAAACAACCATTTCATGAAACAACCCCTTTCCAAAACAATAGAACTCGTGTCTCTTTCTCAATTATTTAAAATAATTACAATTGTTTACAAGAGAAAAAATTATTTACCAAAAAACATCACAATACAGCAATTTATTGTCAAACTTAACAATGACTTTAAAATTAAATTATTACAATAAATAAAAACAACTTTAATAGTCTTATTACTTATACAACTAAAATTCATTAACAATATTATAACAAATACAACTAATATTGATTAACAATAAGATATGTATATTTCTTGAATCTCAATTTTATTTTAAATAACACTTAATCTTTATAACGAGTGCAATGTATATTGAATTGTTACACAATTATATTCATGTATAACACTTTTGAATGAATAACTAGTGCAATGTATATTGACTGGTTACAATATTGTATTCGATGTATAACACTTTTGAACATGCATACTTGTGATGAGCAAAGAAACAAGAAACATGAACGAGATGGAACAAGTCCATCTCTATTGTTTAATGGAGTTGTTTATGGATGTCATACAATAGTTGGGATCGCAGTTTTTTTTATTGGATTTTGATTTATTTTTTTATTTTTTTATTTTTTAAAAAAATTAGATAAAATTTTAAAAAATTAAATAAATTTTTAAAAATTAGGTAATTGGAGTGTTTGAATTGTACTTTTATAGTTGAAATGAATTCAGCATTATCAAAAAAAAACTTTTTTGGCATCCAAATTAACTCAAGTTTTCAAAATTCTTTATCTAAAATTTTCATAATCTTATAAGAATTTCTAAGTTATTCTATGAATTTTTTAGACTACGACTTATTTAATGAACAACTGGATTTTCATGATATTAATTTTGTTTATTTAATGTAAGTTTGTTTGGTGTATTTAATTTAATATAATTTATTTTGTTATGGGTTATACTTTTTTAATTATATTTTAGATATAATTAAATTACATTGATAAATTAGGTAGACAGCTGGCTTTTTATAATATTAATTTTGTTTATTTAATGTGAGTTTGGTTGATGTATTTAGTTTAATATAATTTAATTTTTTATGGGTTATATTTTTTAATTATAATTAAATTACATTGGTAAATTAGGTTATTAAATTTGTATATTTATAATCCAAAGAAATTATCAGGTTATTAAATTTGTATATTTATAATCCAAAGAAATTATCATTTTTTATTAAAAAAATTAAATTGTAAATTATTTTTAAATATTTTTCTTCATTGTTATTTTTTAATTTTTAATAAAGTAATAAATAAATTTATTATTTAATTAAATAAAATAATATTTAAAATTAAGTAAAATTTATTATATAGATAAGTATGAATAGGTTTTTCAAAATTTTAATTTAATTATTAGTAATTATTAAGTGAATGGTGGAAATTTAGCTTCTTCAAATTTGTTATGCTCTTTTACTTAATTAATTAAAAAATCATTGTATATGTAATATTGATAACTCATAATGCTAATCCATAATATTGTAACAAAAATTATTTATAAATTAAGAATCTCTATAGTTAATAATATTGTTTAAATTATATATTAATTCATATCTATAATACTTCTCAATATTTTTTTTTTAATGTATTTTTAAACAATTTGGAAAAAAAAAAAAAACGTGTTATTATTACTCTTATTACTCCTAACTCATTTAGTGAGTGTAAAATGTGAATAAAAAACTGAGCGCGAGATAGTAAATTTAGTATATAAAATGTGAAGGGAAAATCGAGCAAGATTGTAAAAAGTAGGGGAAAAACTTAGCACGTCCATTGTAGTATGGCGAGGCTCCATGTAGCGTCTCAATGGCCAATGTCTTCGGTGTCCAAGAATGGTATACTTGCAAAGTTGAGGTTATGAAGCGAGGTCATATGACTTATTATTAATAAAGTAATGGTTATACCGGATTGCTCTACAAAAAGATTAAGTGAATATTAAATATAATATTTAGGAATTGAATCTAGTTCATAGTTTTTTTCGTACTAAGTGCAAATACATATGCAATAAAATTTTAAACATTGAATTTTATAATAAAATTTTTGATAAAAATACATATGTAATAAAATTTTATACATAAAAATTTTGATGAAATTCAATATAAGACAAATATTTTGATGAAATTTGACATAAGACAAATGGTAGAGAAAAATAATACTCGTAACAACTTCACATCAACATGATTAAATAAAACTCACCTCCAACTTTAACTTCACATCAACATGATTAAATAAAACTCACCTCCAACTTTAACTAGTGCCATAATGAAATGATGGCTTTCAATTTCACTTTCAAATTTTATTTTTTAAACCACATAAATCAAATGGGAATACATGATTCAGATCAGCTTTCAATTTCACTTTCAAATTTTATCTTTTAAAACCTAAATCAGATATGGGATGATTTATGGGAGCTGAGGAGAGTGGGAATACATAAATCAGATATAGGAACTAAGGGGAGTCGGAATATATAATGAGATAGTCAGCTTTCAATTTCACTTTCAAATTTTACCTTTTAAAATACATAAATCTGATATGGGAATTAAGGGGAGTGGGAATACATAAATCAAATATGGGAACTAAGGGGAGTGGAAATACATAAATCAATCAAATATGGGAACTAAGGGGAGTGGGAATACATAAATCAGATATGGTAATTAAAAGGAGTGGAAATATATTGTAAATGTTAAAATAAATTTTAAAATAAATTTTAAAAAATATTTTTATAATAAAATTTTGATGAAATTTAATTTAAGAGAATTTCTTTGATTTGTGGGAGAAAAATAATCATAATAATTTTACTAAAAACTTACCTCCAACAATAGTGAAATGATCAGCTTTCAGTTTCACTTTCAGATTTTACCATGTAAACCACATAAATCTACTGTTTTACCTTCAGTTTCACCACATAAATCTAGTTTTACCTCAACTGTCAGCTTTCACTTTCACTTTCAGATTTTACCATGTAAACCACATAAATCAAATATGGAAACGGAGGGAAATAAAAATGAAGAATTTGTTAAAATTAATGGTTTGTATTATCCAGATAAAGATTTCCAAAGCATCCTTATGCTTTTATGGATCTTCACATGATACCTGCATATCTAGCCATATGCATCTCATACAGACAGTTTGGCTTTCAAAAGTAAATTGTAAGAACATTTATTAACGTGAATCTACATTCATATTACTTTAAATACACAGGTTTAAGGAGCTCAATGGACCTCAAACAGCAGCCAGTGCTATGATGATAAGATAATGAATTTTCATTCACTTTGAAGTTTCATAAGCTGTTTATAAGCTCAGCCAGACACGACTATATAATATCATAAACACAATATTTTAGTGGCAGATGAAATAAAACTGGTTGTGCTTATTGGTTTTGATAATCATGTAAACGTGGAAGAGTATGAATACAAATTAAGTTTTTACTTTTAAATGAAAATAGAAATGAAATCAAATGGAATATTAATCCATGCTTGTTTTGTTTTGTTATTGCTATAAGCCTTTTTTTTAGAAGGTTTACGGATTGATTTTCCTTTTAATCTAACTTTTTTTTAATCTAATTCTTTATCTTCCGTTATATTGAATACTGGGAGATTGATTTTTTAATCTTAATTTTTATTTTATAGTCGGTCATAAATGAAAAATGCTGGCATATTTTGTCTCTCTTTTAGTTCAATAGATGGAATTTCAAATATCAACAGTCATAAATGAAAAATGCTGGCATGTTTTTTTCTTTTCTTTTAGTTTAATGGATAGAATTTCAAATATAAACAGTCATAAATGAAAAATGCTGGCATGTTTTTTTCTTTCTTTTTTTCTTTTCTTTTATTCTTCTCTTTTAGTTTAATGGATAGAATTTCAAATATCAATAAGCCTCTTTCTCTAAATCTATGTTTACCTTTTTCACAGTTTACATTTTTCACAAGTCTGTTTCTCTAAATCTATGTTTACCTTTTTCACAAGCCTGTTTCTCTAAATCTATGTTTACCTTTTTCACAATTACCATGCAAATGCTTGTTTTGTTATTGGTATAAGCCTTTTCTTTTATAGAATGCTTACGGATTAACCTTTCTTTTAATCTAACTTTTTTTAAATCTAATTTTTTATCTTATAGTCAGTCACAAATGAAAATTGCTGATATATTTTTTCTTTCTCTTTTAGTTCAATGGATGGAATTTCAAATATCAACAGTCATAAATGAAAAATGCTGGCATATTTTTTTCTTCTCTTTTAATTCAATGGATAGAATTTCAAATATCAAAAAGCCTAAAAAACCTGTTTTTCTAAATCTATGTTTACCTTTTTCACAGTTAACCTTTTTCACAATTACCATGGAAATTATCAACTAACCAATGACATTATATGAATATATATTGACCTTTTCACATTTACTTAATAAAATTATCAAATTACTACTTAAACTATCAAATAACAAATAACCTAGTATAAAAGCATATATAGAATAAAATTATGAAATTACTATTAAAAAAAATCAAATAACAAATAAAATGACATTAATATAATTTATGAAATGAATAGTTTATAAAACTAAATTTTTAATAAAATGATTATCAATTATAATTTAATAATATATATAAAATCAATAAAACAACTGATCAAACATGCCTTCTTATTCATAATAAACCAACTGCAAATTACATAGTCTTGTCTTCAAATAATTTTATTTATGCAATAATCCAAAAATAATGATGTCTTGAAATACACTTGCAAACACCTTTCGGTTTAAACTAAATAACGATGTCTTGAAATACCTTTGCACATACCTTACGGTTTAAAGTTTTTCCTGTACTCAAAAGCATTTATAGCCCCATGGAATTTAGAATTTGCAACTGATAGCTAATGATAATCTGTTCCATAGCTAACGAGTTTCTTGTTTGTGTGTCTACTTGTCAAAAGGCAATGATAAAAAAAAACAAATAATTTATTTTAAAAAGTATAAAAGCAAACTATCAATACAATAAAACAAAAAAATAGATGGTTGAATGTAAGCCATTAACATTTATACAAAATTCAAATACTAATTGCATCATGTAACACAAAATGCACTGAATCAATTACCCTTCTATTAATTTATCAATGTTTTCAAAGAGTCAACACCTGTAGCTTTGGAAAACCCATCCCCTACTCCAACTTCTGGTCCCAATATATCTCTAAGCAGCCCCATGGGGAGCTCTTTCAACTGCTTACAGATCCAGATATCAAGCCATGCAAGCTTCAACTATTCACTAACATGACTAGAGAGTGGGGTCCACAACGCACTGTCAAACACAAAGATATTTCAGATCTTTCATCCCTTGCATATCCTGCGATGTAATCTTGATTCGCATAAGCAAAAGCCAGCCACAGATTTCTTTTCTTTGACCAATTTCTAATAACCCCCATTACATAAGCAAAAGCCAGCCACAGATTTCTTTTCTTTGACCAATTTCTAATAACCCCCATTACATAAGCAAAAGCCAGCCACAAATTTCTTTTCTTTGACCAATTTCTAATAACCCCCATTACATAAGCAAAAGCCAGCCACAGATTTCTTTCCTTTGACCAATTTCTGATAACCCCCCTCTGAACCGACTATTATATTCGAACTTCAACATTATATTCGAACTGCAAGAACGCTGAGACGGTGCAAACTTTGCAGGTTACACAAAAGCCAGCAACAGATTTTCTCTTCTTTGACTAATTTCTCATGACCCCTCCAGAAAAAAGCAATTTTATTCTTACTTCAAGAACCCTGAGACGGCACACACTTTGCAGGTTACGCAAAAGTCAGCCACAGATTTCTTATCTTTGATCAATTTCCCATAACCCCCTTTTCAACCAGGGATTTTATTCAGAGATCAGAAAAACAGGTCCTCTAAACAAGCATACTTTCTTATTTGCATCCTCTTCTTCAATTTCCCCAATAACTTGAGCCAGCCCTCTAATTCCACCGCTCTCACAAGATTGGAAAACCCATCCCCTACTCCAACTCCTCCAACTTGGTTCCAGTTTATCTTTAGCGCTCTAAAACATGGCAACTCTGCCAGGAATTCTTTCAAATGCTTTCAAACATGGCAACTCCGTGAAAAAATCTTTCATATGCTTACAGAGCTGAATATCAAAGTATGCAAGCTTTCTGAACTCACTAATCTTGCTAGGTAGTCGTTCTACAGCTCACTGCCAAATACAAAGAAATTCCAGATCTTTCATCGCTTGCATACCCTGTTAAAAGCAATCTTGATTAGCATACACAAAAGCCAGCCACAGATTTATCATCTTTGACCAATTTCCCATAACCCCCTCCTGAACCAGTGATTTTATTAGGACTTTGAAAACCCTGAGCTGGCTCAAACTTTGCAGGTCTTTAAAAGGAGCATATTTTTTTTCTGGATATGCATCCTCCTCAAAATCCAATCGAATGGTCCATTGCATTCTCATTGGTCTTTCCAGTGAAATCAATTCAGACATCCCAAGCTGAAAAATGGCTCAACTTATAACATTCACTTATGTGGAGGACCCTCAAACGTTTGAGTTCACTTATCCTTTCCAAAAGGCACAGCAATTCATCTCTCCACAATGAGAACTGACTTATGTCGAGGACCATCAACCGTTTGAGTTCACTTATTCTCTCCAAAAAGCACAGCAATTCACTTATATCGAGGACCCTCAAACGTTTGAGTTCACTTATCCTCTCCTAAAGGCACAACAAATCACATCTCCACGATGAGAACCGCCAGATCACGAAGGACATGGTGTATTCCAACCGCTTCAATCCCTCCCACCCAATACGTCTTCAATTACTCAATCAAACAACGATCCCGGGGGAAGTTGATAAAACTGTGCCCAGTGTGCTGCAAATAGCTCTCCACTGCTTTTCACAAGTGTTTCTGCGATCCAGATGTGTATGACCTTTTAGCAGTAGATTACAACGTCTTAGAAAAAGACGCAAAATAGACAAAACCAGATCTTCTGCAATCCAAATATCTATGACCTTTTCATAGTCGATTACTCTGTCTTCTGGAAAAGCTGCAAAATATACAAAAATATTCTTCAAATAATCTTGTAAACCATTGCAACTCCATTTCAGACGTAAACCATAAAATGTGTCATCAATGTTGTGTATTTGATGTAAAGCACGCTCCCACTCATCTTGATAAGTATAGTTTCTCATTGGGGCGGCTACTACATTTATAACCAGTGCCAAACCCTTGCACTCCCCTTCGATTTTCCAGGCGAAGTTTCCAATTTCATTTGGAACACTTCCGTTTGGAAATGCACCGCTACAAAACAGCTGCCAACCCTCGTTTGGAAATGCACAGCAACAAAACAGCTGCCAACCCTCGTTTGGAAATGCACAGCAACAAAACAGCTGCCAACCCTCCTCTACCGATAGCTGTTCCATTCTCGTTATCTCATCAGCTTCCATACTTGGACACACTTCTTTAATCCTAGTAGTCGAAAGGAATTTAGAACCTCTGTCATTCCATGACTCTCCTACGGTTTGCAGTTCAAGACTCTTCCACGTATCATACAGAAGAAGAAGAAAAAACACTTATTCAAAACGATTTTAGAACCTGTCATTCCATGACACTCCTAGGGTTTGCAATTCAAGACTCTTCCGCATATCATCAAGAAGAAGACAAAAAATACTTATTCAAAACGATTTTAGAATCTCTGTCATTCCATGACACTCCTAGGGTTTGCAGTTCAACACTCTTCCACATATCATCCTGAAAAAAAAGAAGAAAAACACTTACCCCTTAAATATTTGTGTTGTTGTTAAACACTACGAATAGATCTCGAAATTTCTATGGCCTCGCCCGCCTTATCCAGCCAAGCCTTCACTACACTTTTAAGGTTCATTTGAACTGGAGCGAGCTCCACATTTTTCTCATTCAATAGATTGTTCAGACGCTCAACTTCCACGTCTCTGAAAAATAGAGCAACGAAATGACCAGTTTCGCCTCTCGAACCACCCTTCTCATATGGCTTGTGAAAACATTAGCTGCATTCCGAACCCCATCCGATCAGCACGCCATTCTCTTGACCAAGAGAGAGCCATTCTCTGGTCTTCCAAATCAGAGGCGTTCGAGATTTGATACTCCCACCGTCAAAGCACTAGCACGATTAGGGTTTCTTTTCCTCAAATTGGTCTTAATGCCTGGCTGTAGAGGGAGTGGCCCACCATGAGTATTAATTTATTTTGATTCTGGTCCATTTGTACTCAATGACTCTTAAATAACTTGACTTTAGGTGGTTGTGTAAAAGTATATTTTTTTGGTGGTTCTGGTTCATTAGGTAGCGAAATTGTATTTAAAAAGCACAATCTTGCATGTCTAAAATATGGAAAATAGAAAGCCTCACATGGCGAAACCATGGTACAGTGAAACATGGTTCTTTGTGAGAGAACGTTGATGAGGACTTTTAATGGGTCTAAGGAAACCTTGCTCAGCATTGTGTGACAAGAATGATCTCTCTCCTAGAGGTATGTAGTTGACTCTCTCTCTAAACATTGAACTCTAGGTTTCGCTGGTTTTTGCGGGTTTTGTTGGGTCTCTCGCCTCTCTTTATTTTAAGTCAGGTTATGGGGAGGTTTTCTTTATGTATTTCTGAACTAGGGGGTTTCTTTGTTTGTTTTTTTCCAAAATAGTTGATGCATTGATGACCTATGTGATTGTTTGATGTTGAAATGTTCAGGTCAATGTCAGTTTTCCGTGATGTCCAAACACCCCACGACCTCTAGACTTTGGTTTTTTGGGGGACTTGATGATGTCTCCCCAATTTTTTGCGGATCATTCAAAATCTGATCTTTCAACTGCCTTTCCCTCCTACCTTGTATTAGAAAAATTTTGAGGTCTAAAATGGGTCTCCTAAGAAATATTATAAAATAATAGGGGAAATAATAAAATAAGATTAAATGACATCATAAAAAATAAAAATAAAAAATAAAAAATATTTTTTCAACTTTTATTTTCAACTTATCTCCCTATAATTTTACTCAAATTTCGAGTGAGACCACTTGTTGGATGTAGAATTTAATTCTTCATCCAATGAGCACCCATGTTGCATATTTTCAATGGACCATGCTACACGAAAAATGAGAAATACATGAAAAAATGTGATTGCAATCATATTTTTCATGTAGTGTGGTCCATCAAAGGTATGCAACATGTCTTCTCGTTGGATGAGGAATTGAATTTTGCACCTAACGAGTGCTCCCACTCAAAATTTGAGTCAAATCGAAGGGAAATAAGTTGAAATAAATAGTTTTTATTTTTATTTTTTTCAATCTTTTTTTTTTTACTCCAAAAATGGTGAACATCCCCCATGGTTGACATCATCATCTTGAACCTTATTGGTTCTTATAAAGTTGATTTTGGTTGTACATTTTTTTAGACTCATTGTAGACCTCAAATGTTTGGTCTTCTTCATAATCATCGTACTTCCCTGACCCAAGTGAGTTAGTCTCCCTTTGTTTCATATGGGTTTGTGGTTGGTGATTTCAACATCTCCATCTCCAGCGACTCGAAAAACTATCTTTGAAGGAGGGGAGTTAAGGTATCATGGGTCTAGGACTCGTCCTTCCTTGTCCCTGGTGATTGACCTTTCTTGGCCTTAGCTGACTCTGGTGGAATTCCCATCTCGACAAGGAGCAATCATCTCCTCTGCAAAAGACCTCACACTCGGGGGCTCGTGGAGAATCAACGAGGGTACGTAGGCAACAAAAAGTCTTAAAAGCTACAGAGTTTAAACCCACCTTAACCCTCGGTCTTGATGTCAATCTGAACAAAGTTTCGAGTTTGGTACAAAGAACCTTGGTCGGCATAATGTTTTATATCTCCTTTACTAGGGAAAGCATTCAATCATGGGAGCAGACAACATGAAAACCTCTTTTAGGTTATGCTCCTAAGATTAGTCTCCTTGTAAACGACTAGTTGGCTTTTCATTCCTTGCGGGAAAAAGACCTAAACAAAATATTGTCAAATCCCTGTGCTTTTGGAAGAGGCTTTCTCTAGACCCAAAGATGGCATGTAAGCTTCAATTTGGTGCTTGAAAACCCTTGGCTTAAGTACTACTAGGTTAAATTTTCAGGATTTCCTCTTGAACTTTAAACGAGAAAGATCCTTATTAGCATAGCTAACTTCTTTTCTCCCATTCCCTTTAAATTCAATCATGCTTGGCTCAATGATTAGTCTTTTAACCAACTTGTTAGGGAAACTTAAACTGATCTGGAGCTTCCTTATACTGATTCAGTTATGGACTGGTTCTCTTCCAAGTTAAATATGCTCAGGAAAATTGTAATCAGATGGGAGAAGAAGAAGAATAAAGAGAGAGAGATATACACTAAATTAGGAGTTATAGAATAGGAGGTCCACTTCTTAAGCCATTCATTCATCTCTGAAATGTTTCCTTCATAAATTAAGGAGCACCCAGGTTGTTTACAAACAAGAGTACTTCACATCTTAAAGAGAAATGAAGAGGAATTACGAATTAAAAGCAGGATCAATTGGATAGCTAGAAGTGATGGTACTTCCAATTTTTTCCATAAATATGCCTCCTACAGGAAGACATCCAATACCATTTGGGATATTACAAGTGCAAACGGTTCAATCATTTCAGGAAAAGAGGATATTAAAATGGTTGTGGCCTCCTATTTCTCTAACCTTTATAAGCAACATCTCGTAATAACCTCAGGGAACAACTTCAAGTTATTAATCTCTTCCCTAGATTTATCTCTAAGGAGCAAGTCAATTTTATTGGCAGAGAAGTCTCTTTGGAGGAATTATGTGGTGTCTTAAATTCTTGTGCCAAAGATAAAGATTCGGGGCTTGATGGTTGAACCATTGAGTTCTTCGTACATTTTTTTGATTTGTTGGGGAATGACCTCTTGCAAGTGGTTGAGGAATCAAGAGTCAAGTGCAGGATCAATTGTTCCACCAATGCTACCTTTCTTGTGCTAATTCCTAAAGCCTTTAAAACCATTTACTTTGACCAATTTTGACTCATCTCCTTGTGTAATCTGACCTATAAAATCATTTCCAAAAAAATAGCTAATAGTATCAAAGACAAGTTGGCCTCTGTAATTTCCATGGAACAGTTCAGGTTTTTTCCTGGAAAATAGATTAAAAAAGCTAAAAGTTTATCCTACGAATGTCTCCATTCAATTAAGATAGGGAAGACCAAAGCCCTCTTATTCAAACTAATATGTTGAAATCTTATGATAAGGTTAACTGGGATTTCCTTAGAATGTTTTTTATTCAAATAGGCTTAGCTATAAAAGTAACCAATTGGAAAATGAAATGTGTCTCAACCTCATCTTTTGTTGCCTTAATTAATGACTCCCCTTCTCAATCCTTTCCCTACTCTAGAGGGCTTCGTCGAGGATGTTATTTATCCCCTCTTTTCAGGGATAATTTTAAGAACCCCCCTAAATTTATATATATAAAAAATAGGCGAATCCTCATGATACATAGGAAAAATGGAAGGCGATTTTATCAATAATATAATATGTATATATAATTTTTTGGCGAATCTCTCACGAGATTATATTATCCTGTAAAATCATGGCGAATCACCAGTACAAATGGCGAATCACTACTACAAAATGGTGAATCATTGTCTAGTGGAGTTCGGAGTGTTGGTTCCAATGAAGATGTGGTAATTGAACCAGGAGTAGAAGGAAGAGAACCACCGAGACCAAGCATGGCACATGGTGACTCGTGAGGGAAGTAGTTCTCGTGTAGTTTGGAAAACATGTTCTTCTAGTTCTACTAAGCGTAGTGTTGTTTGTCATGCTACTACTAGCACTGATATTGAGGTTGGAAAGGAGTTTGAGGAAAGGTAGCAATGGTGGAGAATTACAAAGAGTACCCCATGATGGGCTCCATTTTTCCCTTTGGTATTTGTGCCTGCAAGACCTTCTGTCCATTGAACCAACAATTAGCCGTTCAACCAACAATCAACTTGACTGAGTTGATTTGGTACGAGTCAACTTAGACTAATCTTCAAAACTATGCTTTGCACTATCCCATATTTATCACACTAATGCTACACAACATTGTGCATTTGCACCTAACTCTCAATAATTCTTTTCCAAGAAAAATCTATAATAAAAAAAATATTTTACTATATTCTAAAAGGTGAAGATGTCGAAATCATGCCACAAAGTGAAAGGAAATAAAATATATTTCCTCAAACCACCAAATATATAAAGAAAACAATAATGATTATAATAATAGAACTAGATCTATTGATCTATCGATATATGCATGATATGAGAACCATAAGCATTCAAGAGACTAATTTCAAACTCAACAAAATCCTCTAAACAAGCAACAAACAAACCACTAAAATTTTCAAAGGTATCAAAGCTAGACATTAACACAATTTCATGTACTTGAATAAGCCCATTGTTGCTTAGCGTTAGACTTCTTAAATTAGTTCTTTATCATTTAATACTATGACACTATCTATGTGAAAAGAAATAGGTCCCAACTTTATCAAATCTGATTTCATTTCCAATCAAAGATCAAAACTAGCTTCGTTTCCAATACCAATATAAAATCACACATTTTCCAAATATCAATAATTATTTTCCAAGAAAATATAAAACTCGAAACTCAGCAAAATTCCCCAAACACAAGCAACATATATACCATTAAAATTTTCTAAGATGTCAAAGCTAGACATCAAGGTAGTTTCATGTACTTGAATGAGCCCATGGATGCTTTGCATTAGTCTTGTTAAATTAGTTATTTATCATTTAATACTAGTCAAACGCTATCTATGTGAAAATAGGTCCCAAAATCATCAAATCCAGCTTCATTTCCTGTCACAAATAAGAATAAGCAAGACATTGTAAAAGGAAGTGTTTTTCATCCTTCACATTTCTAACATCGCAATGACATTTACTCGCATCCTATGAAATTCTAGGTCTTGCTCAATTCCTAAGCTCCTCAAAGTTCATTTTTATTCTGGTAATGATGTTTTTCTTCTTAAAACTAGCTACAAGAATATGACACTTGATCTTTTGGATTATGGTTAATGACCAATTTTTAATATTTTCAGTAGTTGTGTCCAACCTCCCACAATGACCTAATTATGGACTAGTTCAGTAGAGTGAACTTGTACGACTTGCCACGTGTCACTGTTTCATCCTTTGTCTCTGAAATTGATAGCCAAGAAACTACAGTCTGTGTACTTGCGACCACTTTTTACGGCACTCCAATCCGATGCCCAGAGAGAGAGTTATTGAACTTTTCCCACGATCACCTCTTTGAGATGAAATTCAGGAGCCTGAAAAAGCACTACCTTCCACAGATCATATCTCCAAAAATATTGCGAACCAAGCTCTGAATTTTTTTGAAGAATTTCCTCAAGATTTTAGCTTCGCACCATATGAATTTCAGATTCTGAACCTTCGTAGAAATTTTTTTATAGCGCAAATGCCACGATGACCTGTTTAGGAGCCTGAAAAAAGACCTAACTTCCACAGGGCATATCTCCGAAAATATTGCGAACCAAGCTCTGAAATTTTTAGACAAACTTCCTCAAGATTTCAGCTTCGTACCCTAAAAATCTCAGCTTCTGAAGCTTCGTAGACAAAAAGTTATAGCGAAAATGCCACGATGACCTGTTTGGAGCAGCGAAACCCTAAAATCCAAAGCTCTGATACCAAATGTTGTGTAACCAGCTCCAAAAAGAGAAGAAAAGAGATATCAACGCCTTAGAAATGAGCCACTTCGAGGGGGAAACCTCCACTACATTACATAAATGAACAATTCTTGGATGATACAATTCACAAAACCTCCTTTCTATATATAGGAGTCCATGGGGCCATAATGTAATCCTAGTGGGCCACAATGTAATCCTAGCCGACCTACCAATAATAATTTAAGGGCACAATAATAACAAAATGGGGGTTACAAGGGTACAATAATAACAATAAGGGGGTTACACTAACAAAAGTAAGGGACTATACTAGTAATATAGGGACCTAACACAGCTTCTCACGCAAAGAAAAAGGCTTTATCCTAAAGCTAGACCTTGTCAATGCCTTTGATAGGGTCAGGCATTCTTTTCTCTTAGTCGTGCTTCAAAAAATGGGTTTTGACCAAAGCTTCCTTGCCCTTATCAACTCCTGCATCTCAGGCCCCTGGATATCTCTTCTCATCAATGGCAGACCTTCTCCTTTCTTCCAATCCACTAGAGGATTAAGGCAGGGTTGTCCTCTCTCCCCCTACCTCTTCATCCTCATGGCAGAATCCTTCAGCAAAGCGTTGGATCATATGAGACGGGTGGGTCTCATCACCGACATCAATTTTGGTAACGGAGTTAAAAAAATGAATCATTCCCAATTTGCAGATGATACTTTATTGATGGGAGGAGCATCCAACATCATTACTCAGCGATTTAAAAATGTCTTAGAAAAATTCATGCTCTATTCTGGAGGACTGATAAATCATCACAAAAGTTGCATTTATGGATGGAATGCATCTAATCAAACCTTACACGACATTGCTAACATCTTTGGTGTTCCTTGCAAATTGAATTGGGATCATTTCACTTATTTAGGCATGCCTGTAAGTATCAGTCCCTTGAAGTTTGAAGTTTGGAATGTCACTATCAATAAAATGGAGAGGAAAGCTCAACAATGGGGCTCATCATGGCTCAACCCTGCAGGTCGCCTTATCCTACTCAAATCTGGGCTTTCTTCCCTTCCTTTATATCAATTCACCCTCCTACAAGCTCCTGCCATCATCCATCTTAAAATTGAAGCCATCATCAGGCATTTCCTATGGCAAGGAGGAAAGAATGATAAAAGAAAATATAATCTCATCAAATGGAGGCAAGCAATACAATATTGGGAGCATGGAGGTATTGGAGTCCGCTCACCCAAAATCCTGAAAAAAAAAACCTTTGGAGGAAAGATTGTCTGGAGGCTTATCAATGGAAACTAGGCTTGGTGGAAAAAAGTCCTAGAAGTTAAGTATCTTAATTCCACCTGGTAGCAGCTCTTTGACCAAGATATTCCTAATAGACCTTGTTCTAAAATCTGGGCTCTTTGCAAAAAAGCCATCCCCTTCCTAGCTCAAAACCTCTCCAAAGTTCCCTTGGGAGGCAACACCATCAATTCTGGAACTGATCGAATTATGGGACAAATACCCATTATTGACAGGCCTGGCACTCATCACATTCTCCTCTTCTTCAGCAATATGGGTTTTCAATTTTTGAGTCAATTCTCCAAATGGGATAATCAAACCCAAATTTGGACTGGATGGCACTTTCCTAAAGTTCTTTCCCACCTTGAAGATGATCTTAGCAATTTCCAAACCCACCTTCATGGCTCTGCCCCTTTAAAAAAAGACAGCATTGACGGATTTCGATGGGACCCTTCTAGATCAACGTTCACCATCAAAGTAGCCTATTAGTATATTTGTAATGACCATTATCCAACGCCTATTTGGCCATCATGGAAGGATGTTTGGAAATCGGAAGCTATACCCAAGATCAAGTTTTTCATATGGCTTCTTTTGAAATATAAAATTTTAACCTCTGAAAATCTCAAAAAAAAGAGGTGTAATAGGACCATCAATGTGTCCAAATTGTCAAAATGTTGAAGAGACAGTCCTACATCTCTTTATAGGGTGCCCCTTTGCTTCCCGTTGCTAGGCTGAGCTCACCTCATTTTTTCAGCCTTGTTGGATGCATTATCACTCTATTGCTGAGGTTCTCCACTCTTGGAAAAATAGCTTCCCATGGGGGAAAATGAAGAACAAAATTTCAAAGAGAGTTTGGGATACCCTCCCCTATGTGGCTTTGTGGAACATTTGGCTTTCCAAAAATAGGAAGATCTTCAGGAACAAAGAGCCATCCTTCAGGAAAGTGTGTAGCAAAACTTGGAGCCTCACCCTTGAAACAATCTCTGCCAAGAGCAACAGTAAGATCGACCACAGTGAACTTTGTGTGGAGGAAAGGATCTTCCTGGGAGACCTATTGGATAGAAATAGCAGCAGAAACCCTCCTCCTAAATATCCCTATAGAACAGATGTAAGCTGGAAGATCAAGTTTAAAGAGGAGGACTTCACCTATTGGATAAAGAACAGTGCCAGACCCTCTCTTTTCTTTGATGGAGCTTCAAAATCCAATCCGGGCATTGCAGGGGGCAGGGGCATCATAAGGAGTGAAAATGGCAGCACTCTCACAACTTTTGAATGGGGTCTTGGCACACTCTCTAATAACAGAGCAGAGACCTTAGCCCTCCTTTAAGGCTTGTCTCAGTTAAAAAAATCTTAAAATCACAAATGCTATGATTTTTGGAGATTCCTCCATTATCATCAACTTGATGATCCATGACCGACCAGCTGCCAATATCGCTCTTCACCAAAACATCAATAGATGTCGTAACCTCTTGGATGATATCAAGGATGTTTCATTCTTCCACATACTCTGAAATTGCAACAAGGATGATGATCTTCTGGTCAACAGAGCCTGCGCTCGTATCCCGGGGCAATTGCTTTGCAATGATGTTGTAAATATTATTCCTCTGCCACGATTTTGACCCTGACTGCTCCTAGATTCTATTCGATTTTCCTCTCTGGCCCCTCAGAACTTACCTGCAATCTTCATACCCTCACATCTACCTCACCCGTGATCTTATCTCTTTGGTTCTCCCCCATAGCTACTCTCTTCCTTCCACTCTCTCCTATTTATCCCATCACCTCCTGCTCCCTCTGTCATTCCCCTCTTTCCTCCTCGAGTTTTTCTTGCCTCCTTCCATAGACCTCTCCTCTCATTTCATTGGGCCCTTGCTCCTTTGGGCCTCTGCTCCTGTGCTCAACGCCCTCGATGCCTTCTCCTCTTGATTCTCGCTCGATCCTCCTTACTGTTGTTACCTTATTCATTCTCTTGTTAATGTGACTGCGCTATTCTTGCGCTGCTCTACCTCACCAGATTCTCCCAGTAAATACTGAGTGCATTATTAGCAGTTACTTTGTGCAGATTTGTGCAAGTGTTAACAATATTCTGCCTTTTTGTAGAGCTTGTTATCAAGCATTTCATCCCCATTTAGCAGCTATCTCCAACAACATGGCTCGCAGCGAAGAGTGTCTCCACTACGCGGATCTTCAAGCTGAGCTTGAACAAATCAGAGCTCATCAAAAGATTCTTGATGCAAAGCTGAAAAATGAGGTAAAAATATTGGATGACAAACATGAAGCAGATGTTAAAGTCTTTCTCTCAAGGGTTTCCTCTCTTCAAAGTCAGTTTGACAATCTCTCAAATCGATGCTCTCATGTTGAAGAATCGGTGCAAATTCTGAAATACATGCTAGAGAAGCGCACCGCCCCAATCTCTAGCTCTAACAATTTAAGGAATGATGGCAATGAGGACAATCCTGAGGACTCTACAACGCGCCATATCAGCCACATCAATATTGACCAATATGCTCTCCATTATTAAGCATGTCTTTCAAATTTGTTTACCTTATGTCTTAGTTCGTCCACATATATCCTTTATCTGTATTCCAAATCTTTTCGAATACTAGAAACAAAGTTAATGTAGCATTTAGCTGTAGCTATTTCCTCCACTGCACTACAAGTAGTCTAGCATGTAATCATGGAGTTACTACTCGTCTTTTTTGAAATACAAAATAACAACCGATTGTGTTAAAAAAAAAAAACAACACTGTTGAAGAGGTTAATCCCCTCTGCAGACAGAGGCGATCCCTACTAGCCCAGATCGGGTCTAGCAACAATCGAACATGCTACATTGCAGGTTCCTAATTGCAAATAAACCAACTTGCGATGAAGGCTTACCTGGAATCCAACGCTGTCGTTTGTAGAAGAGGTGGTGCTCCCGTTCCTCTGCTCCAGCAGATCACAATCCTCACGATCTTCATGATCGGACACCTGCACACGCAAGAAACAAAACAAACGCAAGCATAAAATCCAGTATATACAACTATATGTCAGTCGGAGAAGACATAACTCATGATCATAATCAAGAACAAGAGTGGAACCATAACCAATAGTCGCTTATCATTAATTAATCAAAAGAAGAATACAACCATAGCTCCGACGCAACACTCTCCTTTGGCGGGCCGTCAGCAGAACATTTCTCGATAAAGCCTGTCAGGGATGGGACAAGCCTCTCTCTTCAGATACTTGACAATGATCTCCTTGCTTGGATTTGGCCTCAAGGGAATGAATCAAGGCTCTTACAGCATAAGGCTCTTGGGAACTTGGAGATTAGCTTGCAAAGGAGATGAGCAAGCTTTTATAGATGGAGGAAGGGGAGTTGGGATCCCTATAATCATGCGATTGGCCCTATCATCAAGGAAGCTTCCATGAGAGGTGGCAAACCACTTCCTTTCTATGGAAATCTGTAGCCAAACTTCCCAACTCAAGATAGATATCAGTCTAGGAATTTGTTAGGACGAAACTTCCGCCATTTATTTTTAAAAAACACTCCTTAAATTGGTTGGCACGAGTGCGACTCTAGGACAGAGCGCCAATTGGCGTGACCTCTTTGAAGGATTTTCCCCATTGGCGCGGGTACTGAACTGTCTGCCTGCGCCAATGCAAAAAGGGGTGTTTTTAGGGTTTTCCAACAGGAGATGTCTTCAGGGCAATGAAAGCTCATGTTCAGAGGGATGTCATGAAAGTGTTTTCAAATCTTGTCTCTGCTCACAGGTCACGGAATGAGCCCTCCAATGTGCGAGATGGGGAATGGTAGGGACGGTGAAAAATTACTGTGTAACAGATGCCCCCTAAAGCATGAGGCCCGAGAGAGAGAGAGGGGTGAAATGCTTTACGAGAACATGTCCGACTGAAAACACTACCGTCGGAAAACCTGCGGAGAGACGTACAACTGATGTCTCGAATACATGATATATATGTGGTATGGGTGCAGCCATCCATAACAGAGTATACAATAATCCAGATCCAAGGCATGGACGCAACCATCCAGTAAGGATCGATAAATAGACTCAGGTATGGTCGCAGCCATCCAATCAGTGAGTCATAGAAATAATCATAATATTCCACAAAATCGCAGCTTGGATTACAACAGACACCATCCAGGGTCTTGCACTCCATCTCGACCCGAACAAAATACAAGTTCAAGCATGCGAATAAGTGAGCTGAATTCGAACATGCAAGAACATCGTCTGATTACCAGCCAATGATGAAAGTTGTTAACAGACGTGAGAGGAACCACCAATAATGAAAATGGCCCTCAAGGTACCACAGGTACAATCTACGGCGTGTGAATCAATGAGCTGGCGTCGAACACCCGTAGAATCACTCGATCGGAGGCCAATAATGAAAACCTCACATCGAATGCGAAGAACCTGCCATTAAGGCATGCAGGCTCCAAGGTACCAGAAGGGAGTCTCTAGACCAACTTCCTGGATAATGAGCTGAAGTCGATAGGAAGTGACCTTGATCGAAGGTGGGCCATAGTGTTTCCCACATCATCGACGCAAGATAGAGGAACATAATGTTTTTGTGAATCACGATCAGATGAGAATTAGAGGAAGGTTGAATCTTGCAGAGGTCAACTTCTCTTGAACATATGGTGGCACGACAGTGAGTTTGGCAGTATTTGACATCAATAGTTCAAAGGTCATGGCGACGAGGCAAAGAGCAGATGAGAGGCCAAAAGGGATTACCCAAACCCACGGAGGCAAGTGAAAAACGAGATGAGATGTCCCCAACCCGACACGAATGCAGACAAGTGCCATGTTCAAGAGCGACATACTGCCGACACGACAATGATTTTGGTTCCAATTTCCCCACCATTTCTGGCGAGTACCTCTTTATTTTAACACAAGCTTGAAGAGGATACCATATGCTTGTTGTATAAGCCCATCCTAGTACATTTTACGAGCCCTAGGAAGGAGGAAGGAGGATAACGTCATTACGACTGAATCCACTGTCATCAGGGTTTAACGAGTCTGACAAAGGAAGAACTCGGCGCCTTTTCATGTTTAGAGAGTTTGAAAAGACGGCGGAAAAGTAAACTCCAAAGATCCCTTTTCGTAAATATTTTCTCAGATCTGAAAAGGTAGAAAACTTTGTCTGAGAAAACCTCCTAGTCGCAATAGGCTAGGGTATTCCTTTTTCGTAAATAATCTATCCCAGCCCGAAA
Organism: Pinus albicaulis; assembly: GCA_034641835.2. Taxonomy (NCBI): domain Eukaryota; kingdom Viridiplantae; phylum Streptophyta; class Pinopsida; order Pinales; family Pinaceae; genus Pinus; species Pinus albicaulis. The sequence continues at coordinate 1,471,659,962 of CM076581.1, forward strand.
AAGGGGTAAACGTATATTGGGTAGATGTCGTTTCGCAGCCACTTTAACGAGATCGAAACGACAAGGGCCTCGGCAATCTTTTCATGTTTAGAGAGTCAGAAAAGAGCTCAAAGATGACTCCAAAATGACTTTTTCGTGTTTTTACCGAGTCCTAAAAAGTATAAAATACAACTCGTTTCACCGTTTAAGTTGCGTAAAAACCTGTTGCTATACACAAAAGCAAGTGTAAAATCCATTTTCGACAAAATATATCAAAATATTAATAAAAAATGACTTTTAAAACCTAAATAGATTTCAAAATTTATAAATAAGTCTCATATGGTAAAAACAAAATTACTTTTACTATTTACCTCATTGGAGAGCAACAGTGGTCCATTTGGTGTGCGAACTTCTGACGGCGATTGTGACTGATCCGGGCTACCATTCAGATTCCCGTTCGTTCCAGGTAAGAGGCGCTTCCCTGTACTCCATTTTAATCCATTTTTTATAGTTTTCCATTGCTCATTAGATTTCTGTGGAGAATTTTTTAAAATTTTAGGGCTCCGCCCATTGGCGCAGGTATCGGGCACGGACCCGCGCCAATGGCCTTTTGCATACAAAGGGCCCGCGCCAATGGCACAGCACGGTTTTTCGTTTCAAATTTCCGATTTTTGAGTGATTCAAATGGATTTTCAAGCATGACAGAGATCTAAACAAGGGTTTTTGATCATGTTGATGCAGGCAACCGAGTACAATGGTGATCGAATGGAAAGAGAGGGAGCATGGGGAAGAGGATGAATTATCCATGGAGAATGAAACTTGTATGAATGCCCTCAAGAATTGTGGGCTTAATAAATTCTTCCTGACACCTTGCTTACGAGCTCAACCCGAGCTTCTACAGTACCTGATCAGCATATGGGACGAAAATGAACAATTGTTCAAGCTTCGAGACCAGGTGTTGGAACTGGAGGTTTCTAACGTATACTTCATAACCGGACTGTCGCGCAGAGGTCCAGTGCCCATATTGATAGGGAGCAGACCATCTGGTGAAAAGATGGAGCAGGTAATGGTGAGGGTGTGCCCAAGGGCATGAACCGGATCAGGAAGCGGAAAGGTAGACATTCACACTATCGAGGATCTAGCACTCAGAGTAGTGCTACACACCATTACGCGGGCTGCAGGATCGCAAGCCCCGCATGAAGCCACCAAAGCCCAACTCCTTCTAGCCTCTGAGTGTATGAGCCCCACATTGTTTGATTGGGCCACTGCAGTAACAGTCAACATCAAGAGGCAACTGACGAAATGCAAGCAAGCCAAGCTAAAACAGTTCGGCTACAGTTCCATCTTGGTATCGTTCATCCTGGAACGACTACCTATCTTCCAAGGCCAAGGGGCCATATTTTTTGAGCCGATACCATGAGAGCCGAGGATGGCTCGTTGGGCAGCACTCATGCCCAGGTCAGGAGGGGGTCAACAGATGTCCTGGAGACCCGATTTTTTTGGATGGTTACGGCGTCAGTTGATTGTGGTCGAAGACTAGCCCTATGTCGGTACCGATTTCACCGGAGATCCCGATCTTCCACTCCCAGAGGGAGATGATTGGGATGAGGAGTTTGGTATGATACTCTCTTTTTGGTCTTTTGTATTTTATGATTTTTTTTTGGTAATACATGCCCGTCCTAACAACAGTTTTATGTGTATGCAGATGTCGGCCCGCAGAGGCTCGGCGGTGATGTCGCCCATCGCACCTGAGAACCCATGTCGCAATATGACCTCAAAGTGAGGGGGGGGGTATGCAGGGAGGGGAATTGATTCAAAACCCGGAGGGTATTTCCATGGGATCCCGGGATTATGCATCGTTAGCAAATGTTCCGCTAGCATACCGGGGGCCGACACATCAGGTGCCCGCCGCTCCACCGACCGTTGAGATGCTTAGTGCGTGCCGTGACTTGTTATCACGAGCACCATGCATTAGACATTAGGCTTTTCTCATGCATATTTTTTGAGACATGTCGTTCTTCGGCTATATTAAGACGAACATGTATATTTTTTTTATTTTATGTATACCACTAAGTAAACATTTCGATATATATATATATATATACCTATTTCTGGATGGATCTTTCTTTTACATGTGATGTTGTTTTTATATGCTATGCAAATGTCTAATACAATTTTATCTAATGTATCAGTTGCATAACAAACGACCCAATGAAAAAGTTCACATAATGTATCTAATCACACCTTTTATTTTTATGCAAGATTAAAAGCACACATGAAAACACACATGCAAACTATGCTTGGAAATGAGTTCTGTTTTTTGTGCAAGCTTAAAACACAAACTATGCTTGAAATGAGGAAGACGGGCATGCCCCCCAGCATAGTGTCTCAATTCGAGGGGCATGCCCCCCAAGCTTCAGTCCATAGGAAATGGAGTGAAGGTTGAAACAGAAGAGATTGATCTAAATCTACTCAAATTGAACAGGCTCGTGTTTTATTATTTTAACGAGGTTGACACACTTAAAAGAACTGTCCTTGTAGTGACTTGTTCAATTTTTTTAGGAGCTTGGCACAAGAAGAGGAACTATGCTCTAGTGAGCTTGACGGAGGAGGCTCAGGAGGGAGACGATCAGATACATCACGCTCTAGACAATCTAACATTGCCCCCAGGCTGGGCATAAAGGAGGAACGATGATGAGTATCCGTCCAAGGTAGCTCCTCAAGAGACATTGTTTCAACAATGGCTTCATCAGAAGGGAAAATCTCTTTGAGAAGATCAGGCGAATCGACCTGACCGAGCCAGGGGGATTGAGAGTAGACATCTAAAGCCATGCTCAAAGGAGCATGCTGAGGAGGAGGATCAGATGCGGCAACGATTTCACAGTAGCTAATCTCTACTGGAGTTAAGGGCATCGATTCTCCAAACTCAATCACCTGCTCAGGTGTAGGGATGAGCCATGGGTCGTCAGACCTAGAGATCATATTAACTTAAGCGGTGTGCGGTGGCGGTGCGGGAAAAATACCCATGAGGACGGGGTCTTTGAAGAGATTGGGTCCCACACTGTCAGGGGGATTTCGGATCTGATCCACGTATGGAACGTTGTTCTCAGAGGTGGAGGTGAAGAAAGACAACTGATCCACAGTAACGATTTTGCCCTCATGATGGAACTTAAGAAGTCGAAAGAGGGTGGACGGCACGCATAGCATAGCGTGAGTCCAACTGCGGCCGAGAAGTATATTGTGGTTAAGCTTGGCGTCAACTACTTCTACTTCTACGTTGACGGTCTTCCCTTGTAAGGTAATCGCTAAACTCTCGAGAACACCCAGGGGTTTGGATTCCCGACCATCGAATGCCTCTAGGGCATTAGGAGATGATGAAAGGGCCGGAGAGCCATGGCCTTCCAGCAAGCGGACGACATGACACAGGTAGAAGCACCTTCATCTACAACGGCCTTATGGATGTTAAGACCGTTGATCCCGACTTGAATAACAAGAGCGATCTGATGTGGAAGTCGAGGGGTGAAATTTTCTAAGTCAAAGGTGAGAAGACTAGAATCGGTGGGATCGATTCCACCGATTGCAGATAATAAAGCTTTCCGTTGCGAAGGACAACTTTGAAGAACTTCCAATGCAGACATGGCAGAAGGTGCCTTTGCTAGATCCTCAACAATACTATAGTGCTGAGCGGCACGGGCATTTGGATTGTAGGAAGACTTTCGTAGAACACCTTTAGAGGGTGGCCTCACAACGGGTTCAGCAGTAGGCTTCTCAATTTCCAACGAACCGGAGACAAGTGGGGGAGGTGGACCGTCCACAACTGCCTTCCCAGGTCACTGACGCAATTCGTTGTAATCCTTCGAACGCGTAGCAATAGAGATAGGTGCAGCACCATTCATCATAAAGACCTGGGACCCAAATGGTGCAGATGGTGAAGGTTGTTCAACCATCTGGGTCTACTGAGACGGGAACGGTTCTTTAAGAACTATCGGAGTCCCTTTGGAGCCTTTGAGAAGTTGACTGACTTCAGATCGTCGTGGACAATCCTTGGTATAATGATCTCCTTCACAAATAAGGCAGGGGTACTTCGGTTTAAGTTGAGAACCATCCTCAGTGCGAGGTTTGGATTCTGGCTTTGGGGTGTCGGATTTGGATTTACCTTTGCCCTTCTTTTTCCCTTTGGAGGCTTTCTACGTAGGATTAGCCTGAACGACATTAATCTCCACAGTTTTGCCAGAGTCGGTAGGGGCGGGAGGAGCAGAATTATTGGATGAGTTGGACTTCTGCTTCCCATTCAAATATTTCTTCGAATTCTGAGATACAGAACCAATAGCACCATCCACCGCCGGGGTAGATGGAGCTTTAGAGGTTCCAGACCGTGGAGCATCAAGCAAAATATCATAAAGCGTGTCGGACTGAGAATATACCAGTTCCAGATATTGGGCACGCGCTATGGCTTGTTCTTCAGTCACACACGCTCCCATAGCAATATCTTGGGCGATTTTGTTAACGAAGGAGGTGGTGAACCAATGAGTTAGTATCTGATCAGGTATATGAAACTTGATCAGTCTACGACGACATCGCCACTCATGAATGTGATCAGAAATGTGGGTGGCTTTGTCCTGCTTCAAAGAAGTCAGGAGGTGCGTCCAGGCTTCATAGCGAACCGGTAACTGAAAGTGAGTCAGAAAAGCCATAGCTAACGAATTGAAATCTTGAAAGATGCCACGGGATAATTCAATATACCACTTAGTGGCAGCACCAGTCAAAGTGTGCTGGAAGAGGCGCAGACGAATGGAATCATCGACCCAAGAGTTGGACGAACACCAAAGATGGTAAGTCATCACATGAGCTTGGGGGTCCTCCCCAGCTTTACCCTCAAACTTAGGGCAATCACCGGGTATCTTGGTAGGAACTGGAGGCCAATAAGCATTACGCAAAATCAGATCATTGGTTAATTTCGAAACATCCGGAATTCCAAGGTAGCCAAGAACGGCAATGGCGGATTGGACGACATTGCTGATCCTTGATAAGGACCAGTACCTGTACTCCACGCTGGTTGAGAATATCCTTTCCCCCAGGGGTTATTTCCAACAGGATTCTGACTGTAGGGGGTATAGGTCGTATAACCAGCCTGATTCGGTTGCTGGTAACCAGTGTGCGGGGCTTGATAACCAGAGTATGGACCCTGATTATATGTCGGCCCTGTGTAAGCAGCATTTGGATTTGGCTGCTGAGTATAGGTGTAGCCGGGTTGTTGAGAGTAATAGTTAGAACCTTGGGGCTGGCTATAATTCGGTCAGTATTGACCATGAGAATAGTAACCGCCCTGAGTTTGAGTGGGCTGCTGATAGGTAGAACCCTGCAGAGCCTGATAATTAGGGCGCAGCAGTTGATTTGGCTGCGGCATTGAATAAATTGGCTGCTTGGTAGGGTTGATAGAATGGGCAGGCTGGCCTGGTTGGACAGGCTGACCTGGCTGCCCTGGTTGAACAGGTTGACCCGGATAAACAGGTTGCGCCGGTTGCATAGGTTGACCTGGCTGTTGTGAAGCCCCAGGTTGTACCAGATGAACTGGTTGGCCTGGTGGTGGAACACCGGGTTGTGCCGGATGGACCGGTTGGCCTAGTGGAGGAATGGAGCCAAGTGGTGGCTGGTAACCGATTTGACCTGGAACATGACCATAAGATGGTCCTGGCTGATGTGCAACATGAGGAGCAACAGGATACTGCGGTTGCATAGGTTGGGAAGGTTGGACTTGCCCCCCAGGACCATAGACCGGTTCCGGCTGGTACCTCGGTGGAGGCTGTATAGGTTGACTGGAAGGGTTGTAATATTGTCCTTATGGACTGTATGGTGGCCCTTGCTGGCCCGCAGGGTAACCTGGTAAGGGTTGTCCCTGTGGGGCATAAGGATAGCCAGGCTGGCCCAAAGGTTGGCCTTGAAAAGGTTTCCCTTGCGGGTTATATGCCTGTCCAACTTGGTTATATGATAAACCTTGAGCATGAAGGTAAGCCTCTGGAGCGGGTAAACGCAACATATCCCCATGCTGATCGTACTAATTTGAAAAAGCGTACATGAGAGTACCATCCTGAGCATAATGCGAAAAGTACGAGCGGTTGGGGTCTTAAGAGGATTGTCCAACTTCGGGGTTCGGTTGTTGTAAGGACAACTGATACTCCTCCAGAGAGATGTTCTCCGGTATAGCATATGCTACATAAACATCTTCGGGAAGCGATGTAGCCCTTACGGACTGAGTGGTTACAGCAGGTGCGGATGAAGCCACACAGACAGTGGACCTAACGGTTACAGAAGTGACGGGAGTTTGAGGAGACATCCCCAATGAAGGAATCATAGGCCTCGTAGAAGAAGTTGATGCCCCCATAGAGGCAGCAGCGGCAATAATTTGACCTAAGGATCTATACCCGGCTGGTAGTGAGGGAATAGGCGAAGACATAACAGATGGATCAGGGTTATCTTCTAGAAATAATCTCCGAGGGAATAACTGGTAATCTTCACCGGACGTAGGAATTTCCTCGCTGGATTCACTCATGTTTGAGCTTGCCGCTAGATCTCGTAATAGACGGCGAGGACTATGAGGAAAAACATCAGCTATAAAAGGTGAACCCGATGTAAGAGAAAGGAAATCTGCCCCTACTCTTAATTCAGACCAAGGGTCGGAAAAGGGCCAATTGAACTCAACTGGTCCCCCAAAGGGTTGCTCAGCAAGAACCGGTCCCCCGTCAGGAAACTCGGAAACAATGGGCTGCTAAGGTTCAACAGAGCGTTGGGAAGCCTCTGATGAATCGTCCGTATATGGACTACCAGTAGACGAAACCGAGGGTTCTGCCACTGTGGTAGTAACGACAAGAGAAAAAGATTCAAGACACACAATCAAATGGCCAAAAAGCAAAATCTAACAGGGTGTGTGATCACGGGTGATTAATTTTTTACCACATTGAAAAATAGGAAACTTCACCGTTTCATGTTTTAAGAGTCAAGAAATGGATAAAAGGTGACTCTATCTCTTTCAGTTTTGAAGCAAGCATGAAAGGACAAGCGCTTGGAGATCCTTTCAAATTTCAAGAGTCAGAAAAGATCAAATGACTACTCGGGAATACTAGGCAAAGGGTGTACCAAATAACCGTGAACTGCAATATACACCTTGGTTTCAAAATAAAAGAGAAATCAACCAAGGACTTTCCGTACGTGCAGGAAATCTCACCGAATGCTATGTCCGGTGTATCACGAGTATAGGGCGGAAGACTCGGCTTCCTATGGATAAAGGATTGAAACCTAGTGGGGTCTCCCTTTATATACGCGACGGTACGGGGAACACAAGTCCATACTAGTGCTGTCTAAATCCAAGAGGCGAACGACAGCTACTAGGTTTTAAGACGTCGGAACACGTCTCTAGCCTAGACCTCTAAATGTGTTTCGTTAGATTTCAATGCTGCCTTAGTGTAAATTGAGTAAATTTTAATGTTTATCTTCAATTACGTTTCAGTTTTCAGGCCCTAGCAAATGTAATATCTCAAAATCTCCTAAATGCAAAACTACATGCCACAGCATAAAATTTTATTCGATGAAAGCTAATTACAAGAGAGTTAAGAGCTTTTCACACAATAATAAAATGATCAGAAAACAACCAATGATATCTCTAATGCAGCTAATGGAAACTAAAAGCTTTTCGTTCAAAGTCACTAATCACTAATAACATTGAAAAGATCTAGTTCACATTAACTAATTCAAAACAAAAGAGATTTCTTTTTGTATTTTCAATGTTTATGAGCAAAATGCACTAAACAAAATGAAAACTAATGGAAATCAATTCGAGAAATGATGAGAAGAGAGCAAAAACAAGCAAATTTCACTCAATAGCAATCACGATCAGGCCTCAAATCGACCAAAAGTCCCTCAAAACCAAGAAAATCCCAAAGACACAAATGAGCCGTGTAATCTAGGCCCAAAACGAGACAAAGCGGAATTTGAATGAAAGAGGAATCAATCACTCAAATAGCGCAATAAAACGATAAACAACTGTCAGACGAATGCAGGGAAGCAATCACGAAGTTGACTGAATCGACGAAAACCAAAAACTCCCAAGGGAGGCTCGACTCACAAAAGCACCTAGATGGCCTAGGGCTAAAATGTAAAATCGAAAGAAATAGGAAAACACCCAAAGGATGGAGGCTTCAATCAGTGAAACGAAGCTCCAATGTACTCAAACAGTCGAGAAAACAAGATCAAAATCACAGACCAGTCAAAGAAAGCTCAGAAACAAGCAAACCCTAGCAGTCCCCAGCACTGGCGCGACTGTCAGGCTGAAACTAGCGCCATATCAGAATTGGCGCGGGTAATACATTGACAACTAGCGCCAATTGGCGCGACTGTCACGCTAAAAAATGTGCCTGTCAAGTTTGCTATGTCAAAATAAAAAATAAGCAATCCAAGATCAGACCAGTGATGTTAAGGCTAAACAAAAGCCAAACAAACAGGAAAAACCAGCCCAAAGAGCTGACCAAGCAAGCAAGGCCAAGAATTGACCGAAAAGACAAGACAACACTCCAAGTTGCTCAGTTCATAAACTAAACCGAAGATTGACTGAAGCAGCGTTGATCTACTTCGCTAATGCAGGGCAAAAGCGTTTCAAAGGCTATCTGGCTGTACTTCAGGCTCCGTCTATAGTTTACAAAGCAAACAACAAGCTGACATCCCCAGTGGAGTCGCCAAATTGTTGAAGAGGTTAATCCCCTCTGCGGACAGAGGCGATCCCTACTATCCCAGATCGGGTCTAGCAACAATCGAACACGCTACAGTGCAGGTTCCTAATTGCAAATAAATCGACTTGCGATGAAGGCTTACCTGGAATCCAACGCTGTCGTTTGTAGAAGAGGTGGTGCTCCCGTTCCTCTGCTCCGGCAGATCACAATCCTCACGATCTCCGTGATCGGACACCTGCACACACAAGAAACAAAACAAACGCAAGCATAAAATCCAGTATATACAACTATGTGTCAGTCGGAGAAGACACAACTCATGATCATAATCAAGAACAAGAGTGGAACCATAACCAATAGTCGTTTATCATTAATTAATCAAAAGAAGAATACAACCATAGCTCCGACGCAGCACTCTCCTTCGGCGGGCCGTCAGCAGAACATGTCTCGATAAAGCCTGTCAGGGATGGGACAAGCCTCTCTCTTCGGATACTTGACAATGATCTCCTTGCTTGGATTTGGCCTCAAGGGAATGAATCAAGGCTCTTACAACATAAGGCTCTTGGGAACTTGGAGATTAGCTTGCAAAGGAGATGAGCAAGCTTTTATAGATGGAGGAAGGGGAGTTGGGATCCCTATAATCATGGGATTGGCCCTATCATCAAGGAAGCTTCCATGAGAGGTGGAAAACCACTTCCTTTCTATGGAAATCCATAGCCAAACTTCCCAACTCAAGATAGATAGCAGTTCAGGAATTTGTTAGGACAAAACTTCTGCCATTTATTTTTAAAAAACACTCCTTAAATTGGCTGGCGTGAGTGCGACTCTGGGACAGAGTGCCAATTGACGCGACCTCTTTGAAGAATTTTCCCCATTGGTGCGGGTACTGAACTGTCTGCCCGCGCCAATGCAAAAAGGGGTATTTTTAGGGTTTTACAGTAGGAGATGTCTTCAAGGCAATGAAAGCTCATGTTCAGAGGGATTTCATGAAAGTGTTTTCAAGTCTTGTCTCTGCTCACAGGTCACGAAATGAGCCCTCCAATGTGCGGGATGGGGAATGGCAGGGACAGTGACAAATTACTGTGTAACAAACACAATGGTACACTAATAATAGGGTGCATTGGTTCTTATATAAGCCATATATATAAATGTTGTGTGGGCTATAGGTCTGTAGCGATGTTAATCTTAATGCTAAAATGTGTGATTCTTGCTTGTAAATTGAGTGGGCTGAGATCTCCTGTCTACATGTGAAATATGTTCATGTAAGAATTTGGGCATTGTATACATTTTTTTTGCTTTCATGAGTTGTTGTATGTTTATTTATGGTCCCAGAGACCAATAGATCACTAAGATAAGATGGGTTGATTTCTATTTATTAACATTTGTCGGAGAAGCTCATAGGCCTCTGAGTTGCGACGAGCTTGCAATTCTGTCTAATGGGCCTTATGGATCATCGATGGGAAAATCCTTGTTCTATTTATTATATTGTTTATAAATTGGTTATTACGCCTTGTTCAATATCCAATCTCGAGAAGAGTATCAGTTATGTGTAGGTGGGATTACACACGCGTATTTATGTTTGTATGTATAATTCTATACATTTTTCACATATGCTTCCATCACCCAAATGCAAGATTCAATCCCCTTCATGCATGCTTTAATCATGGTTGTGGAGTGGTTGTGGAGTGGGAAGGGCTCTTGTATAAGAGTGAATGGAAGAATTCCCTTATAGTTGTTAACATTTGCTCGGGCTTAAGCGTTACATTACCACCCCATTCATTAGTGAATTATTCTTCAATGATGCCTTCTCGACTATAGGATATGGTCCTAGCATTTAAACCTCAACAATATTTTCTTTGTTATGCACTGCATGTGACCATATTCGTGACCAAGAGTGAATGCCCTTGTAACATGTGGCTGAGATCAAGTTTGAGAAAGATCAACAGTTGAAGGAGACCCGAGATGACATCAACCTGGAGGTCTTGTTCCTGAAAGATCACAAGAAGTCTCGTCGGGAGAAGGGTCGGGATGAAAAGGACTAGGTGGAGATGGTAAGGATGTCATCTTAATGTCGGCGATTGACCAAACACAGAAAGTTACGCGCTAAGTGGTATGGCCCCACGTTACACCCAAGCTTGGAGGCCATTCCTCGGAAGTGTGAAGAGGAGCACATAATATAATGAGTGGGATGTTGTAAGCCCGAGTTGCCATGGAAGAGACACAAGCTTGAAAACCTATTCATTGGTGCAGAGGTGCGAGCCCCCAAACAGGTCAGCCCGGAGGGTCAACCCCAAATAGTTTGCGAGAGTGCATAGTGGAGAGGAGTCGTGGAACAGAGCCCGGGAGACGGGAATATTGGCAACGAATAACAGACATCATGTTAGTCATATGTGTGTGTGTGTGTTTTCCTTGCACGTATATATATATATATATATATATATATATATATATATATATATATATATATATATATATATATATATATATATATATATCTTTCTATGGTCACATATTATTCATAGCGTAGGGTGTGGAACCCAAACCCATGAACGAGTCGACAATTAGTATATAAGTGCTAAGTTGCGTAGGATATTAGCCAAGTGTGTATGACCATGTGGTTGCCACGTGGATTAGAACGATGACATGACACTTTCTGATTCATCAAAATTTCAAATCGTCACATCTTTCGATCTAGAGGTAGGATTGAGGCAAAAATTTATGTCGCCGGAATCGCCTTGATGAGACGTACACAATGGTGATCTCGAACTAAGGTTTGAGTAAGTTGAAAAGATCGAATTTTTTAGACCACGTTTCCATAACCACACCTTGGATATTGGGTTGGTATAGTAACCACCTCCTCTTAATCTGTGTTATGGTGAGGATTAGGAGGGGGGTGTTACAAAGTGCTATCAGAGTATCCAGGTTCAACACTCGAACTGGATGGGATATACCATCCTCATGCTTTTTTAGGGCTCCACTCAATGTCAATATTACTTTTCCTCTCCATTCTATCTGTGTTTCTCTACATCTCCCCCATATGTTGTGTTTCGACTAATGTTCTCCTTCTGCCTCACTCTACGCATGTCCCCATCAAGCCATTCGTCGTTTTTCTAAAATGGATTAACTGCCCCTGTTTCCTTGACAACTTGTGCAACAACCCATCACTAGAAAATGTAGCCCATGTTGCTCTCGATTTTTTTTATTTTTTTTCTGTCATTTTATTTGCTTGTGGTTGGGCCAAAGGACAGTTGGGCCAGTCCTTCCATTTCAGTTGGATTCAATGCACGATCAACACATTAAATTCTTTTCCACCAACAAAATTTATTATTAAAAAACAACCATTTCATGAAACAACCACTTTCCAAAACAATAGAACTCGTGTCTCTTTCTCAATTATTTAAAATAATTACAATTATTTACATGAGAAAAAATTATTTACCAAAAACCATCACAATACAACAAATTTATTGTCAAACTTAACAATGACTTTAAAATTAAATTATTACAATAAATAAAAACAAATTTAATAGTCTTATTACTTATACAACTAGAATTCATTAACAATATTATAACAAATACAATTAATATTGATTAACAATAAGATACGTATATCTCTTGAATCTCAATTTTTTTTTAAATAACACTTAATCTTTATAACGAGTGCAATGTATATTGACTGGTTACAATATTGTATTCGATGTATAACACTTTTGAACATGCATACTAGTGATGAGCAAAGAAACAAGAAACGTGAATGAGATGGAACAAGTCCATCTCTATTGTTTAGTGGAGTTGTTTATGGATGTCATACAATAGTTGGGATGGCAGTTTTTTTTATTGGATTTTGATTTATTTTTTTATTTTTTATTTTTAAATTAGATAAAATTTTAAAAAATCAGATAAAATTCAAAAAATTAGGTAATTGGAGTGTTTGAATTGTACTTTTATAGTGGAAATGAATTCAGCATTATCAAAAAAAAACTTTTTTGGCACCTAAATTAACTCAAGTTTTCAAATTCTTTATCTAAAATTTTCATAATCTTATGGGAATTTCTAAGTTATTCTATGAATTTTTTAGACTACTACTTATTTAATGAACAGCTAGATTTTCATGATATTAATTTTGTTTATTTAATGTAAGTTTGTTTGGTGGATTTAATTTAATATAATTTAATTTTTGATGGGTTATACTTTTTTAATTATATTTTAGATATAATTAAATTACATTGATAAATTAGGTAGACAGCTGGCTTTTTATTTAATGTGAGTTTGGTTGATGTATTTAGTTTAATATAATTTATTTTTTTATGGGTTATATTTTTTTAAATTATAATTTAGATATAATTAAATTACACTGGTAAATTAGGTTATTAAATTTGTATATTTATAATCCATAGAAATTATCATTTTTTATTAAAAAAAATAAATTGTAAATCATTTTTCTTCATTGTTATTTTTTAATTTTTAATAAAGTAATAAATAATTTTATTATTTAATTAAATAAAATAATATTTAAAATTAAGTAAAATTTATTATATAGATAAGTATGAATAGGTTTTTCAAAATTTTAATTTAATTATTAGTAATTATTAAGTGAATGGTGGAAATTTAGCTTCTTAAAATTGTCTTCAAATTAGTTATGCTCTTTTATTTAATTAATTAAAAAATCATTGTACATGTAATATTGATAACTCGTAATGCTAATCCATAATATTGTAACAAAAATTATTTATAAATTAAGAATCTCTATAGTTAATAATATTGTTTAAATTATATATTAATTCATATCTATAATATTTCTCAATATTTTTTTTTAATGTATTTTTAAACAATTTGGAAAAAAAATAAAAACGTGTTATTATTACTCCTAACTCAATTAGTGAGTGTAAAATGTGAATAAAAAACTGAGCGCGAGATAGTAAATTTAGTATATAAAATGTGAACGGAAAATCGAGCAAGATTGTAAAAAGTAGGGGAAAAACTTCGCACGTCCATTGTAGTATGACGACGAGGCTCCATGTAGCGTCTCAATGGCCAATGTCTTCGGTGTCCAACAATGGTACACTTGCAAAGTTGAGGTTATGAAGCGAGGTCATATGACTTATTATTAATAAGGTAATGGTTAAACCGGATTGCTCTACAAAAAGATTAAGTGAAAATAAGATATTAAATACAATATTTAGGAATCAAATCTACTTCATAGTTTTTTTCGTACTAAGTGCGTGCAAATACATATGCAATAAAATTTTAAACATTCAACTTTATAATAAAATTTTTGATAATGGTTAAACCGGATTGCTCTACAAAAATATCAAGTGAAAATAAGATATTAAATACATTATTTAGGAATCGAATCTAGTTCATAGTTTTTTTCGTACTAAGTGCAAATACATATACAATAAAATTTTAAACATTCAACTTTATAATAAATTTTTTGATAAAAATACATATGTAATAAAATTTTATACATAAATTTTTTTGATGAAATTCAATATAAGACAAATATTTTGATGAAATTTGAAATAAGACAAATGGTAGAGAAAAATAATACACATAACAACTTAATGTTAAAATAAACTTAAAAAAATATTTTTATAATAAAATTTCGATGAAATTTAATTTAAAAGAATTTCTTTGATTTGTGAGAGAAAAATAATCATAACAATTTTACTAAAAACTTACCTAACTTACCTCCAACAATAGTGAGATGATCAGCTTTCAGTTTCACTTTCAGATTTTACCATGTAAACCACATAAATCTACTATTTTACCTTCAGTTTCACCACATAAATCTAGTTTTACCTCAACTGTCAGCTTTCACTTTCACTTTCACTTTCAGATTTTACCATGTAAACCACATAAATCAAATATGGAAACGGAGGGAAATAAAAAAGAAGAGTTTGTTAAAACTAATGGTTTGTAGTATCCAGATAAAGATTTCCAAAGCATCCTTATGCTTTTATGAATCTTCACATGATACCTGCATATCTAGCCATATGCATCTCATACAGACAGTTTGGCTTTCAAAAGTAAATTGTAAGAACATTTATTAACGTGAATCTACATTCATATTACTTTAAATACACAGGTTTAAGGAGCTCAATGGACCTCAAACAGCAGCCAGTGCTATGATGATAAGATAATGAATTTTCATTCACTTTGAAGTTTCATAAGCTGTTTATAAGCTCAGCCAGACACGACTATATAATATCATAAACACAATATTTTAGTGGCAGATGAAATAAAACTGGTTGTGCTTATTGGTTTTGATAATCATGTAAACGTGGAAGAGTATGAATACAAATTAAGTTTTTACTTTTAAATGAAAATAGAAATGAAATCAAATGGAATATTAATCCATGCTTGTTTTGTTTTGTTATTGCTATAAGCCTTTTTTTTAGAAGGTTTACGGATTGATTTTCCTTTTAATCTAACTTTTTTTTAATCTAATTCTTTATCTTCCGTTATATTGAATACTGGGAGATTGATTTTTTAATCTTAATTTTTATTTTATAGTCGGTCATAAATGAAAAATGCTGGCATATTTTGTCTCTCTTTTAGTTCAATAGATGGAATTTCAAATATCAACAGTCATAAATGAAAAATGCTGGCATGTTTTTTTCTTTTCTTTTAGTTTAATGGATAGAATTTCAAATATAAACAGTCATAAATGAAAAATGCTGGCATGTTTTTTTCTTTCTTTTTTTCTTTTCTTTTATTCTTCTCTTTTAGTTTAATGGATAGAATTTCAAATATCAATAAGCCTCTTTCTCTAAATCTATGTTTACCTTTTTCACAGTTTACATTTTTCACAAGTCTGTTTCTCTAAATCTATGTTTACCTTTTTCACAAGCCTGTTTCTCTAAATCTATGTTTACCTTTTTCACAATTACCATGCAAATGCTTGTTTTGTTATTGGTATAAGCCTTTTCTTTTATAGAATGCTTACGGATTAACCTTTCTTTTAATCTAACTTTTTTTAAATCTAATTTTTTATCTTATAGTCAGTCACAAATGAAAATTGCTGATATATTTTTTCTTTCTCTTTTAGTTCAATGGATGGAATTTCAAATATCAACAGTCATAAATGAAAAATGCTGGCATATTTTTTTCTTCTCTTTTAATTCAATGGATAGAATTTCAAATATCAAAAAGCCTAAAAAACCTGTTTTTCTAAATCTATGTTTACCTTTTTCACAGTTAACCTTTTTCACAATTACCATGGAAATTATCAACTAACCAATGACATTATATGAATATATATTGACCTTTTCACATTTACTTAATAAAATTATCAAATTACTACTTAAACTATCAAATAACAAATAACCTAGTATAAAAGCATATATAGAATAAAATTATGAAATTACTATTAAAAAAAATCAAATAACAAATAAAATGACATTAATATAATTTATGAAATGAATAGTTTATAAAACTAAATTTTTAATAAAATGATTATCAATTATAATTTAATAATATATATAAAATCAATAAAACAACTGATCAAACATGCCTTCTTATTCATAATAAACCAACTGCAAATTACATAGTCTTGTCTTCAAATAATTTTATTTATGCAATAATCCAAAAATAATCCAAAAATAATGATGTCTGGAAATACATTTGCAAACACCTTTCGGTTTAAACTAAATAACGATGTCTTGAAATACCTTTGCACATACCTTACGGTTTAAAGTTTTTCCTGTACTCAAAAGCATTTATAGCCCCATGGAATTTAGAATTTGCAACTGATAGCTAATGATAATCTGTTCCATAGCTAACGAGTTTCTTGTTTGTGTGTCTACTTGTCAAAACGCAATGATAAAAAAAAAACAAATAATTTATTTTAAAAAGTATAAAAGCAAACTATCAATACAATAAAACAAAAAATAGATGGTTGAATATAAGCCATTAACATTTATACAAAATTCAAATACTAATTGCATCATGTAACACAAAATGCACTGAATCAATTACCCTTCTATTAGTTTATCAACGTTTTCAAAGAGTCAACACCTGTAGCTTTGGAAAACCCATCCCCTACTCCAACTTCTGGTCCCAATATATCTCTAAACAGCTCCATGGGGAGCTCTTTCAACTGCTTACAGATCCAGATATCAAGCCATGTAAGCTTCAACTATTCACTAACATGACTAGAGAGTGGCTCCACAACGCACTATCAAACACAAAGATATTTCAGATCTTTCATGCCTTGCATATCCTGCGATGTAATCTTGATTCGCATAAGCAAAAGCCAGCCACAGATTTCTTTTTTGACCAATTTCTAATAACCCCCCATTACATTAGCAAAAGCCAGCCACAAATTTCTTTTCTTTGACCAATTTCTAATAACCCCCGTTACATAAGCAAAAGCCAGCCACAGATTTCTTTTCTTTGACCAATTTCTGATAATCCCCTCTGAACCGGCTATTATATTCGAACTTCAACATTATTTTCGAACTGCAAGAACGCTGAGACGGTGCAAACTTTGCAGGTTACACAAAAGCCAGCAACAGATTTTCTCTTCTTTGACTAATTTCCCATGACCCCTCCAGAAAAAAGCAATTTTATTCTGACTTCAAGAACCCTGAGACGGCACACACTTTGCAGGTTACGCAAAAGTCAGCCACAGATTTCTTATCTTTGATCAATTTCCCATAACCCCCTTTTCAACCAGGGATCTTATTCAGAGATCAGAAAAACAGGTCCTCTAAACAAGCATACTTTCTTATTTGCATCCTCTTCTTCAATTTCCCCAATAACTTGAGCCAGCCCTCTAATTCCACCGCTCTCACAAGATTGGAAAACCCATCCCCTACTCCAACTCCTCCAACTTGGTTCCAGTATATCTTTAGCACTCTCAAACATGGCAACTCTGCCAGGAATTCTTTCAAATGCTTTCAAACATGGCAACTCCGTGAAAAAATCTTTCATATGCTTACAGAGCCGAATATCAAAGTATGCAAGCTTTCTGAACTCACTAATCTTGCTAGGTAGTCGTTCTACAGCTCACTGCCAAATACAAAGAAATTCCAGATCTTTCATCGCTTGCATACCCTGTTAAAAGCAATCTTGATTAACATACACAAAAGCCAGCCACAGATTTATCATCTTTGACCAATTTCCCATAACCCGCTCCTGAACCGGTGATTTTATTAGGACTTTGAAAACCCTGAGCTGGCTGAAACTTTGCAGGTCTTTAAAAGGAGCATATTTTTTTTCTGGATATGCATCCTCCTCAAAATCCAATCGAATGGTCCATTGCATTCCCATTGGTCTTTCCAGTGAAATCAATTCAGACATCCCATGCTGAAAATGGCTCAACTTATAACATTCACTTATGTCGAGGACCCTCAAACGTTTGAGCTCACTTATTCTCTCCAAAAAGCACAGCAACTCACTTATATCGAGGACCCTCAAACGTTTGAGTTCACTTATCCTCTCCAAAAGGCACAACAAATCACATCTCCACGATGAGAACCGCCAGATCACGAAGGACATGGTGTATTCCAACCGCTTCAATCCCTCCCACCCAGTCCGTCTTCACAAACTCAATCAAACAACGATCCCGGGGGAAGTTGATAAAACTGTGCCCAGTGTGCTGCAAATAGCTCTCCACTGCTTTTCACAAGTGTTTCTGCGATCCAGATGTGCATGACCTTTTAGCAGTGGATTACAACGTCTTAGAAAAAGACGCAAAATAGACAAAACCAGATCTTCTGCAATCCAAATATCTATGACCTTTTCATAGTAGATTACTCTGTCTTCTGGAAAAGCTGCAAAATATACAAAAATATTCTTCAAATAATCTTGTAAACCATTGCAACTCCATTTCAGACGTAAACCATAAAATGTGTCATCAATGTTGTGTATTTGATGTAAAGCACGCTCCCACTCATCTTGATAAGTATAGTTTCTCATTGGGGCGGCTACTACATTTATAACCAGTGCCAAAACCTTGCACTCCCCTTCGATTTTCCAGGCGAAGTTTCCTATTTCATTTGGAACACTTCCGTTTGGAAATGCACCGCTACAAAACAGCTGCCAACCCTCGTTTGGAAATGCACGGCAACAAAACAGCTGCCAACCCTCCTCTACCGATAGCTGTTCCATTCTTGTTATCTCATCAGCTTCCATACTTGGACACACTTCTTTAATCCTAGTAGTCAGAAGGAATTTAGAACCTGTGTCATTCCATGACTCTCCTAGGGTTTGCAGTTCAAGACTCTTCCACGTATCATACAGAAGAAAAGGAAAAAACACTTATTCAAAACGATTTTAGAACCTGTCATTCCATGACACTCCTAGGGTTTGCAATTCAAGACTCTTCCGCATATCATCAAGAAGAAGACAAAAAATACTTATTCAAAACGATTTTAGAATCTCTGTCATTCCATGACACTCCTAGGGTTTGCAGTTCAACACTCTTCCACATATCATCCTGAAAAAAGAAGAAGAAAAACACTTACCCCTTAAATATTTGTGTTGCTGTTAAACACTACGAATAGATCTCGAAATTTCTATGGCCTCGCCCGCCTTATCCAGCCAAGCCTTCACTACACTTTTAAGGTTCATTTGAACTGGAGCGAGCTCCACATTTTTCTCATTCAAGAGATTGTTCAGACGCTCAACTTCCACGTCTCTGAAAAATAGAGCAACGAAATGACCAGTTTCGCCTCTCGAACCACCCTTCTCATATGGCTTGTGAAAACATTAGCTGCATTCCGAACCCCATCCGATCAGCACGCCATTCTCTTGACCAACAGAGAGCCATTCTTTGGTCTTCCAAATCAGAGGCCTTCGAGATTTGATACTCCCACCGTCAAAGCACTAGCACGATTAGGGTTTCTTTTCCTCAAATTGGTCTTAATGCCTCGCTGTAGAGGGAGTGGCCCACCATGAGTATTAATTTATTTTGTTTCTGGTCCATTTGTACTCAATGACTCTTAAGCAACTTGACTTTCGGTGGTTGTGTAAAAGTTTTTTTTTTTTTTTTTGGTGGTTCTGGTTCATTAGGTAGCGAAATTGTATTTGAAAAGCACAATCTTGCATGTCTAAAATATGGAAAATAGAAAGCCTCACATGGCGAAACCATGGTACGGTGAAACATGGTTCTTTGTGAGAGAACGTTGATGAGGACTTCTAATGGGTCTAAGGAAACCTTGCTCAGCGTTGTGTGACAAGAATGATCTCTCTCCTAGAGGTATGTAGTTGACTCTCTCTAAACATTGAACTCTAGGTTTAGCTGGTTTTTGCGGGTTTTGTTGGGTCTCTCGACTCTCTTTATTTTAAGTCAGGTTATGGGGAGGTTTTCTTTATGTATTTCTGAACTAGGGGGTTTCTTTGTTTGTTTTTTTCCAAAATAGTTGATGCATTGATGACCTATGTGATTGTTTGATGTTGAAATGTTCAAGTCAATGTCAATTTTCAACGTTTTAATACTCTGTCAAGTGATGTCCAAACACCCCACGACCTCTAGACTTTGGTTTTTTGGGGGACTTGACGATGTCTCCCCAATTTGCTGCAGATCATTCAAAATCTGGTCTTTCAACCGCCTTTCCCTCCTACCTTGTATTAGAAAAATTTTGAGGTCTAAAATGGGTCTCCTAAGAAATATTATAAAATAATAGTGAAAATGATAAAATAAGATTAGATGACATCATAAAAAATAAAAACAGTTTGGCTTTCAAAAAATAAAAACAGTTAATACTCTGTCAAGTGATGTCCAAACACCCCACGACCTCTAGACTTTGGTTTTTTGGGGGACTTGACGATGTCTCCCCAATTTGCTGCAGATCATTCAAAATCTGGTCTTTCAACCGCCTTTCCCTCCTACCTTGTATTAGAAAAATTTTGAGGTCTAAAATGGGTCTCCTAAGAAATATTATAAAATAATAGTGAAAATGATAAAATAAGATTAGATGACATCATAAAAAATAAAAACAGTTTGGCTTTCACATGATACCTGCATATCTAGCCATATGCATCTCATACAGACAGTTTGGCTTTCAAAAGTAAATTGTAAGAACATTTATTAACGTGAATCTACATTCATATTACTTTAAATACACAGGTTTAAGGAGCTCAATGGACCTCAAACAGCAGCCAGTGCTATGATGATAAGATAATGAACTTTCATTCTCACTTTGAAGTTTCATAAGCTGTTTATAAGCGCAGCCAGACACAACTATATAATATCATAAACACAATATTTTAGAGGAAGATGAAATAAAACTGGTTGTGCTTATTGGTTTTGGTAATCATGTAAACGTGGAAGAGTATGAATACAAATTAAGTTTTTGCTTTTAAATGAAAATAGAAATCAAATCAAATGGAATATTAATCCATGCTTGTTTTGTTTTGTTATTGCTATAAGCCTTTTCTTTTATAGAATGTTTGCGGATTGATTTTCCTTTTAATCTAATTCTTTATCTTACGTTATATTGAATACTGGGAGATTGATTTTTTAATCTAAATTTTTATCTTATAGTCGGTCATAAATGAAAAATGCTGGCATATTTTTTCTCTCTTTTAGTTCAATAGATGGAATTTCAAATATCAACATTCATAAATGAAAAATGCTGGCATGTTTTTTTCTTTTCTTTTAGTTCAATGGATGGAATTTCAAATATAAACAGTCATAAATGAAAAATGCTGGCATGTTTTTTTCTTTTTCTTTTATTCTTCTCTTTTAGTTCAATGGATAGAATTTCAAATATCAATAAGTCTCTTTCTCTAAATCTATGTTTACCTTTTTTACAGTTCACATTTTTCACAAGCCTGTTTCTCTAAATCTATGTTTACCTTTTTCACAAGCCTGTTTCTCTAAATCTATGTTTACCTTTTTCACAATTACCATGCAAATGCTTGTTTTGTTATTGGTATAAGCCTTTTCTTTTATAGAATGCTTACGGATTAACCTTTCTTTTAATCTAATATTTTTTAAATCTAATTTTTTATCTTATAGTCAGTCACAAATGAAAATTGCTGATATATTTTTTCTTTCTTTTTTAATTCAATGGATGGAATTTCAAATATCAACAGTCATAAATGAAAAATGCTGGCATATTTTTTTCATCTCTTTTAATTCAATGGATGGAATTTTCTAAATCTATGTTTACCTTTTTCACAATTACCATATCTTTACCTTTTTCACAATTACCATGGAAATTATCAACTAACCAATGACATTATATGAATATATATTGACCTTTTCACATTTACTTAATAAAATTATTAAATTACTACTTAAACTATCAAATTACAAATAACCTAGTATAAAAGCATATTTAGTCTTTTATAATTAACTAATAAAATTATGAAATTACTATTAAAAAAAAAAATCAAATAACAAATAAGATGACATTAATATAATTTATGAAATGAATCATTTATAAGATGACATTAATATAATTTATGAAATGAATAGTTTATAAAACTAAATTTTTAATAAAATGATTATCAATTATAATTTAATAATATATATAATATATATAAAATCAATAAAACAACTGATCAAACATGCCTTCTTATTCATAATAAACCAACTGCAAATTACATAGTCTTGTCTTCAAATAATTTTATTTATGCAATAATCCAAAAATAATGATGTCTGGAAATACATTTGCAAACACCTTTCGGTTTAAACTAAATAACGATGTCTTGAAATACCTTTGCACATACCTTACGGTTTAAAGTTTTTCCTGTACTCAAAAGCATTTATAGCCCCATGGAATTTCGAATTTGCAACTGATAGTTAATGATAATCTGTTCCATAGCTAACGAGTTTCTTGTTTGTGTGTCTACTTGTCAAAACGCAATGATAAAAAAAAAACAAATAATTTATTTTAAAAAGTATAAAAGCAAACTATCAATACAATAAAACAAAAAATAGATGGTTGAATATAAGCCATTAACATTTATACAAAATTCAAATACTAATTGCATCATGTAACACAAAATGCACTGAATCAATTACCCTTCGATTATCAACGTTTTCAAAGAGTCAACACCTGTAGCTTTGGAAAACCCATCCCCTACTCCAACTTCTGGTCCCAATATATCTCTAAACAGCTCCATGGGGAGCTCTTTCAACTGCTTACAGATCCAGATATCAAGCCATGTAAGCTTCAACTATTCACTAACATGACTAGAGAGTGGCTCCACAACGCACTATCAAACACAAAGATATTTCAGATCTTTCATGCCTTGCATATCCTGCGATGTAATCTTGATTCGCATAAGCAAAAGCCAGCCACAGATTTCTTTTTTGACCAATTTCTAATAACCCCCCATTACATTAGCAAAAGCCAGCCACAAATTTCTTTTCTTTGACCAATTTCTAATAACCCCCGTTACATAAGCAAAAGCCAGCCACAGATTTCTTTTCTTTGACCAATTTCTGATAATCCCCTCTGAACCGGCTATTATATTCGAACTTCAACATTATTTTCGAACTGCAAGAACGCTGAGACGGTGCAAACTTTGCAGGTTACACAAAAGCCAGCAACAGATTTTCTCTTCTTTGACTAATTTCCCATGACCCCTCCAGAAAAAAGCAATTTTATTCTGCCTTCAAGAACCCTGAGACGGCACACACTTTGCAGGTTACGCAAAAGTCAGCCACAGATTTCTTATCTTTGATCAATTTCCCATAACCCCCTTTTCAACCAGGGATCTTATTCAGAGATCAGAAAAACAGGTGCTCTAAACAAGCGTACTTTCTTATTTGCATCCTCTTCTTCAATTTCCCCAATAACTTGAGCCAGCCCTCTAATTCCACCGCTCTCACAAGATTGGAAAACCTATCCCCTACTCCAACTCCTCCAACTTGGTTCCAGTATATCTTTAGCACTCTCAAACATGGCAACTCTGCCAGGAATTCTTTCAAATGCTTTCAAACATGGCAACTCCGTGAAAAAATCTTTCATATGCTTACAGAGCCGAATATCAAAGTATGCAAGCTTTCTGAACTCACTAATCTTGCTAGGTAGTCGTTCTACAGCTCACTGCCAAATACAAAGAAATTCCAGATCTTTCATCGCTTGCATACCCTGTTAAAAGCAATCTTGATTAGCATACACAAAAGCCAGCCACAGATTTATCATCTTTGACCAATTTCCCATAACCCGCTCCTGAACCGGTGATTTTATTAGGACTTTGAAAACCCTGAGCTGGCTGAAACTTTGCAGGTCTTTAAAAGGAGCATATTTTTTTTCTGGATATGCATCCTCCTCAAAATCCAATCGAATGGTCCATTGCATTCCCATTGGTCTTTCCAGTGAAATCAATTCAGACATCCCATGCTGAAAATGGCTCAACTTATAACATTCACTTATGTCGAGGACCCTCAAACGTTTGAGCTCACTTATTCTCTCCAAAAAGCATAGCAACTCACTTATATCGAGGACCCTCAAACGTTTGAGTTCACTTATCCTCTCCAAAAGGCACAACAAATCACATCTCCACGATGAGAACCGCCAGATCACGAAGGACATGGTGTATTCCAACCGCTTCAATCCCTCCCACCCAGTCCGTCTTCACAAACTCAATCAAACAACGATCCCGGGGGAAGTTGATAAAACTGTGCCCAGTGTGCTGCAAATAGCTCTCCACTGCTTTTCACAAGTGTTTCTGCGATCCAGATGTGTATGACCTTTTAGCAGTAGATTACAACGTCTTAGAAAAAGACGCAAAATAGACAAAACCAGATCTTCTGCAATCCAAATATCTATGACCTTTTCATAGTAGATTACTCTGTCTTCTGGAAAAGCTGCAAAATATACAAAAATATTCTTCAAATAATCTTGTAAACCATTGCAACTCCATTTCAGACGTAAACCATAAAATGTGTCATCAATGTTGTGTATTTGATGTAAAGCACGCTCCCACTCATCTTGATAAGTATAGTTTCTCATTGGGGCGGCTACTACATTTATAACCAGTGCCAAAACCTTGCACTCCCCTTCGATTTTCCAGGCGAAGTTTCCTATTTCATTTGGAACACTTCCGTTTGGAAATGCACCGCTACAAAACAGCTGCCAACCCTCGTTTGGAAATGCACGGCAACAAAACAGCTGCCAACCCTCCTCTACCGATAGCTGTTCCATTCTTGTTATCTCATCAGCTTCCATACTTGGACACACTTCTTTAATCCTAGTAGTCAGAAGGAATTTAGAACCTGTGTCATTCCATGACTCTCCTAGGGTTTGCAGTTCAAGACTCTTCCACGTATCATACAGAAGAAAAGGAAAAAACACTTATTCAAAACGATTTTAGAACCTGTCATTCCATGACACTCCTAGGGTTTGCAATTCAAGACTCTTCCGCATATCATCAAGAAGAAGACAAAAAATACTTATTCAAAACGATTTTAGAATCTCTGTCATTCCATGACACTCCTAGGGTTTGCAGTTCAACACTCTTCCACATATCATCCTGAAAAAAAAGAAGAAAAACACTTACCCCTTAAATATTTGTGTTGCTGTTAAACACTACGAATAGATCTCGAAATTTCTATGGCCTCGCCCGCCTTATCCAGCCAAGCCTTCACTACACTTTTAAGGTTCATTTGAACTGGAGCGAGCTCCACATTTTTCTCATTCAAGAGATTGTTCAGACGCTCAACTTCCACGTCTCTGAAAAATAGAGCAACGAAATGACCAGTTTCGCCTCTCGAACCACCCTTCTCATATGGCTTGTGAAAACATTAGCTGCATTCCGAACCCCATCCGATCAGCACGCCATTCTCTTGACCAACAGAGAGCCATTCTTTGGTCTTCCAAATCAGAGGCATTCGAGATTTGATACTCCCACCGTCAAAGCACTAGCACGATTAGGGTTTATTTTCCTCAAATTGGTCTTAATGCCTCGCTGTAGAGGGAGTGGCCCACCATGAGTATTAATTTATTTTGTTTCTGGTCCATTTGTACTCAATGACTCTTAAGCAACTTGACTTTCGGTGGTTGTGTAAAAGTTTTTTTTTTTTTTTTTGGTGGTTCTGGTTCATTAGGTAGCGAAATTGTATTTGAAAAGCACAATCTTGCATGTCTAAAATATGGAAAATAGAAAGCCTCACATGGCGAAACCATGGTACGGTGAAACATGGTTCTTTGTGAGAGAACGTTGATGAGGACTTCTAATGGGTCTAAGGAAACCTTGCTCAGCGTTGTGTGACAAGAATGATCTCTCTCCTAGAGGTATGTAGTTGACTCTCTCTAAACATTGAACTCTAGGTTTAGCTGGTTTTTGCGGGTTTTGTTGGGTCTCTCGCCTCTCTTTATTTTAAGTCAGGTTATGGGGAGGTTTTCTTTATGTATTTCTGAACTAGGGGGTTTCTTTGTTTGTTTTTTCAAAAATAGTTGATACATTGATGACCTGTGCGGTTGTTTGATGTTGAAATGTTAGGGTCAGTGTCAGTTTTAAATTTTAATACTCTGTCAAGTGATGTCCAAACACCCCACGACCTCTAGACTTTGGTTTTTTGGGGGACTTGACGATGTCTCCCCAATTTGCTGCAGATCATTCAAAATCTGGTCTTTCAACCGCCTTTCCCTCCTACCTTGTATTAGAAAAAATTTGAGGTCTAAAATGGGTCTCCTAAGAAATATTATAAAATAATAGTGAAAATGATAAAATAAGATTAGATGACATCATAAAAAATAAAAATAAAAAATAAAAAATATTTTTTCAACTTTTATTTTCAACTTATCTCCCTATAATTTTACTCAAATTTCGAGTGAAACCACTCGTTGGATGTAGAATTTAATTCTTCATCCAATGAGCACCCATGTTGCATATTTTCGATGGACCATGCTACACGAAAAATGAGAAATACATGAAAAAATGTGATTGGAATCATATTTTTCATGTAGTGTGGTCCATCAAAGGTATGCAACATGTCTTCTCGTTGGATGAGGAATTGAATTTTGCATCTAATGAGTGCTCCCACTCAAAATTTGAGTCAACTCGGAGGGAAATAAGTTGAAATAAATAGTTTTTATTTTTTTATTTTTCAATCTTTTTTTTTTACTCCAAAAATGGTGAACATCCCCCATGGTTGACATCATCATCTTGAACCTTATTGGTTCTTATAAAGTTGATTTTGGTTGTACATTTTTTTAGACCCATTATAGACCTCAAATGTTTAGTCTTCTTCATAATCATCGTACTTCCCTGACCCAAGTGAGTTAGTCTCCCTTTGTTTCATATGGGTTTGTGGTTGGTGATTTCAACATCTCCATCTTCAGCGACTCGGAAAACTATCTTTGAAGGAGGGGAGTTAAGGTATCATGGGTCTAGGACTCGTCCTTCCTTGTCCTTGGTGATCGACCTTTCTTGGCCTTAGCTGACTCTGGTGGAATTCCCATCTCGACAAGGAGCAATCATCTCCTCTGCAAAAGACCTCACACTCGGGGGCTCGTGGAGAATCAATGAGGGTACATAGGCAACAAAAAGTCTTAAAAGCTACAGAGTTTAAACCCACCTTAACCCTCGGTCTTGATGTCAATCTGAACATAGTTTCGAGTTTCAGAGAACCTTGGTCGGCATAATGTTTTATATCTCCTTTACTAGGGAAAGCATTCAATCATGGGAGCAGACAACATGAAAACCTCTTTTAGGTTATGCTCCTAAGATTAGTCTCCTTGTAAACGACTAGTTGGCTTTTCATTCCTTGCGGGAAAAAGACCTAAGCAAAATATTGTCAAAGCCTTGTGCTTTTGGAAGAGGCTTTCTCTAGACCCAAAGATGGCGTGTAAGCTTCAATTTGGTGCTTGAAAACCCTTGGCTTAAGTACTACTAGGTTAAATTTCCAGGATTTCCTCTTGAACTTTAAACGAGAAAGATCCTTATCAGCATAGCTAACGCTCTAGGGAAATTTATCTATTTTGATAACAAGTATCTAGTGGAATTTGATAAGCGAGTTGCATGGGTGCTTGTGGAGTTGGATACAGAGAATTGCTTTCCTAAGGAAATGGTTATCACTTGTGGTGAGAGGTAATATGTGCAGCGTCTGGATCACTGGAAACTCCCCTTTTGGTGCCTTGACTTCCATCAAATTGGACATCTTCGGAAGGAGTGTAATCATCCCCGCAGAGCGAAGAAGGATGCACATCATCATCAAGTCAAGCTTGATATGGAATAGTATCTTTATACTAAGCCTAGGAACATCTAGCTCCCCCAGCTCGGTGGAAGTTCCTTTTGGCACTTACGGAATTGTTTCCTTGGGGCTTCTTAATCATATTAATAATAATGATTCAGGGCTTCAACTTCCCCTCCATTGATTCAACAAAGATTGTTTTAGATGTGAATGGCTCTTCAAATGCTCCTCCTTAGGATCCTCATCTCAAGGATGCATTCTCTGCACAGGTAGCCCCTATCCAAGAATCTTTAATTACTACACTTACTCCAGAAGATATTTTATGCCTAATGACCTCAACCATAGCTCTGTCAACCATTATGTTTGCCCCAATTTGAACACCAATATGCTCCAAAATTCCCTTGTTTCCCTTGGCCTTAGACCCATTACCAGTGTCTCTCCACCCAACTCCTCTAATTTGGGTACTTCGTCCTACAAGCCTCCTAATTCCTCTCAGTCGCTTCAACCTATATCCATATTTTCCCCTTATAATTGTGCCTCAGCGATCCTTATTCCCCACCTCTTACTCTTGAGGATCTAAATCCTATTACCAAAAGTGAAGGTCAATCCTCTTATCCAGGTTTTCTCGATGTGTCCTCCTTTCCTCCTCTTTCCTCTTCAACTAAAGATATCACCTCATGTGTTGTGGCCTTTTCAGCTAGCTTGTTGACCTCTTCTCATTCAGATATCAGAGAATGTTTGAATCACATCCCTCTCCTGATCCTCAATTATTTTGTTGCCTCATCTTCCGTTACTAAATTCCCTGCTCTCTTTGATTCTTTCATTACAAAAAAAATATATCGCTAGCTAGATAAGGCCTCTCTCATGGAACTCCTAATGCCTCTTATTCTCGGGCCCTTGGAGCACAGTGACTCGTAGTTGTAATACGTGAATGATAATGCTATCCTTGAACATTAGGGGCATTGAGGGGGCCTGCAAATTCCTACCCCTCAAAATACTAGTCTAAAATTATCGTCCTTCTGTGATGTTATTTCAGGAATGATGGTTTAGGGTCCAAATATTCAAACTTCCTAATAAAAATTTTCCTAGGTCGGTGTGTTTGCGCATCAAATGTTGAAGGACAATATGGAGGTTTGGCCGCAATGTGGGAACCTTCTATGGCCTCCTTCTCGACTTTTCATTCTAATGTTGGTCTTATTTTGAAAGGAAGATTAAATGGTTTTTCTAATCCGGTGATTGTGGTCAACTGTTATGGACCATACATCGACAAGAAGTATTTTTGGGATGCTTTTTAGTCTAGTGGGATTCTAGGTAGGGATAATTTAATCCTAGCAGGTGATCTTAATTTGACTATGTCTGCCATCGAAGTATGGGGAAATAAAGCCAGACAAGACCCTCTTGCTTTGTATTTTTCTTCCCTATTCCAGAATGCTGGAATAGATGACATTTGCCCGGCTCCATTAGTTCCTTCTTGGAGAAATGGTAGAGTGGGTAGTGAGGGGTATAACGAAGCATTTGGATCACTTTCTATTGGTTGAAAGCCTTATCTCCTATATCAGTAATTATAGATAATGGACTGCCTCGGATGTCATATCGGACCATTCTCCCATATTCTTGGAGGTGAAAGGTCGAAACTTCTTTTCTCCCATTCCCTTTAAATTCAATCATGCGTGGCTCGATGATTTGTCTTTAACAAACTTGTTAGGGAAACTTAAACTGATCTGGAGCTTCCTTATACTGATTCAGTTATGGACTGGTTCTCTTCCAAGTTAAATATGCTCAGGAAAATTGTAATTAGATGGGAGAAGAAGAAGAATAAAGAGAGAGAGATAGACACTGAATTAGGAGATATAGAATAGGAGGTCCACTTTTTAAGCCATTCATTCATCTCTGAAATGTTTCCTTCATAAATTAAGGAGCACCCAGGTTGTTTACAAACAAGAATACTTCACATATTAAAGAGAAATGAAGAGGAATTACGAATTAAAAGCAGGATCAATTGGATAGCTAGAAGTGATGGTACTTCCAATTTTTTCCATAAATATGCCTTCCACAGGAAGACATCCAATACCATTTGGGATCTTACAGGTGCAAACGGTTCAATAATTTTAGGAAAAGAGGATATTAAAATGGTTGTGGCCTCCTATTTCTCTAACATTTATAAGCAACATCTCGTAATAACCTCAGGGAACAACTTCAGGTTATTAATCTCTTCCCTAGATTTATCTCTAAGGAGCAAGTCAATTTTATTGGCAGAGAAGTCTCTTTAGAGGAATTATGTGGTGTCTTAAATTCTTGTGCCAAAGATAAAGATTCGGGGCTTGATGGTTGAACCATTGAGTTCTTCATACATTTTTTTGATTTGTTGGGGAATGACCTCTTGCAAGTGGTTGAGGAATCAAGAGTCAAGTGCAGGATCAATTGTTCCACCAATGCTACCTTTCTTGTGCTAATTCCTAAAGCCTTTAAAACCATTTACTTTGACCAATTTTGACTCATCTCCTTGTGTAATCTGACCTATAAAATCATTTCCAAAACAATAGCTAATAATATCAAAGACAATTTGGGCTCTGTAATTTCCATGGAATAGTTCAGGTTTTTTCCTGGAAGATAGATTGAAAAAGCTAAAAGTTTAGCCTACGAATGTCTCCATTCAATTAAGATAGGGAAGACCAAAGCCCTCTTATTCAAACTAATATGTTGAAAGCTTATGATAAGGTTAACTGGGATTTCCTTAGAATGTTTTTTATTCAAATAGGCTTAGCTATAAAAGTAACCAATTGGAAAATGAAATGTGTCTCAACCTCATCTTTTGTTGCCTTAATTAATGACTCCCCTTCTCAATCCTTTCCCTACTCCAGAGGGCTTCGTCGGGGATGTTATTTATCTCCTCTTTTGTTCCTTTTGGTTATGGAAGGCCTCAACATATTAATCACTCAGGAAAAAAGAGAAGGAAGAATTAAAGACATCAAAGTCATTGCTAAATTAGTTACATCCCATCTATTATTTGATGATGATGCGATCATCCTAGGGGATGGTTCTTTGGATAAATGGAATTCTATTAAAAACATTATTGATACCTTCTGTTTGGAAACTGGCTTGTAGGTGAGTCTTGTTAAATCCAGTTTTCTCCATAATGGAATCGAGGATTTGGTCCTATCTGATATAAAAGATATATGGCCTTGTAGGATAGTGTTTCTAGACACAGGGTTCAAATAACTCTATTTCTAGCTCAAACCCAAAAATTATAAGAAAGAAGATTGGCTTTGGATGATAAAAAAAGTGGAGAAAAAGATTGGGTGCAGGTGTTACAGGTGATTGTCTCTTGGGTGTCGATTGGTTCTAGCAAAATGATCATTGAGAGCATTCTTGTCTTTTGGATGAGCTTGGTCAAGATCCCTTCTTTCATTTTGAATAAAGTCGAGCAACGTCTGATCCATTTTATCTAGTAAGGGAAGGCAGAGAAAGAAAAAATTCATCCCGTAGGTTGAGAAACTCTCTTTAGGCCTAAAAGCTTAGGGGGTTGGGGGCTCAAAAATACTTTCTGGTTTGGGAAATACCTTACTGAATTTTTTTTTTGGGGAGCCAGGTAATAAACAATGGCCTTTGGAGTCAAAAGTTAGCCCTTGATTGATTGGATATCCAAAATGGTTGCAAAGTACTCTGTCACTTCTATATCTGGTTCCATGGTGTGGAAAGGACTTATGGCCTCTTTTCCTTGGATTTTTAAGTGGCTTATGTGGAAGATGGGAAATGGTTGCCAAATTCGGTTGGGTAAGGATTCCTTCCTCGATGGTGCAACAACTCATAATTTAAATATACAACTAATTATATCATTAGGTGATTTCTAATCAACACACATCTATTCAACTAATTAGCATAGAATTTTCAAAAACATGAGCAAAGACGACTTATCTGTATCGACGATATTCTTCACTTATGCTTTGGGGTTGAATGTTCTTTGAATTCTGCTAACTGCAACAAATACTTTATGGATGACTCTTGTTACACAGTAATTTGTCACCGTCCCTGCAATTCCCCGTCCCCCACATTGGAGGGATTATTCTGTGACCTGTGAGCAGTGACATGACCTGAAACCACTTTCATGGCATCCCCCTTGACAAGGACAATCATTCCCCTGAAGACAATTTCCTGTGAAAAGCCCTAAAAATAGCCTTTTTAGCCTTGGCGCGACTAGCCAGTTCAGCCCTCCCGCCAATGGGGGAAATCCACCAAAGAGGGCGCGCCAACTGGTGCTTTGTCCCAGTGTATCACCCGCGCCAGGCTTAATAGGATTTTTTTTTTAAAATAAATGGCAGAAGTTTGATTCCAACCAACTCCTGAACGAGTCTCTAAAATGAGTTGGGAGGTTTGGCTCCGGATCTCCATGTAGGGGAAGTGGTTTTCCACCTATCATGGAAGCTTCCTTGAGGATAGGGCCAACTTCACCATTGTAGGGATCCGAACTCCCCTTCCACCATATATATAAGCTTGTCATTTTCCCTTTGCAAGCTAGCCTGAATAGATCTGAATCAATTGTAAGGAGATTATCGTCAGACAACCGAAGAGAGAGAGACTTGTCCTTGTCCCGAAGAGCTTTACCGAGATGTACTCCTCTGTCGACCCGCCAAAGGAAGATCCAGCGTTAGAGCTCAGGTTGTATCTTTCTTTGTTCTGATTAATAATAAACAACTTCGATTATGGTTCCACTCAGATGTTCATGTTTTATGTTATGAGTTGTATCTTCTCTGACTGATACATAATTGCATGTATTAGGTTTTACGTTTGTTTGTTTGTTGTTTCTTCTTGTATGTGCAGGTGTTCGATCGCATCGAGTGGGAGAATTGTGATCTGCCAAAGCAAGGGACGGAAGCGCCATCTTCTCCACAAATGACGACGACGTAGGACTTAAGGTAGGCCTCTTGTCACATCTTGGTCTTTACAATTAGGAACTTGCGTCTTAGCGTGACTCGGTTGTTGCTAGACCCGATCTGGGCTAGTAGGGATCGCCTCTATCAGCAGAGGGGATTTACCTCACCAACAAACTGGCGACTCTGCTGGGGAGGCATTGATTGGAGTTTGTCTTGTCTTTTCGGTTGATTTTGGTCTTTGCCTGCTTGATCAGCTCTTGTGGTTCGCTCTTTTTCAGTGTTAAACTTTTGTTTAGCCCCACCATCCCTGATCTGCTTCTTGATTTCTCTTTTTCATCTTTTCCATTAGTAAACTCGACTGGCATGGTTTTTGCCCTAACAGTCGTGCCAGTTGGCGCATGTTGCCAGTTTATCACCCGCGCCAATCCTATTCTGGCGCTAGTTGCAGCCTGACAGTCGCGCCAATCCTGTAAGGTGCTAGGGTTTGCTTCTTTTTGAGCTTTTTGAGCTTGGTCTGTGGTTTTGGTGTCATTTTTTCGACTTCTTGAGTGTTCTGAAGCCTTGTTTGACTGACTATGACCTCCATCCTTTGGTTGTTTGCCCTCTTCTATCGATTTTACATTCTAGCCCTAGGGCATCTAGGTGTTATAGTGTGTCGAGCCTCCCGTGGGAGTTTTTAGTCCTCATTTGATCAGTCAATTTCATTATTGCTTCTCTGCATTCTTTTGGTGGTTTTCCACTGTTTTATTGCGTTATTTGAGTGATTGGCTTCTTCTTCATTCGAATTCCACTTTGTCTCATTTTGAGCCTAGATTACATGGTTCATTTGAGTCTTTGGGATTTCTTTTTGATTTGAAGGACTTCTTTGTGAATTTGAGGTCTGATTGTGTGTTTGCCATTGAGTGAACTTTCTTGTCTTTGCTCTTTTGCTATCACTTCTCAAATTGTTCTTTTCATTATTTTTCATTTTGTTTAGTGCACTTTTCTCTTAAACATTGAAAATACAAAAATCTCTTTTGCTCTTGATTAGTTAATGTAAATTGAATCTTTTCTGTGTTATTAGTGATTTGTAACTTTGAAAGAAAAGCTTTTAGTTTTCATTAGCATGAATTAGAGACACTAGTGGTTGTTTTGTGATCATTTTTTTATTGTGTGAAAGCTCTCAACCTTCCCGTAGTTAGCTATTCATCGAACGAAATGATACATTGTGGCATGTAGTGTGCATTTAGGAGATTTTGAGACATAACATTCGGTAGGGCCTGGAAATTGAAACATAATTGAAGATCAACATAAAAATTTATTAAATTTACCTTAAGGCAGCATTGAAACATTAACGAAATATTTATAGGTCTAGGCTAGTGACGTGTTCCGGCGTCGTTAAACCTAGTAGCTATCGTTCGCCTCTTGGCTTTAGACAGCACTAGTACAGACTTGTGCTCCACGTACCGTCGAGTATATAAAGGGAGACCCCACTAGGTTGCTATCCTTTATCTGTAGGAAGCCGAGTTTGCCGCCTTATACCCGTGATACACCGGACACAACATTCAGAAAGATTGCCTGCACGTACGTCAAGTCCTTGGTTGATTTCTCTTTCATTTTGAAACCAAGGTGTATATTGCAGTTCACGGATATCTGGTACACCCTTTGCCTAGATTACTAGAGTAGTCATTTTGATCTTTTCTGACGTGCTTGTCCTTTCACACTTGTTTCAAAACTGAAAGAGATAGAGTCACCTTTCATCCGTTTCTCGACTCTTAAAAGATGAAATGGTGAAGTTTCTAAGTTTCAATGTGGTAAAATAAATCACCTGCGATCACACGCCCTGTTAGAATTTTCTTGTTGGCCATTAGATTGTGTGCCTTGATTTTTTATCCCATGTGTTGTGTTTGATCTCTTTCTTTTGTCGTTACTATCACAGTGGCGGAACCCTCTGTTTCGTCTACTGGTAGTCCATACACAGACGATTCATCAGAGGTCTCTCAGTCCTCTGCTGAACCTCAGCAGCCCATCGTTTCCGAGTTTCCCGACGGGGGACCAGTTCTATCTGAGCTTCCCTTTGGAGGACCAGTTGAGTTCAATTGGCCCAAATCCGACGCTTGGTTTGGATTCAGAGTAGGGGAACATTTCCCTCCCCTTACATCGGGTTCGCCTTTTCTAGCTGTCGTTATTCCTCCTAGTCCTTGCCGTCTGCTACAAGATCTAGCGGCAGGTTCAAATATGGGCTCATCCAGCCATTCCCCTAGTGAGGAAATCCCCACGTCTAGTGAAGATTACCAGTTGTTCCCAGAAGACAACCCCGAGTTATCTGTCATGTCTTCGCTCGGTCCTTCACTTCCAGCGGGGTATAGATCCTTAAGTCAGATTATGACCGCTGTCACCTCTATGGGGCTATCAACTCCTTCTACGAGGCCAGTTATTCCTTCATTGGGGATGTATCCTAGGACGCCCATCACGTCATCCCCTCAGGTCACTTCAGTACCTATCAGGCCCACTGTCTGCATGTCCGCATCTACACCCGCTGTTACCACTCAGTCCGTAAGGACTGTGTCGCTTCCCGAAGACGTCTACATAGCATCTGCTATTCCAGAGAGCATTTCTCCTAAAGAGTATCGATTGTCCCTACAGCAATCGAACCCCGAGGTCGGTCAATCCTCCCAAGATCCCAACCGCCCGTATTTTTCGCATTATGCACAAGATGGTACACCCATTTACATTTTTCCATATCAATACAATGAGCAGGGAAACCCTTTACGTTTACCCGCTCCAGAGGCTTATCTGTATGTTCAAGGTTTTCCATCTAACCAGGCTGGAAAACCTTTCAACCAGCAAGGACAACCCTTTCAAGGCCAACCTTCGGGCCAGCCTGGTTATCTTTATGACCCGCAAGGACAACCCTTACAAGGCCAACCTTCGGGCCAGCAGGGGTTGTTATATGGTCTGCAAGGATAGTCCTACAACCCTTCAGGTCAACCTATGCAGCCTCACCCTGTGGTCAAACCGGGGAAACCGCAAGGACCAACAAGACAACCGGGGTACCAACCGGGGCCGTTGTACGGTCCTGGGGGGAAAATCCAACCTTCTCAACCTATGGTGCAACCTCTGCAACCTCAGTTTCGTATTGGTCTGAATGTTGCACAGCCAGGACCCTCTTATGGTCCTATTGCAGGTAAAATTGGTTATCAGGCACAACCTGGACCCATTCCACCACCAGGCCAACCGGCCCATCTGGCACAGCCTGGTGTCCCACATCAGCTAGGTCAACCTGTACAACCTGTTCACCCGGGTCAACCTATTCAACCAGGGCAGCCCGTTCAGCCAGGTAAACCTGTCCAACTAGGCCATCCTGCACATCCTGTCAACCCTGCTCAACAGCCGATTTACTCGATGCCACAACTGAATCAGCTGGTGCGCCCTACTTATCAGGTTTAGCAGAGCCCCACCTATCAGCAACCCGCTCAACCCCAAGGCGGTTACTATCCTCAAGGTCAATCTCGACCGATTTACAACCCACCCCAAGTTTATAATTATTATATTCAACAACCAGGCTACACCTATACTCAGCATCCAAATCCGCATACTGCTCAAACGGGGCTGACATATAATCAGGGTCCATACCCCAATTATCAACCCCCGTACACTGGTTACCAGCAACCATATCAGACTGGTTATACGGCCTATACCCCCTATGGTCAGAATCCCCCGGGACAGAACCAATGGGGGCAAGGATATGCTCAACCAGGGTGGAGTACAGGTACAGGTCCTTATCGAGGGCCTAGCATGCCTTTCAATCTGCAGTTGCTGTTCTTGTCCACCTTGGAATTACTGAACGTTTCTAAATTAACCAATGATCCAATTCTTCACAATCCTTATTGGCCTCCGGTTTCGTCCAAGGTACCCGGTGACTATCCTAAGTTTGAAGGTAAAGCTGGAGAGGACCCCCAAGCTCATGTAATGACCTACCATCTGTGGTGTTCGTCCAACTCTTGGGTGGATGATTCAATTCGTCTACGTCTCTTCCAGCACACTCTTACCGGTGCTGCCGCTAAGCGGTATATAGAATTACCCCGTGGCATATTTCAAGACTTCAACACGTTAGCTATGGCTTTTCTGACTCATTTCCAGTTACCGGTTCGCTACGAAGACGGGACGCATCTCTTGACTTCTTTGAAGTAGGATAAAGCCACCCACATATCTGATCATATTCATGAGTGGCGACATCGTCGTAGATTGATCAAGTTTGATATACCTGATCAGCTACTAACTCATTGGTTCACCACCTCCTTCGTTAACAAGATCGCTCAAGATATTGCTATGCGGGCATGTGTGACTTAAGAACAAGCCATCATGCGTGCCCAGTACCTTGATCTGGTGTACTCTCAGTCTGGCACGCTTTATGATATTTTGACTGATGCTCCGTGGCCGGGGACCTCTAAAGCACCACCTACCCCAGCGGTGGACGGTGTTATTGGTTCTGTTTCTCAAAATTCTCGTAAATCCTCTAATGGGAAGCAGAAGTCCAATTCTTCCCATAATTCTGCCCTTCGCGCCCCTCCGGATTTTGGCAAGACTGCAGAGGTCAATGCCGTTTAGGCTAATCCTACGGAAAAGGCCTCTAAAGGAAAGAAGAAGGGCAAAGGAAAATCCAAACCCGATGCACTGAAACCATAGTCTTCTAAACCTCATACTGATGATGGTTCCTAACGTAAACCGAAGTACCCCTGCCTTATCTGTGAAGGAGACCATTATACCAAAGATTGTCCCCGACAATCTGAAGTTAGTCAACTTCTGAAAGGCTCCAAAGGGACTCCGATAGTTCTCAATGAACCATTCCTATCTCAACAAACCCAGATGGTTGAGCAGCCTTCACCATCTGTACCATTTGGGTCCCAGGTCTTTATGATGAATGGTGTTGCACCTGTCTCAATTGCTACGCGTTCGAAGGATTATGCTGGATCACGCCAGGCAGCTGGGAAGGAAGTCGTGGATGGCCCACCCCCCTCACCTGTCTCTGGTCCTTTAGAAATTGAGAAGCCTAGCGCTGAACCTGTTGTGAGGCCACCTTCTAAAGGTTTTCTACGAAAATATTCCTACAACCCAAATGCCCGTGCCGCTCAGCACTACAATGTTGTTGAGGATTTGGCACAGGCACCTTCTGCAATGTCTACATTGGAAGTGCTTCAAAGTTTCCCATCGCAAGAGAAAGCTCTGTTGTCTGCAATCGGTGGAATCGATCCCGCCGATTCTAATCTTCTCACCTTCGACCTAGGAAATTTTGTCCCCCGAC
Source organism: Pinus albicaulis (assembly GCA_034641835.2). Taxonomy (NCBI): domain Eukaryota; kingdom Viridiplantae; phylum Streptophyta; class Pinopsida; order Pinales; family Pinaceae; genus Pinus; species Pinus albicaulis. The sequence continues at coordinate 1,471,697,915 of CM076581.1, forward strand.
TTCCACATCAAATCTCTCTTGTTATCCAAGTCGGGATCAACGGCCTCAACATCCATAGGGCCATTGTGGACGAAGGTGCTTCCACTTGTGTTATGTCATCCGCCTGTTGGAAGGACATTGGCTCTCTGGCTCTTACATCGTCTCCCAATGCTCTAGAGGCATTCGATGGTCGGGAATCTAAACACCTGGGTGTTCTCGAGAGTTTTCCGATCACACTACAGGGGAAGATAGTCAACGTAGAAGTAGAAGTGGTTGACGCCAAGCTTAACTACAATCTTATTCTTGGCCGCAGTTGGACCCACACCATTTTATGCGTTCCGCCCACCCTGTTTCGGCTTTTGAATTTCCCTCATGAGGGAAAAATCATCACTGTAGATCAGTTGTCTTTCTTCACTTCATCCTCTAAGAACAACGTTCCTTACATGGATCAGATCTCCAATCCCCCGGACAGTGTAGGACCCGGTCTCTTCAAAGACCCCATCCTCATGGGTATTTTTCCTGTGCCACCACCGCACACCGTTCAAGTTAATGTGGTCTCTAGGTCCGACGACCCTTGGATCATCCCTTCGCCTGAACAGGTGACCTCTTTCATATAATCTATGCCTTTAACTCCAATTGAGATTTATTATTGTGAAATCGTCGCTGCATCTGGTCCTCGTCCTAAACATGCTCCTTCGAGCATGGCTCTGGATATATATTCTCAATCCCCTTGGCTCGACGATGCAGATTCGCCTGACCCTTTAAGAGAATTTTTCCCTTCCGATGAAGCTATTGTTGAAACAATTTCTCTTGAAGATCTGTCGTGGAGCGATGGACATCATCGTTCCTCATTCATGCCTGGCCTAGGGGAAATTTCTAATCGTCTGGAGCATGATGCATCTGGTTATCCCCCTCCTAAGCCTCCTCCTGTGAGCCCGTCGAAGCATAATTCCTCTTCTTGTGTCAAGCTCCTAAAACAATGAAACAAGCTGCTACGAGGATGGTTCTTTTAAGTGTGTCAACCTCGTTAAAATAATGAAACACGAGCCCGTTCAATTCGAGTTTTGTTAGATTTAGATCAAATCTCTTGTGTTTTGAACCTTCACTCCATTTCTCTATGGACTGAATCTTGGGGGGCATGTACCTCGAATTGAGACACCATGCTGGGGGCATGCCTGTTTTCCTCATTTCAAGCATAGTTTACATTTGTGTTTTAAGCTTGCGTAAAAATAAAATGTGTGGTAACGCATTTTGTGAACTTTTCCATTGGGTCATTTGTTATGTGAATCATGTAACTAATGCATTAGATAACATTGTATTAGGCATCTGCATAGCATATAAAAAACATCATCATATGTAAAAATATCCATCCAGAAGTAGAGATATATATATATATATATAATAGTTTGCAGTTTGTGTACATCACACAAAATCAAAAAATATATGTGTCTGTTCTAATAATAGCCGGAGACAACATGTCTCTCAAAAATATGCATATAAAATCCCTAGATGACTAATCAGTGTGGTGCTCGTGGTAGCATGTCACCGCGCGCACCAATTGCCTCAGCAATCGATGGAGGCGACTAGGCACCCCCACAGTGTGCCGCTGGTAAGCCATCGGGACGTCTTCTAGACGTGCATAATCCGAGATTCCCCGAGCGATACCCTCTAGGTTCTGGACTACCTCTCTCTCTTCGCCACCCTCAGCTTGAGGTTCATGTGCGAGAGGGGTCCTCCGTGCAATGGGCGACATGCCCGCGGGCCTCTCTGGGCCAACATCTACATACACATAGAACTATTGTTAGAATTAGCATGTATCACAAAAAAAAAAAATCATAAATACATAAAAAAAATCAAAAAGAGTCATACCCAGCTCCTCGTACCAGTCGTCCCCCTCAGGGATTGGAAGATTTGGGTCTCCCGCGAAGTTGGTACCAGCATAGGGCCAATCCTCAACTACAATCAGTTGACGCCGTAGCCATACAAAAAACTTGGGCCTCCAGGACATCTGATGTCCCCCTCCTGATCTGGGTATGAGTGTTGCCCATCGAGCCATCCTCGGCTCCCTAAATGACGGCTCGGCGACTATCGCCCCTTGGCCCTGGAAAATTGGTAATCGTTCCAGAATGAACGACACCAGAATGGAACCGTACCCAAACTATTTCAGTTTGGCCTTCTTGCACTTTGTCAGCTGTCGTTTGATGTTTGTTGTTATGGTAGTGGCCCAATCAAAAAGTGTAGGGTTCATGCATTCGGAGGCTAGTAGGAGCTTCGCTTTGGTTTCCTCATGCGGTGCCTACGACCTCGCAGCCCGCGTAATGGTGTGAAGCACTACTCGGAGTGCTAGATCACAGACTGTGTGGATGTATACTTTCCCACTCCCCGATCCTGTCCGTGCCCCTAGGCACACTCTTGCCATTACCATCTCCATTTTTTCTCAAGAAGGTCTACTGCCTGTCATGATTAGCACTAGGCCTCTGCGTGACCATCCAGTTATAAAATAAACATTAGAGACCTCAATTTCTAGTACTTGGTCTCGAAGCCTGAACACTTCCTCGTTCTCGTCCCATATGCTAATCAAATATTGCAATAGCTCAGGCTGAGCTCTCAAATATGGTGTGAGGAAGAACATCTTGAGACCACGTTTCGGCTGGCAGTCATGCAAGCTTCATTTTGCATGGCCATTTCATCCTCTTCACCATGCTCCCTCTCCTTCCACTCAATCACCATTGTGGCTGGGTATCTGTGCCAATATGGTCAAAAACACCTTATTAGATCTCTGCAACACTTAAAAATTCATTTGAGTGGCTCACATTTTGATAAGTTAAGGAGGAAATTTGACTTGTGCCATTGGCGCGACTATTTTGCTAACAGTCGTGCCAGTTGGCACGACCCCTTTGCAAAAAGGAGCCAATTGGCGTGGGTCCATGCCCGATACCCATGCCAATTGGCCGAGCCCTAATTTTGCAAAGGGTTCCCCCAGAGATCAAAGACAAAATGGAAAATTACAAAAAATGAATCAAAACAAAGCTAAGGGGAGCGCCTCTTACCTGGAACGAACGAGAACCGGAATGATGTACTGGATTGGTCACACTCGCCACCACAAGTTTGCACAACAAAAGCTCATTGTTGCTCTCCAAATGAGGTAAAAAGTAAAAGTGAATACGTTTTACTATTTTTGGCATATTTATAACTTTTCAAAGTCAAATTAGGTTTTGAAAGTCATTTTTCCCAATATTTTACTATATTTTGTCGAAAAATGGATTTTACGCTCGCTTTCATGTGCAGCAACAGGTTTTTACACAGCTTGGACAGTGATATGAGTTGTATTTTATACTTTTTCGGACTCGGTAAAAACACGAAAAATTCATTTCTAGAGTCATCTTTCAGCTCTTTTCTGACTCTATAAACATGAAAAGATTGCCGAGTCGCTTATCGTTTTGATCTCGTTAAAGTGGCTGCGAAACGACATCTACCCAGTATACATTTACCCCTTTTTCAGGCTGGGATAGATTACTTATGAAAAAGGAATACCCTAGCCTATCGCGACTAGGAGGCTTTCTCAGACATAGTTTTCTACCTTTTCGGATCTAAGGAACTATCTACAAAAAGGAACTGTTGGAGTTTACTTTTCTGTTGTCTTTTCAAACTCTCTAAACATGAAAAGACGTTGAGTTCTTCCTTTGTCAGACTCATTAAAACCTGATGACATCGGATTCTGTCGTAATGACGATATTCGAGTTCCTCCTTCCTAGGGCTCGTTAAATGTACTAGAATGGATTCGTCCGAAGGATGAACTTATATTACAAGCATATGCTATCCCCTTCAAGCTTGTTTTCAAAAATAATTGGGGTACTCGCCAGAAATGGTGGGGAAAAATGGAACCAGTATCATCATCGTGTCGGTAGTATGTCGCTATTGAACATGGCACTTGTCTGCATTCGTGTCGGGTTGGGGACATCTCATCTCGTTTTCCGCTTACCTCCGTGGGTTTGGGTAATCCTTTTTGACCTCTCATCTGCTCTTTGCCTCGTCATCATGACCTCTAATCTTTTGATGTCAAATACTTCTAAATCCACTGTCGTGCTATCGATATGTTCAAGAGAAGTTGACCTCTGCAAGTTTCAACCCTCCTCTGATTCTCATCTGATCCTAATTCACAAACACTATATTCCTTTGTCTCATGTCGATGATGTGGGAAACACTATGGCCCACCTTCGATCAAGGTCACTTCCTGTCGACTTCATTTCATTATCCAGGAGGCTGATCTAGAGACTCCCTTCTAGTACCTTGGAGCCTACATGCCTCAATGGCAGGTTCTTCACATTCGACGCAAGGTTTTCATCATTGGCCTTCGATCAGATGATTCTACGGGTGTTCGACGCCAGCTCACTGTTCAGATTCCGTGGATTGTACCTATAGTACCTTGAGGGCCATTGTCATTATTGGTGGTTCCTTTCGCATCTGTTAACAGCTTTCATCATTGGCTAGTAATCAGACGATGTTCTTGCATGTTCGACTTCAGCTCACTTATTCACATGCTAGAACTTATACTTTTTTTGGGTTGAGATGGAGCGCAAGACCCTGGATTTTGTCTGTTAGAATCCAGGCTGTGATTTTATGGATTATTATGATTGGTTACATGACTTATTGATTGGATGGATGCGACCATACCTGAGTCTATTTATAGATCCTTAATGGATGGCTGCATCCATACCTTGGATCTTGATTATTGTATACTCTGTTATGGATGGTTGCGCCCATACCACATATATATCATGTATTTGAGATATCATTTGTGCTTGTCTACACAGGTTTTCCGACGGCATTGTTTTCAGTTGGGTGCATTCTCGTAAATAATTTCACCCCTCTCTCTCTTTCGGGCCTCATGCTTTAGGGGGCATCTGTTACACAGTATTTTGTCACCATCCCTGCAATCCCCCGTCCCGCACATATGGGAAGCATCATTAACCTGAAGCGTGGAAGTATGATTTTTGAGAATAATGGTACATGGGTGATAGTCCCATTGAATCCAACATAAGGAGAATGATACACAGAACCAGTGCACGAAGGGGATGATTTTTACCATATCTACAAAATAACTGCGTGGCACGAAGACAAGATCAACCCTACAGTGGATGGCATGTTGAACTGGGAGAAGGATAGCTCCTTCTTTTCTGATTTTTATGGCTAAATGAAGAACTAGCAGAACCGGTTGCAATATGTCTCTGCACTGCGCTGCCTCAAGATAAAAAGAACTTCCATTGCATCTCCTTAGAGGTAAGATAAATACCCTACTTTGATGGCTTAGGTAGTGTCAAAATATTTTTAGAAGAATTATAAAAATTATTCCCAGCAGAATGAATATTCTGGGTGCTTGAATTTGCTATGCGCGCATGGAAACTCCAACACGTTGGTGGGAGATGCACAAGGGAGCCTTACAGGACTGGGAGGAATGTATATAAATGATGAAATTGCGCTTTGAACCTCCAGCCACCCTACCAATTGAGATCTTTTATGTTCAGGGGGGATTCGCTGAAGAACCTAGCCATGTGGTTGGAGGTATAAGATGAAAAGACATGGAATGAATGGGTTCATAGGTTTTTCCACTCATTGGAACCGGTACCTACCACCTGGTATCTAGAAGTTGAGCTACATTGAGGTACTTGAGACTGGTTTACAATGACTAAAGGTTTCCTGGCAACCTTTGGCTCTGTGGGTGGCTCGGAAAAATTGGATGAAGCCCTGCAGGACATCGATGCGCTGGTCTTTGATGAATCCTAGCCCCGAAGGGAATGTTCCGCATTGACATGGGATGTGCAGATGTAAGACATCTTCAACTATAGAAACTTGTCAATCGAGGATAATGAAGATGACCTAAGGAATTTTAATATCCTGGAGTCTAAAGGAGAGCGCGCAGTTGCAGGGCTTGCATTAAGGATGGTGGATGTTACTAAACCTCTTAAATTGAAAGAAGTCAACATTGGGACAAAAGAGCAGCCAAATTTGGCCAAGATTGGGGACTATTGGGATGATGATACAGTTGGAAATATTGCAGATTTTTTGATGGAGTATCAGGATCTGTTTCCTATAAATTTCTCTAATTTGAAGGGAATTGTAGGGGACTTGGGTGTTATGAAGATCACGCTAAAACTATATGTGTGCCCTATCAATTAGCACCCATATCAATTGAACCCCAAATATAAGCAAAAAGTAAAGGAGGAGTTAGAAAATATGGTGGCAACAAACATCATTGAACCGGTCAAACAATCTGATTGGGTAAGCCCAATGGTGGTTGAGGAGAAAAATAAAAAAGGAGAAATAAGGATTTCTGTAGATTTGCGCAAGTTTAATGATGCCTATGTGCATGACCCCTTCCCCACTCTATTTTCTGATGAAATCCTAGATAATGTAGGAGGAAAATAATCGTATTCATTTAATGATGGATTTTCGGGGTATCATCAGATCAGAATTGTGTCAGAAGACCGCAGCAAGACCACCTTCGCCATTGAATGGGGTTCTTTCCAATATATTATCATGCCATTTGGATTGAAAAATGCACTTGCAATTTTCTCACATGTAGTAGTGGTTGTGTTTAAGAAATTCATGCATAAATTCTTGGAGGTATATTTTTACGACTGGACATTCTTTGGATTGGTAAAGAAACATGTGTCGAAACTGCACATGATGCTTGACACCTGTAGGAAGCACCAGATTTCTTTCAATCTAAAGAAGTGCATTTTCTGCGTACCTTTTGGGATTCTTCTTAGACACATAGTATGTCAGCAAGGATTGATGGTAGACCCGGCCAAGATTGTGGTTATCATTAACTTAGAAGTTCCTACCAATGAGAAATAGTTGTGCTCCATCCTAGGACACACTGGTTATTACAGGATTTTTATCAAGGGGTATGCTAATCACTGTGGCAACGGAGAAGTTTCTAAAAATGGATGTGTCATTTTTTTGGGATGACGAATGTAAGAAGAGTTTTGAGTTGTTAAAGGAGAAAATGCTCACTACACCTATCTTCAAATTCCTAGACTAGTCTAATGTTTTTCATGTGCATGTGGATGCCTCTAGTATCGCACTTGAGGTTGTTTTAGCGCAGCCAGGAGAACGAAACATTGATTACCTTTGTTTTTTGAATATTTGGTGCTCTGCGATTGTCTGTAACTTCTGCTACTCTGAGTTATGTATGTCTGGTCGTGAATCTATTTATGACATCAGTAATCCCAAGTTCATATTCCACCCGATAATGACAACCACTAACCTTGCAGAGGAGCATTCGGTGCCCCTCACTTCTTCCATGGAGTTGGGCTCAGATGAGGTCAGAGAAGTAGTCCCCGAGGTAGAAGAAGTTGTGTCCACTCCGGCGAAAGAGAAAGGAAAGGGGAAAATTTCCAAGTGGGCTACTTCTAAGCCACACACCTCTCCACAGAATGTAACATCCCTACGGTAGGCCACCAAGGAGCGATCCCCATCTATGATACATCAAATCACCTGATGAGTCCTAGACAAGAAGTGATCTTGGTGGAACCTATCTCATGGTGGCTACCCTATGTTAAGTCACAAAAGCCCTCTTCGCGCAAGCCACAAAACATCGATATTATTCGGGAGCATATACAGATGTCGTTCATACCTCAAGATGTCCCTATGATTGGAAAAATGTTAGGCAAGATCCCTCAGATAAAGCTTGATCATTATGATCTCGCCAATGAAGCAATGTTGCCTAAGCTCGCACCAAAAAATTACTTGGAATGAGTGTTGTATGATGATGTGCCAAAAGTGGATCCGATGCCATGGGCACACGGGCTGCACAACGCAGGAGTCCTCAACCTACTCTGGATTCCTGATCCAGGTGGATCAAACAGGTCCAAGTACAAGTAGCTTAAGTACAAAGGCTCAAAAATCAAAGTATCAGAAATGTGGAAAAATTAGTGTCAAATTGAAGATCTCGTCTTTCTGATTCCAATGGTGCAAACAACACTCAATTTTGAGTCCTTATGAAGGAGTTAGGAACAATCAAATTTTGAGGGTTGACTTGGTGATGTGGCAGCTTAAGGAGGCGAAAAACTTGCAGAAATACGGCCACCAAATTTCGGCTAACTCGGCACAGATTTCGGGCGATATTGTGGGACGGTTAATTTGAATCCTTCTGTCAAATTCCGAATTTTTTAAAAAGGTCAGGTTTGTTTGTAAAAATAAAAAATATATATAAAAAAAAGGGCAGGGCAGGGGGCCATGACCCTGGCCCAACCCAACGGATATAAAAAAAATTATATTATAATAAGGGGGGTCGGCGGCCATGACCCTGCCGCCCCCATATCCCACGGTGGCACCATACTAAATATGGGTGGGTGGGGGCTGTCAACCCCATCGCCTAACCCAACCACCATTACTCCACATAATATAACAATGGAGCTGGTGTAGATTAAGGGGCAGGCCGCCCAATGCGCCCCCCCCCCCCCCCCAACCACCCCAATATACCACTTGGTACTTAATTTAATGTTGCGGTATTTTAAAAAAAAAGATCGCATGGTTTAATTCAAACGGATCCGACTTAATACATAGGTGGCAGGATTTGACCACCCGACCCCCTCCCCCAATACATGGATCTTAAGGCAACTCAGCCAATAGTGGACTTGGTAAAGTCTGCCCAGCTTTTAAAATATAAACCTACATTTCATAAGTGCAACCAAGCAGGACAAGAGCGGGCACGAAGTATGAGATAGGGTGGAACCATGAGCACTGTGCAGGAGGGGGGCGAAACCATGATCTGATGTAATATCCCTATTTTTACTGCTTTTATTAGACATTTGAGCAGTCCTAAAGGTTGAGTGCACCTAAAGGAAAACAATTATTTTTGACATATTTTATTTTTTTAATTTAATAAATGTGGAATTTGAATTATTGTGCAAATACTAATGTTGGGAAAAATACTCAGAGGGGTGGTGAATTAGTATTTAGGGCTGAAAAATTTTTCACTTTTTCTTTCTCTTAAAACCATATGCTATTTTACAGAATCCAACGTGTATGTCTAGAGATCTTATTATGTCTTTACTTAGATCATTGCATCATTCATTCATCAGATGTTTAGTAAGCAGTAAACATGTGCAGTAAGAACAGAATAAATCATCACACATAAGCAACACACATGAACACCAGGATTTAAGGTGGAACCCAATTCAAGAGAAAACCATCGTTATTGTTATCTCAGTCTTCAATATTTATTATAAAGAAAACTTCTTACAATTTTATTCTGGTGCAGACTCATACCAGCACGCAGGCACCCACCTGCAAAAGGCTACAACCTTCTCTCGTTTACCAGCCTCTCCTGGACGGGAGCTACTACCCCCTGCTCTTGTTTACCAGCTACCACTGGAAGGGAGCTACAACCCCCTCACTGAAGGCTTCGACCCTCAGATCTACTGCGGACCACGTTTCATAAATTTTCATACTGGATCCAATAGCATCCACACAACATACCTTGCAGGCCACCAGATTTATTCATTTTCTTTAGTAGAATGGCACCAGTTCTTCATGATTTCATCATTCAATCAAACCATAGATTCATCATCGTCAGATCATCATATCCATGGGTGCATCATAGATTCAGATTTATCAATTAAGAACAGAGTTCGTCCATGAAGATATTCCTTAGAGAAATTTATCCATCCACCACCCTTACGCATGCACACTTCATATTACATTTCTCTTCTCCTTATATAGTTTTGCCTTCAGTAAAACCATGAGTCAAAACCATCCAACCGCTGATGGTATTCCTTCTTTTGTTGGAATTTTTATTTATCAAATTCGTAGAATTTGATAAATAAATATTATTCACACCCTTTGATAAATAAATATTTATACTAATAATCCGCACTTTTATCAAATGGCCTTTTAAAATAGACCTTTCGGATCCTCGTCCACATGCATAACTCAGCCTTAATCTCGCATTATCTAAAATCGGGGCCCATTACTAACCGTTTTCGCCATCCGGACGGTTGTAATCGTGTCGCACCGGCTCACTTGATCGCACTAGACATCGGCTTTAGAGAAGATGTGCGAACAATAACGCGATGGCCCGCCATACTTTGGTTGCCCTTCGACATTCATCAAACGCATCACCGTTTGATGGCTCCTTCCCGCATCAACGACTTGTATCGATATCGTTCGGGCACTCGGGTCGAACAACGCGCGATGGCCAGCGTCGAAGTGGTCGGTGAGCCGTACAAGGACGCGTGTCGCCCGTTCTATGGAATTGGAGCCAACCCTTGAATACCGCCTCAACCCGCCAGTGCTGTGCAACATAGCAATCCGTCTTCGTAAATCCACTCGGTTTTGGAACAATGACCAACCCACGGTTAAGTCTCGTTACACTATTCCTTTTGGTCCCTTAACTCGGTTCAAAACTCGTCCACCGAAAGTTTAATGCCGCATACTCTATTTTAGTTCTTCTCGTTGCTATAACCTCCATTTTCGCTCCTTGTTCCTTCTCCAGCGGAACACCGCTAGCTCACTAATAGTGTAGACCTTCGGCGTAAGCTTAAAAACCATACTTGTTCAATTAATAACATTCCATTGTCTACCGCCTTGGATACACTTCGTCAACCGTATTAACCATTCCCGAAACAAACATACAGAGCACTATTAATCCCCTCATAGGGTTTCTCACGGATTGCATACATATGTTCACACCGAATGGGACTCAAATATCTCTTTCCTATTGAATTCAATTTTGCTCGTGACTCCATACTATTCTTCCGTAGATGCACTCTTTCTCTTTTTTCTTTCCTCTCGCTACATGTATTTTCTCTGCTTCGTACAAGCACCTTTGCCACTTTTCCATCAATGACGATATTTCCAACAATCTCCCCTTTGGCATCGATGGCATTACCTTCCTCCGATTGTCTTATAGAAGCCCTTTGTCGCTACTCTTCTCCTTCAATTGTCTTATAGAAGCCTTTGCTACGCTTTTCCTCCCCCTTTGACATCAATGGCAAAGAGTTGATCAAGATCCTTTGAACCTACAATACCATGCTCCCTAAGATCATGTTGCATCTTCAACCATAATATAAAAAAATGACTTATAAATGCCAACAATGCATCCTTTTCATATGACCAATGCTCCCCCTTAGCCTGGCATTCAGAGATGTTTTCAATGGGAGCATATCCAACTTAATCTTCTAAATTTAAGCAAATCCGATCTTCCTCGCATGGAAGAGACTACTCCCGCCTATCCGATATATTCGAATGCTTCCCCGGGTAGAGGTTTGGTAATTATATCAACAACTTGTTCTTTGGAGGAACACATCGCAATTTCACTTTTGTTCAAGCACTTGTTCACGTAAGAAGTGATATTTGATGGGAATGTGCTTGGTCTTGGAATGCATAACAGATTCTTTTTTTGAGATACCGATTACACTTGTGTTATCAAACATAATGGATATAGGAGGTGAAAATTTGATTTGAAAGTCTTGTAAGGTTTGCATCATCCGCAGAAGTTGAGTACACATGCGGCAAACACATATTATGCTTTCCGTTGTGGATAAGGCAATAGAGCTTTGCTTCTTGCCAGTTCAAGATACTAAAATTCCTGGTCCCATATAGAATGCACCACCACTAGTGATTTTCCGATCATCAACACTTCCAACCCAATCGCACGTTGTATGCATGAAGAGTAAGATCGAATTTTTTGGATACCATAGTCCAAAGTCTTGAGTTCCTTGTAGATATTTGAATATTCTTTTTCACAAACTCTTAAAAGGTGAGACTCTTTTGGATTAGCTTGGAATCGTCCAACAATCCCAACCGCATGCATGATGTCCGGTCTTGTCCCGTTGAGTTAAAGTAGACTTCCTATAATAGATCTTTATTCCGGTTGATTCACCATGGGAATCATCAGGAACTCAGGATTACATCCGGTTATCATTGGTGTACTTAAAATTTTGCAATCTTCATGCCATACTTCGCAGATTTGCCTGAGGTATTTTGCTTTTGATAAGAATATGCCATTTGTTGGCTTGTTGCACTTGCAAGCCAAGAAAGAATGTTAGTTCCCTGTGTAAAGACATTTCAAATTCTTGTTGTATATCATACAAATTTTCGACTCATAGACTCTTCATTACTTCCAAAATGATATCATCAACATATACAACCACAATCAATAGTTTGTCATTTTCATTTTTTGTGTATAAGTTTCTACGTTGTGACCTCTTTTGAAAATCCTTGTTGATGAAGATATTTGTCAAGACGATAGTACTGCTGCCCTTGAGCTTTTTTGAGACCATATAGAGCCTTTTTAAGTCTACAAACAATTTTTTCATCATTTCCCAAAATGAATCCTAATTGTTCTATATAAACTTCTTCTTCTAGATCACCATTGAGAAAAGCAATATTTAACATCCATTTGATAAACTTTGATTTGTTGGAAGCTTGAAAAAAGCAAGAAACATTCTTATGGCTTCAAGTCCTGCCATAGAGCAAAGGTTTCTTTCAAAGTCTATACCTTCTTGTCGAGCATACTCCTGCAAACAAGCTTCAGCTTTAATTCTGCAACATCCCCATTCTCATTTAACTTGTTTTTGAAAATCCATTTAGTTCCAATGACATTTTTGTCATGAGGTCTTGGTACTAGTTCCTGCTATAATTCTTTCAATTTTGACTGTTTCCATTCATGGCTTGAATCCAACATTCATCTTTGCTAGCTTCGACCGACATTGTGGAGGTTCAATAGTGGACAGAAATGCCGCATTTCTAGAAGATCCCACAAGAGTCCTTCTTTATTTGTACACCTAATCCCTTTTCTCCCAAAATTTGAGATTCCGGATGATTCTTTTGAACATATCCTGATGGAGCCTTTTCGCACAAATCATCTTCGGTTCCTTCATGCAAATTCACCGTTTGTATCATTACTATCGGATGCATGAGATATGTCATCATCGTCTTCATTTGTTGTTTGTTTTTCTCTTTGGAGTCGCCGGAGACTCATCAATAACAACATCTATGAAGACATCCAACAATCTTCCGAAGTCTTTATTGTAACATTTATATGCCTCATCTGAGTGACACCAAGAACATTCTTTCATCTCTGCTTCCGGGTTCAAACTTGCCAAGTTTTTTCATCATTATTTTTGATAAAACAAATACTTCCAAAAATTCTAAAATGCTTTACAAAGGGAGAATTTACCATACCGCAGTTCATATGGAGTTTTATCACTATTTACACAAACAAGTGCCTTGTTAAGAATAGTTACCGTTGTATGTGCTATCTCTAAATGTACCGTGTATCCTAATAACTGCCATAGCTCTATCATTTGTTGAACTATTATTTCATTCTTTCCGCAACACCATTTTGTTGTGGATTGCCGCCTACGGTATAGAACCTGTTTTCCTTTTTATGCCATGTTGTCTTCATCAAACCCGCGTATAGGAAGTGAAGAAGTAAAAATTCACAACCCATCTCCCCCCGAACTTATGCCACATGTACCGTCTTTCACACTGATGCATCGTTAGAGATAAACATCTTAATTATCAACCAACCATGGGAATTACATTACACATTGTTCTCTTGTGATGATACATTATCGATTCCTATACGTATCTCTGTTATCATTTCTAGTCATGAAGGAAGATTTAGAAGTGACAGACCGGGCAGAGGGTCAATATTCCCTACATTTTTGACTGATCCTCCTTCTTTTTCCAAAATTTTGCTTGAAATCTCTTATTGTGTGCTTGAAATTATCCAATTTCGCATCTATTCATCTTGGCCTCTTTTTCTACATGTCCATACTGTTACAAGCATAACATTTTAGGTGACCAAGAAGTAAGTATAGATCATAATGTGTTTTCTCTTATTCTTTCTTCTCTATTGCAATCGTACGTTTACCACCAAACTCGCTGCATGAAAAACAATATCCCTTAAAGAGACCCGAGTACCTTCTCATGTGAAATCGTTTTTGTTTGTGATCGAACCAATCGCTTCCGCAACTGGTCGCAATGATGTCTATATACCACATACTTAAAGCATTCAATACGATGAATTATTTCCTTTGAGAGTTCAGTGATTGTCGGTTGATCTTTTGTCTCTTTCTCCAATATTTCAGGTTTTGCATGGATATCCTTGAATCTTTAGCACTTTCTTGTGAACTAGATCTTCCCTTAACAGCTTCATGAAAACCAAGACCAAATTTACTGCAGGAGACCTTTGATCATCAAGAATATTGTCCAAAATATTAGTACCATTCGAACTCAAGAGTCATCTTTTTCTTCTAATTTACCTTTTAAAATGTTTACCTCAACCTCCATCTTAAATGCTTCATACTTTCTTCGAATTCTTCTCCTTTCTACTTGATCATCCAATTTTAAAATCTCTTCTTTCAACCCATTTTCTTCCGTTCTTCAAAAGTTTGTAAAAGTTACCATTCTTCTTATTTGATTTTTTCCAGTATCTACTAGAAAGAGATTATTTCTGCTTCAAGTCTTTTACTTTGATTGGTTACTTTATCCCTACTTCTTTTGATACATTTCTTCACTGTGGTCCAGTCCATTCTAGAGATCACATCTTTATATAGATTCTCTTTCTCTGTCAGATGACCTTGTTGATTTTCAACTTTAATCTTGAGAACTTCTTCGCATCCAAACATTACGTTCATCATCTTCACCATTGCATGCATGCTATGCCAAATCACAAGAATGTCAGAATCACTCCCCAAGCTGCCCTCTCTCTCCCTCTCTCTCTCTCTCTCTTTCTTCATTTTCTTCTCTATATGTTTTCTAAGACAGCATCCTTTCTTTGGAGTAGCCTTTTTCTTTTTTTCTTCCTTCCCATTGCGACTTGATCTCCTTTGAAGCAATCAATTTTCTGCAGCATGACCCCATTTCCGATACCAATTGTTCAGAAAAATACCTAGGAGGGGGGTAACCGTATTTAGGGCTTAAAAACTTTTTCACTTTTTTCTTTCTCTTAAACCACATGCTATTTTACGTAATCCAACGTATGTCCGCAGATCCTATTATGTCTTTACTTAGATCATTGCATCATTCACATTCATCGTATATGTTTAGGTTGTGAGAACATGCACACACCGTAATAAATCATCACACATAAGCAACACACATGAACACCAAGAGATTTCAAGGTGGAAACCCAATTCCGGAGAAAACGTTGTTCGCTTAGTCCCTACTTTCAATATTTATTATAAAGAAAATCTCTTACACCATGGCGTCGGTGCGTACCACCAAGACGCAAAGCGTCGTACCAGCGTAAGGCTACAACCTTCTCTCGTTTACCAACCTCCCGGAAGGAGCCACTACCCCCGGCCGCCGTGTCACCACTACCAGAAGGGAGCCAACCCCCCCACCGAAGGCTTCAACCCCCATCTACCGCACCACGTTTCTTACCTACCTCACTGGATCCACATCCACACAAACATACCTTGCAGCCACCGTATTTATTCATTTTCTTCGTAGACCGGCACTCGCTCTTCATGATTTCATCACCAATCAACCGCATTCATCATCGTCGATCATTATATCCATGGGTGCATCATAGATTCGTATTTATCAATTAAGAAACGAACGCCGTCCATGAGAGAATATTCTTAGAGAAATTTATCCATCCACCACTCCTTACATGCACACTTCGTATTCTATTTCTCTTTCTCCTTATATAGTTTTTCCTTTAGTAAAACCATGAGCTTCAAACCATCCAACCGTACGATGGTATTCCTTCTTTTATTGGAATTTTTATTTATCAAATTTGTGGAATTTGATAAATAAATATTATTCACACCCTTTTGATAAATAAATGTATTTATACCATTAATCCGCGCTTTTATCAAATGGCCTTTTAAAATAGACCTTTGGATCCCGGCCCCACATGCATAAATTCCACAACTTCAATCGCATTATTTAAAATCGGGGCCCATTACAACGATCGTTTATCCGACGGTTGTAACGTGTCGCGCTGCCTCACTTCTGATTGACGGATAATATCGCTCGTCGAAGATGTGTGAACACGCGATGGCCCACCGTACTTTGGTTAACCTTCGCGCATCTTTATCAACCACCACCGTTCGATGGTTTCTTCCGCATCAACGACTTGTATCGATATCGCTAGGCATCCGTCTAACAATACCGTGCGATGGCGCTTGTTGTCAAGCGGCTCGTGAGTCGCACAAGGACCAAGCGTCCGCCCGTGAATCGCAGCCAACCTCTTGAATACGCTCAACCTCGCAAAGCGTGCGATATGGGGAATCCGTCTTCGCAAATCCGCTCGTGGGTTTTGGAACAAAGACCAACCCATGACAAGGCCCCATTACGCTATTCCTTTTCGGGGTCCTCAACTCCTGTGTTCGACAACTTCTGTCCACCGAAATTTTAATGCCGTACACTTTTTTAGTTCTTCCGTGTTATAAATCGATTTTTCCTTTGCCCCTGTTCCTTTTCTCCATGAACACCGCGCCCTCCGGCAACAATGACCCTTCCATGAAGCTTGAAAACCGACAATTTTGTTCACAATCGAACAAATATCTCCACTATCTACCAGCCTTGGATACACTCACAGACCGTATTAACCATTCCTCGAACAACACACAAGAGCACCACAATCCTCAGGTTTCTCACTAGATTGCACATATGTTCACATCTTTACGTGACCAAAGATCCTCTCATTCAATTCAATTTTGCTTCGTGACCGATATTGTTCTTCCGTAGATGCACTCTTTTCATGTCTCTTCTCACATGTCTTTTCTTTGTTTCCAGATTCCAATTTCTTTGCCTCTTCCTTCGCCATCAATGAAAATATTTCCAAATAACTTCCTTTTGGTAATTGTTAGCAACACTCTTCCTCTGTCATCTTGTGCTCCTTTGTTGTTTACTCTTTCCTTCCTCGATTGTCTTATTAAGCCCTTTGTTGCTTTTCCCTCCCCCTTTGACATCACCATGTGGAGTTGATCAAGATCCTTTGAACCTGCGAATACCAAGGCTCCCCTCCGAGATCATGCCGCATCTTCAACCACAATACAACAAAATGACTTATAAATTCCAACAACGGCATCCTTTCATGACCAACGTTCTCCCCTTAGCTCGTGTATTCACAGAGATATTTAATGGGAGCATATCCAATTTAATCTTCTAAATTTAAGCAGATTCCATCTTCCTGTCATGACTATCTTGCTTCGTCTCAGATATTTGAACGCTTCGGGTAGAGGTTTGCAAATATATCAAAGAATTGTTTTTTGGAGGAAATATACTCCAATTTCACTTTTTGTTCAATCACTTGTTCACGTAAGAAGTGATATTTTGATGGAAATGTGCTTGGTCTTGGAAATCATAACAAGATTCTTTGAGATATCGTATACCTCGTTATCACACATAATGGATATAGGAGGTGAACATTGATTTGAAAGTCTTGTAAGGCCTACCGATTCAGAGAAGTTGAGGCAACATGATGCGGCGTGCCCACATATTCTATCATAGATAAGGCAATAGAGTTTTGCTTCGTTAAACCAAGATACTAAATCTTTGGTCCATATAGAATGCACCACTAGTGCTTTTCCAATCATCAACACTTCAAAATTAACCGCATCATGTATGCATGGGAAGAGTAAGATCAAACATTCTTTGAATACCATATTCCAAAGCCCGGATTTTGCATATTTGAATATTCTTTTCTATAGCTCCGAAGGTGAGACTTCTTTGGATTAGCTTGGAATCGTCCAACAATCCCAAATCGCATGCACATGTCCGGTCTTGTCCCAGTGAGACAGCAGACTTCCCTATCGCGTATCTATATTCGCGATTCACCATGGGGGAATCATCACACAGAATTATATCACATCTCGTTATCATTGGTGTACTTGCTGGTGCCTGCACCCTGGTGCGTCATACTTTCCGTGATCATTTATGTATTTTTCTTTTGATAAGAATATGCCATTTGTTGTCAAGGTACCCTTAAAATAAGAAAGAACAAGTAGTCTTCAGAAATATTAGATTAAAATTTTACGTAAGGTATCAAGAAAAATTTCACCATAGACTCTTCATTACTTCCAAAAAATGACATCACTCTGTAATACATACAACCACAATCAATAGTTTGTCATTTTCAGTTTTTGTGTATAAGTTGCTATCATGACCCTTTAAGTAAATCCTTGTCATATGATATTTGTCAAGACGATAGTACCATGTCTTCGGGAGCTTGTTTAGACTCATATAGAGCTTTTTTTAAGTCTGTAACAGTTTTTCATCATTTCCTAAAATGAACTTTTCCGTTGTTCTATATAAACTTCTTCTCTGTGATCAACATTACAGTGCCATGATTTCTACATCCATTTGATAAACTTTAGATTTGTTAAAGCTTCAGAAAAGCAAGAAACATTCTCAGTCAAGTCCAAGCAGAGCAAAGGTTTCTTCAAAGTCTATACCTTCTTGTTGAGCATACTCCCTTGCAAAACAATCACCCCAGTTTTATTTTATAACATCCCCATTCTCATTAACTCTGTTTTTAGTTTCATCCATTTATCTAAATATATTTTTGTCATGAGGTCTTGCAATTAGTTCCCAAGTGTGATTCTTTTCAATTGATCAAGCTTCTTCATCTATGGATTGAATCCAAATATTCATCTTTGCCAATATCTGTCATAGAGGTTCAATAGTGGATGAAATTTTAATAAGATCCCACAAGAGTCCTTCTTATTTGCAATACCCATCCTTTCTTTTTCCCAAAATTGAGATTCTATTATTTTAACATATCCCATTGAGCCTTTTAAGAAAAAATCATCTTTGGGTTCTTCATCAATTTACTATTTTATCACATGTTTGATGTAGTACATGTGTTTTCCATCATCGTCTTCATTTATTGTTTTGCTTTTTCATTTTGGCCGTGGAGACTCACTGAAAATAACAATATCTATACATCCAAAAATCTTTAAGTTTTATTGTAACATTTATATGCCCCACTCCTAGAGGAGTAACCAAGAAATATTCCTTTCATCTGCTTCCGGGTTCAACTTGCCAAGTTTTTCACTGCTGCTTCTTGATAAAACATTTGTTTCAAAACTTTAAAATGCTTTACAAAGGGGAGACCACTATGCACTATAGTTCAATATATGAGTTTCATCACTATTTACACCAATGTGCCTTGTTAAGAATATTTACTTGCTGTATGTGTCGCTTCTCCCCGCAAAATGCAATGTGTTCCTGAATCATCAAGCATAGCTCTAGCCATTTGTTGAACTATTCTATTCATTCTTTCCGCAACACCATTTTGCTGTGGAGTGCTTACCACAGAGAACCATCTTTTATGCCATGTTGTTCATCAAACTCCACGAGGAAGTGAAGTAACAGAAAATTCACAACTCCATCTCCCTAAACTTATGCCACCCGTACCGTCTTCTTCACATCGATGCACCGTTAGAGATAAACATATCCGTAATTATCAAACCAACCATGGGAATCATCATACATTTCTCCCCTTGTGATGATACATTACCGATTCCTATAATGTATCTCACATTACTTCCGCAAATACGAAGAAGATTTAGAAGCGATGACCGCGTAGGGGTCAATATTCCCTACGTTTTTGACCGGTCCTCCTTCTTTTTCCGGCCTTGCTTGGAACATATCTTATTGTGTGTCGGAAATTATCCAATTTCTCGCATCTATTCATCCCGCATTCTTTTTCTACATGTCCATACTTGTTGCAAGCATAAAATTTTAGTGACCAGAGAAGCAAGTATAGGGATCATAATTTGTTTTCCTATTTCTTTTCTTCCATTGCAATTAGTCATGTATGACCAAACTGCTGCATGAAACAATATCCCTTAAAGAGACCCTATACCTTTCTATGTGAAATCCGTTTGTTTTTTACCGAACCAATCTCGCTTCGCAAATGGCCGCAACATGCCCATAATTATGACACTTAAAGCATTCAACATTATTGAATGATTTCCTTCGAGAGTTCATGATCGTCGGTTGATCTTTGTCTCTTTCAATGTTTCAAAGTTTTGCATTGATATCCTTCGAATCTTAGTACCTTGTGAACTAGATTCTCCTTTGGGTCAGCTTCTTCTTGCATGAAACCAAGACCAAATTTAACAGAGGAGACCTTTGACTACTAAGAATATTGTCCAGACCTTAGTACTATCTTGAAACTTCAAGAGTTTATCTTTTTTCTTCTAATTTACCTTTTAAAATGTTTACCTCAACCTCCAATATTTGGCATTGCTTCTTCATACTTTCTTCGACCCTTCTTCCTTCTTCTACTTGACTCATTCAATTTTAAAATTTCTTCTTTCCAACCCATTTTCTAGTTCTTAAAAAGTTTGTAAAAGTTCTTCATTCTTCTTATTTGATTTTTCCGTATCCGTTTTCGAGAGATGATTTCTCGCTTCAAGTCTTTTACTTCGATTGGTTACTTTATCATGTAGTCTTTGATACATTTCTATCACCATTCATTCTAGAGATCACACTTTTGTAGATAGATTCTCTCATTAGATAATCTTTGTTGATTTTCAACTTTAATCTTGAGAAATTCTTCTAGCCCACAATATCATTTTCACTATCTTCACCATTGCATGCACAAGAAAGTGAATCACAAGACAATCAATATTTGTTTCATCTTCATTTTCTCGCCGCACATGTTTTTCCGAGATATCTTCTTTAAGTAGCCTTTTTCTTTTTCTTCCTTCCCATTGCGACGGATATCTCAAGTGATCAAGCTTCTCGTTAAGGACCTCGTCCGATACCAATTGTTGGGAAAATATCAGAGGGGGTGAATCGTATTTAAGGGCTGAAAACTTTTTTCACTTTTTCTTTCTCTTTAAAATCATATGTTATTTTATAGAATCCAACGTGTATGTCCGCAGATCTTATTATGTCTTTACTTAGATCATTGCATAATTCATTCATCGACAAGCTAGGCAGAAGCGTAAAACATGTGCACAAAGAAGAACAGAACAAATCATCACACATAAGCAACACACATGAACACCGTGATTTAAGGTGGAAAACCCAATTCGGTTGAAAACCACAAACCGTTTATCTCGCCTTTCAATATTATTATAAAGAAAACTTCTTACAATTTTATGTTGGTGCGAGACCATACCAAAGACGAGGCACCGACTGCGTAATACTACAACCTCTCTCGCCAATGTCCCTCTCCTGGAAGGGAGCTACTACCCCTCGCTCTCGTTTACCAACTACCACTGTATGGAGCCACAACCCCTCACTAAAGGCTTCGACCCCGCATCTACCGCGGACCACGTTTCATCAATTTTCATAATCGGGATCCAATAGCATCCACACAAAATACCTTGGCAGCCACCGTATTTATTCATTTTCTTCAACATCCGGCACCCGCTCTTCATGATTTCATCGCTCAATCAACCGCATCTCATCATCGTCGCATCATTATATCCATGGGTGCATCATAGATTCAGATTTATCAATTAAGCACAAAGTTCGTCCATGCGTATATTCCTTAGAGAAATTTTATCCATCCACCACCCTTACATGCACACTTCGTATTCTATTTCTCTTCTTATATAGTTTTTCATTTAGTAAAACCATGAGTCAAACCATCCAACCGATGGTATTCCTTCTTTTTATTGGAATTTTTATTTATCAAATTCGTGGGAATTTGACAATAAATATTATTCACACCCTTTGATAAATAAATATTTATGCCAATAATCCACGATTTTATCAAATCATTTTTAAAAGAGACCCTGATCCCGGCCTCACATGCATAACGACGAAGCTAATCATGATTATTTAAAATTGGGGCCCATTTCAACGATCGTTTTCATCCGACTGTAATCGTGTCGCGCCGTCACTTAACCCGACGGATATCGCCGTCGAAGATGTGCGAACAATAACGCGCGATGGCCCGTCGTACTTTGGTTAACCTTCGCGCATCTTTATCAAACAACCACCATTCGATGGCTCCTTCCCGCATCAATGGCTTGTATCGATATCGTTAAACTCGGTCGAACAACGCGCGATGGTGTGCAGTGTCGGCTGTTTTGTGAGTTGTATAGGGACACGTGTCGCCCGTTCATGGAACTGGAGCCACAACTTCCTACCGCTCAACCCTAAAAGCAAGCATATTGGTAACCGTCTGCAACCGTGTTTTGGAATGTTGACCAACCCACGTTGTCCGGGTTACGCTATTCCTTTTGGTCCTTTAACTCAAGTTCACAACTTGGTCCACCGAAAGTTTAATGCCGGATACTCTTTTTTAGTTCTTCCATCGTTATAACCCATTTGCTCGCTCCTTGTCTTTCTTTCAGCGGAACACTAGTCACCTCCTTACTAATAGTGTAGACCTCTTCCATGTGAAACTTAAAACCATAATTTTGTTCAACTGATTAACATTCCACCGTCTACCGCCTGATAATTTGCCGACCGTATTAACCATTCCTCGAACAACACACAGCACCAGCTAACTTCGTTGTGGTTTCTTACTTCGATTGCATACATATGTTCACACTCGAATGGGACTCAAATATCCTTCTTATTGAATTCAATTTGCTTCGTGACCGGGAGCATCGCTCTTCTCGTAGATGCACTTTTCTCCTTCCGTCGTTCTTCTTTCTCTACATGTCTTTCTCTTCCTCGTTTCGTATGCCAATTCCTTCACGGTACTTCCTTTCGCTACTCAATGACAATATTTCCAACTAAATTATAATTGGAGACCAAGATTTCAAATCCATGAAGGTGGATACATTCCGAAGACTTTCCTGCATTCTCCAATTTAAAATTTTAGATTGGAGATAAAAATCTAAAAATATACCTTAGTAAATTGGAAAGTTATCGAGAGAGGTGAAATAAAACTAGAAAGAAGATAAAACTAGTTTTAAAGTACTTTTGTGGAAAAAACAAAAGGAAAGCATAAACAAAATGGAAAACAACATCTCGATTAACCGGACGTATTTATGGAAATATGTTGAAGGGAAATCAAGATTAAATAATCCATTCCTAGGTAGACAAGAGGTCGTCTACACTTTGAAGGAATTGGTCTCTCGCTCAAGGGGAGCCGTGGAGAGAAAGCTCAAGGTTGTGGAAAATAGTCTTACCAAAATTGGTATGCACACGTAATTAAATTTTGTGTTATGAAATTTAGTGTCACTTTTAAAGTTTGAATTTATCTATTTGTATTGAATTATGATGTCATTATAATAGATGGAAGTGTGTAAGAAATCCAATTATATGCATAATTCAATTTTGTATAGAGTTCATTTAGACATTCGATGTACTTAACATAAAACAACTATAGTATATATACCGTATCCGTATGGGTTACATAGAAAATTATAATTTAATAAACCAACACTGCACGTTCAAACCCCAAGAATAGGTTTAAATCTCGAGGTTAGTTGTAAACCTTAACACCGTATACACATAAAACATAGATAAATACATGAGAAAGAAGTTAAATTAGTGTATTTATCATTATGCAATAGAAACATTAAATAGGAAAGTATATACATAAAGAGGAAAATTCCTTTCTCTTAGCAAACATGATTATGTAAACTCCAAGTAGATTTACTAGTGTACCAGTGTCCAGAAGATTTTGGATATACATAGCACTATCGCATTTGCCTGCACTGTCACAAATGTCATCTAGCATAAAATAAATGAAATAGAGAAAGATAAGTATAAATTATGATGATGACCGAACTATAGCATAGTTGTACAAAACTAAACCATGATATTGATCAGACACAAATTACAATTTAATTTTTCACAAATATTGTATTTAGTTCAGGTCCCATTAAATAAGTTACAATAGAATTATAAATTTGAATATAGTTCAGGATTCAAGAGGTTGAATTCTTCAAAGCGATATGGACCAACCTCGTATAGAAGAAACCAAATTCTACTGTCAATGAATGGCGAATTATTTGGTCACAAAAATTACGCAATTATACCAACAAAGAAATTGCGTATTGGAAGGCGTGAGGCCTATGCACATACCAAGGCTATGACCAGTAGTACCATTGTTTTGTAATTAATGACGTAGTCAACAGGCAACAAGGAGCAAGAGTACCAACATGGAAAGATTACTATTGCCAGCAGGCACAGACAATGACAAGAAATTTATACAAAATGAGAAAAATGCTAAGAAGGGCGATTAGATTAAACATAAGAGAACAGAACACTAACGGAGAGGAAAGCGGCATTTTTGCCTTGTCGTGTTATAATGCATATCAAAAATTTTCGGTAAAGTTGCGAATACCGGAATACCGTTTTCGGTAGCGGCGCACGAAAATTTGTGCCGTTTTCACGACAATGTGAAAACGGCAACATTGCCGGCAAATTGAAATTTGGCGCCAATTTTCCGGCAAATTGCCGGAAATTTTGGAGACTCCGGAAATTTTGAGACGAGACGAGACGAGACGAGACGAGACGAGACCTTGCCGGAAACTTTGAGACGAGACCTTGCCGGAAATTGCCGGAAATTGCCGGAAATTGCCGGCAAATTGCCGGCAAATTTGCCGGAAATTTTGCCGGAAATTTTGCCGGAAATTTTGCCGGAAATTTTGCCGGAAATTTTGCCGGCAAATTTTGCCGGCAAATTTTGACAAATTTTTTTTTTTTTGCAGATTTTGTGTTTTGTGATTTTGTGATTTTGTGATTTTGTGATTTTATTTATTTATTTAACTTGTTTGGTGGGAAGCCAAGACAAAGGAGGAAATCAAGAAACATGGTAAGATTATTCTATCATGGTCAAATTTCACACACTATTAAAACAATTTCATAGTTTATCCATTAGCTCAGAAAGAAGTCATCATGAATCGGTAGAACTTTAGGCAATTAAATGGAAAAATGTGAAAGAATACACCCAATAATTTAGGAGAAGAGCTCTCTTTGCTAGGGGTGGATTTTCATAACCAAAATACTTTGCTAAAGTACATAGGAGGCTTACATAGCTACCTTAAACATACTATTCTCATGTTTAACCCTACCCGCCCAGATGAAGTTTGTGTTCGTGCCACACATCTAGAATCTAGAGGGAAGAACATTTCGAAGAGGGTAGGAAGAAACCTTTTAAGGGTAAAACAAGGAAAATACCTCAAAGGTAAAACAAAAAGAATGTATCCGTTAATAAAGAGGGAGAAAGTGGTTTGTAAACATTGTTCAAAAGAAGTACATGATGAAACTTCATTGTTGGAAATTTACATCCCGAATTGAGGCTAAAGAAACCCAATAACAAAAAGGAAACAAAACTGATGCTGTACCTCAACATGATTTAGGATCCGATCCAGGTCATGAATCTAAAATTACGCCCATGTGATTGAAGAACATGAACGGAAAACAAATTAAAACCAAACCCGCACTAACACATCAAACTGTCACATAAACACCTAAATGAAGAATAAAGAATATAATTGTTTCATGTGAGGGTCATATCCATACCAAGATCGACACATTGCTCGACAAAGGTCACAAGAAAACTTAATCTCTCAAGATTTGTCAAGAAATTTAACTCTTGAGACTATACCATGACATCCAAAAACCATATCCACTAATGACTTGTAAGGATGCAAATTTGCTGTGCTTCAATGAATGTATATTGAGGTTTGCAATCACCGCAAATTTGTGTGTACGTACCGAATTAGATGTATCGCTTTGACATAACTAGTCAATAGTATCCTTACTTGTATGACAGAAAAGGATCTTCTATCACCATGAGAACAAGTATCATTTATTCAAATATGGCAAGGAGTTCATCATAGTGCACATTGCAAAGGAAGCCAAACATTATGGTAAATGGATGTGTAAAGAGGTCAGTAAATTCTGCCAATAATTTTGTTCTTCTTATGATTACTTCAAAGCCGATATTAATCATGAATCATTTGAGGGATGTGATCCTAAGTTGAAATCAGATTTATATGATGTGGTTAATGGACATCATGAGTGTTTCAGAGCCAACAATATTGCCTCCAAAAAGGGAAATTCAACATGAGATCTGGGCTAAAATAGGATTGTCCTCTTCCAAACATTAGTATGTATCGCATGTCGATAATGGAGAATGTTGAAATAAAGAGGAAAATCAAAGAGATGTTGGATAAAGTAATCACAAGGCCAAGCACTTTCCCTCTGCATGCGGTGTTCACCCATAGTCTTGGTATCCTGAAGAAAGATGCCAGGACTTGGGCGCATGTGTGTAGATTTTCTAGCTTTGAACAAGATTACAAGAAAAATAGTTACTCACTCCTGAAGAATAGATGATTTTTCGATCACCGAAAGAAGAAAATTTTTTCACTAAGTTATATTTACGAAGTGTATATCATCAAGTAAGAATTACATAAAGGATATATGGAAAACTACATTCAAAACCAAACAATGACTCTTTGAGTGGCTAGTTATGCCTTTTTGGTTTATGTAATGCATCGGAAAATTTCATGCCAGTTGGTGGATAGTGTTTTAAGTACTCATTCTCGATGACTTTTTTAATGTATAATTAGATGAAATTTTGACTTTGAGAAAACAAGAGAAGATCATGTCTTGCATGTGAATAGAGTTCTTGATATTTTTAAGAGAGAATTGTTTCTTAAGATGTCAAAATGTGAGTTGGAAAGACTTCTTTGGTCTATTTGGGACATATTGTAGGAGGAGGAGAATTGAGTATTGATCCTTCTAAAATGGAAGCCATTGTGAATTATTGGCCCACACCCAAAACAGCTTACCGAAAGAAGTTTCTTAGGTGCGCCTCAATATTGGGAAAAATTTTATTGCTAAATTTTCTTCCATCGAACATTATGCATGCGTGACACGTGCAGGAAGAAAGTGCTTCAATGAGGAAAATGAAGCATAAAGCTTTCATTTTGAAAGACACAAGATCACTATAGTCTACCTGCATTACCAAATTTGGAGATAGTCATTCGCAATTCAAACCGATGTTAGTGATTATGCCATGGCCGCAATACTTTTGGCAAGATGGTAAGCCTATCATTTTTCATTCAAACTTTTTAATGGTGTTATGACTAATTATCCCACAGATGAAAAAGAACTATATGTGTTGGTACAAAGTGTCAAGAAGTGGAAACACTAATTGATGGGGTAAAGAGACTATTGTACACACCCATCACCAACCATGTAAAGATTATAGCTTGCAAACAAAATTTCAGCAATCAAGACATTTTAGGTGGATGGGATTTTCTTTCAAATTTCGCTTGGTTATAAGGTACAAGAAAGGTATATTCAATAAATTTACAGATATTATTTCGAGACCACCATTAGTGCTTCTACTTTAGACTAAAAATGATTATGTTGTACATGAGAGCTATACAGAACAATATGCACATGACATTGATTTTCAATAATTGTATGCTAGTTTGAGGAAGGGAATCAAGTTGAAGAAAAAAGATTATCACATGCATAACAATTTTTTGTTCCATTTGGGCAAGCTATGTATTCCACAAGGAGAGAGGCTAAGTGTCATGAGAGAACATCTTTCTTTATTGCTAGACACTTTAGGGTAAGAAAACAAAGGCACATCTACATAGTTATTGTTATTGGGCTCACATGAGATAGTGTATCACATTTTATAAGAGGTTGTTCTATGTGTGAAACAAGTAAGCCTAGTAAATAGGAAGCTTGGATTGTACATTCCACTACCGCTTCCATCAAGGCCATGGGAGAGTGTTCCATGACTTTGCTGGAGGTTTACCTATGTCAAGAAAACATGATTATCTTTATGTAGTTGTGATATCCAAGAAAATGTGTATACTTATCCCATGCAAGAAAACCATTACCGCCGAAAAATCATGAGTTTTAATAAAACGTTTGGGTTCATTTTGATCACAACTTCTATCGTTAGTGACAGGGATTCTAGGTTCATTGGGAATTTTTGGTTAAATCTATGGAGGATGATGGACACAAAGTCGAAAAGGAATACCACTTTTCATCCACAAATGATGGACAAATCGAGGTGGTGAACAAAAAAATTGTGCATCTATTGAGAGGATATTGCAACAAACATCCTAAGTTGTGGGATGAACAATTGCATTACATTCAACACGCTTGAATCGTAGGTAAAAGCACTCTTCAACACAAACCTCACCTTTGAAGTATGCTTTGGGTATTTTCCAAAATCACCATTAGAATTCATGTTTGGGAAGGATGTTGCAATCGATGGCCATAGTGACATTGATAAGGCTCAAATTTCATCGAGCAAATTCGGATTATACATCAACAAGTTCAAGGAAAACTTGAGAAAATTCAATAAAATACAAAGAGAGGCATGAAAAACATCAAGTTGATCATGTTTCAAGAGGATGAGGTATGGTTGTACATTAGAAAATAAAGGATGCAAGGGAAGGTAAAGCTCAAAACCATTCTCTATGGTCCTATAAATATCATAAAACAAGTTAATAATGCATTCCAACTTAACTTGCCTTCTTACATGCAAATGTATTTAGTTGTTAATGTTGAAAACTTATCCTCGTATGAGCCACCTTCACTTGTATGATTTCAGCAACATATTCAAATTGTTCCTCATTAATATTTTACTACCTAAAACTGATGGAGGCCCAAAAGAGATACAATTTTTGGACAGAGGACAAGACACTTCTGGGAAGAGGGCAAAACATCACTTGCTGGGTCCCGGCCACCAACCAACAATGCCTGATGAATGGAAAAGAGGTGATCAGCACTTATCCCATCAGCAAGTCTTTGGGGTCCAAAAGCTTCCCGAATGGGAGGAATGATCAAGAGTTCATAAATTTTGCTCACAACTAAAGTTACGATTGGGCTGAAACCATTATGGTTTCATAGGTCTCGTCTTTCCTAATTTCGGCAATCGCAAACGGTTCAAAAAAATATTTCGTATGAGGAAGATATCGTGTTCGATCGAAATGCCAACAGGTAAATTTTCATGACTTGACTAGGTTTGACCGGGGATGCACAAGAAGGTGGAGGTACACCTAGAAAAAGGAATATTCTTGGAATATTCCTTTTTCTGACCGAGCCAACCAATGGGTGACAAGTTTCCCACGGCTTGTTGTATGCTCTGAGGGCCAATCAGAGTTGCCACATGGCCGCATGGCCACCCCCTCAAGCCGGCCACGTGGCCTTGAAATCAACAAAATTTTGGAGGGTCCGGCAGAATCAACCCCGAGACCTCCTTCGAGCACATGTGTGGTTTATCACCCGAGCTATACGTTGTTTCTTAATAATATTGTTCGTTATTATATTTATTGTTTAATGAAATGGAAATTGGCAATTGGAACCGCCGCGGTCCCAACCCACCAACGGTTCCAACACATATATCACATGGCATATGATAAATCGTAATCAAACCACGCCGTCTATTCCAACTCGAAGACAACCCATCCGGATTTCAACGCATCAAACTACGCTTATCGCTTTGGGTTCCGCCACAGCTTGCGAACCTGGTTTTGGGCACACTCCCCAACCGCAACTTTTATTGTCGCTATCGAATTTAGCTAGGAAGTTTGGCAGAACGCCTTAATTGGTGGATTGAGTATTTTAACTCAATTATGTGAGCCCACTTTTAGTGGAGCTTTCTCAGGGTGAAACTCGGGCAAAAGAGTAGAAGACTCAATTTCGCCTATTCTAAGTGAATGAAGAGTTGTTTTTGACTAATTTGAGCATTTCGAGCTACCTGTAGAGAAAACATCCATTAGAGCACCGTAACTACATGTGATAACAAAATTTTTGAGCATAATGAAAGATGGACATGCCATTGGGAGCCGGGACCAATGATGTAGCCTAGAGGGGTGAAACTACCATCAT
The DNA here is from genome assembly GCA_034641835.2 of Pinus albicaulis. Lineage (NCBI taxonomy): Eukaryota > Viridiplantae > Streptophyta > Pinopsida > Pinales > Pinaceae > Pinus > Pinus albicaulis. The sequence goes on from CM076581.1 coordinate 1,471,727,660, forward strand.
GTCCTGTGTACCCCATATGGTGACTTATTTTCATGTTCTACACCAATTGCTCAATGTTATTTAAGCTTGTTTTATGCTTCTAATTCACTAAAAATCATCTACAATTCATGGAAAAATGCTCCCAATCCAATATGCAAACTAATGAACCGATTATGCACATGTTTTTAAACTGAAAAATACACTTAACACAACAAAACTAATACTACCATTTCGCATCACAATATCTTGAGGAATTCAGAATCTAAAAGATTCTCGTAGCCTCAAATTTTCACTTTTCTCGCGTAATCTCGTAAATTTTACGGCTTCTGATTTCGTACTATTCGACGCCAAAAATCCGATGGTGTATTTATATTTTCCATTTGACCATTCCATCTTTCGACCACTTTTCAAGGTGCAACAGCAGTGTCGCATTCAATGTGAGCAAATGCTTTCCAAGGTATTCGACGCCACGAGATTTACTGTGACAATCCGTATCCAGCACTTATTATCCTTGTATTCATATAGCTCTATGATGTGAGGTATATGTAGTGTGATCATGTACTTTCTTTGTCTATTTTCATATATGGTTTTGTATAGATCCCCGTTGATGTTGATGTAGGATCTTGTTTTTTTCGATGTGAGAGATGTAATTTATATCATGGATTGTTTTATGTTGTTCGATATCCCTTTGTTGACATGTTCAAGTGATACCTTTAGTCACATTTTGAGTGAGATTGTCATGTTGATAGGAGTCATTTTTGTGAATGATATTTCTTGTAAAGTAACATCTCGTGGAGAGGTCCAACCACTCATGCGTGAGGGAATTTTTCTTGCATGACTTAAAAATGCCATCCGTGTGCATCATCACTTTTTCCGTAACTTAATGCAAAGGTCACACCATCTCGACAATTATGCTGTAGGATGTATCTTTCCCGGACAAGAACTTCATTATCAATATCTTATGTTGCTAATGCTTGTTATGTTCCTCTTCTTTACAACATGCAAACATGTTCATTTATTTTTATTAATGCTTTCAAGGAAATCTTAACACACTCAAGTAAAAGGCCTTGGTTAAAGTGGTTATCACCATCTACCCATCGCGTATTAGAGCGCCTTTCTCGCCGATTTGGGATTGCGTACATGAACCATTGAACATTCGTTGAGTTGAGCAATGGACAATAAAGACACGTACGAGACCATGCTCAAAAGGGTTCAAGAAAGTGACATGTTGTATGAAGCTTATGAAAACAAGCAACAGAGAACGCTAAGTTGAAAAAAACTTCTACAAGAGGAGAAGGATGACAAACACATCGGGTAGCCTTCAATTACAAGCTACAGACAGAGGCATTGGAGGAATTGTGAAGCGCAACAACGATAGTCTTCGCGTATCATGAAGCGTCGAAGACACTCCTACGCCGGAGGAGAAGGAGGAGAAATAATGATTGTAGCTTCACTACAAATCGCGACAGCAGGCCTCAATGTGCTGAAGCACAATGAAGGCTTAGATAACCCTTATTCACATGTTTCAAAATCGACATATGAGGTAAAAATTTGTGATATCTTTATCATCTTTGCTGCTATTATTTATGTTGGAAATGTGGAGATCCCCACACAGAACCGCATGAGACTCCTTACCAAGATGGGGTACAAAGGGGGAGGACTGGGTATTCATGGCCAAGGCATAACTCGCCCATTGGAGGTTGTGCAGACCTCGCCGTGCAGTTTGGGATACATCAAGGAGTGATGTTCAAGACATCCAAGGCAAACAAACATTATTGAACCTACCAGGGAAGAGGATTAATGGGAACACTTACCATCATCCCATGGAAGTGCATGTTGCAAGAGAGCTTAGGAAGCTCATCACCATGATCGACACTGCAGACCACCGTCAGTGAAGGCATAACAAGTCCTACTATTCCAGTAGTTCATTTTGATTATAAGCATGTTGCTAAACATGAACGTAAATCATGGCATAAGAAAGCTTGTAATATTTTTGGTTTATGTAAACACAAGTCATTTCCGAGTGTTGGAAAAGAATGGCAAGACAAAGGAGGGTGATGTGAAAATCCTTCTCCACAGCAGGAAAGAAATCACAAGGTATGGAGGAAGAAGACTCATTGTAGTTATTGCGAGACCGGAAGTGACACAAGAGCCACGTGTTGGAGACCTATCCGCAGCAAACACCAAAGACAAAACGTTCGTGCATAAACCGCCGAAAGAGATTGATACAGGCCCCCCACCTGGGATGGCACATTCACTTGCTAAAGAGGGTTTTTCTAAGATTATTTTTCAGATGTGTTAGCTTTTGTCATGGCCTTATTTGTGTAAATCATGTGTTGCATTTATTTATGTAAAAGTGATGATGTGTTTTTCCATTGCTTCGTTAAGAAACAATGATATTTTGGCCTTTGTCTTTATAAATCATGTGATGCATTTCTTTCATGTAAAAATGATGAGGGTGTTTTCCATCACCAAATGCGACGATGATGTTTTAGGTCTTGCAATGATAATGGGGTGTGATTTATTTCATGTAAGCTTGACTCATCGATTATCTAAATCATAAAGTATGGAAATGTTTGGGTCATAATTGGTCATATTTGAGTAGACATCTTCGTTGCAAATTTTCATCCTCGATTCTAAAGTACATCAAGCAGAAGGAGTCTTTAAGGGATGCGCTTTTTCAGACATTGCAACAGGTGGTTTTGGCTTTGCATTCCGATCCGAAGGACAGAGGTGAGGGATTTTTGAAGGATGTTCCATTTCAAGATACTATGCTATAAACAACATGCTTGTTGGCATTTTGTTCTAATTCTAAAGTACGTCAAAAGAAGGATTCGTGTGAATCTCAGCTTTCAAAGAAATTTGCATGCAAACGCTGATGATGGATAGAAGTCGATGCTTTTGGAGGACCAAAAATCTCCTTAGTGGGGAGGATTGAATCTGTGGATTCATACACACCGGCTGGCAAGAAAACTCAAAAATAAAAGTGACATGAAGTTGGAAAAAATCAGCTTCATATTCAAGTGCCTGACATCACCCTAATCGCAATCTAACGACGCATCAATCCAGCCCGTATGAGGAAGTTAGATCACTTAAAGTTTTGTTAAACACAAAGGGCCACAACATGCCACATGGCATCCTAGTGAGCACGTGGGATCCATAAACAAACAGCCCTAACATCATGCTCCTCCATCAGTCCTCAACCCCACAAAAGGACAAAAACAATCATTAAAAAACTATAATTATTAAAAAAAAAAATCATTTAAATTCTTAAATAGTTATTTTAATAATTATATAACAAAATCATTTAAATATAAAAATATTTTTTTACAACTATTTATAAATCCATATACCAACAAAAACAGACATTTCAATCCAAATGAATTTGTAACCATACATGCATATATGGTTAATTGAAATTTCGTATGGCACCAATTGAATGGCTCATGGAACCATGTATTAAAACTAACTATAACAAACCACAATGTGAATACCAATCACACCATGTTAAAACATATCAAAAAATATGCTAAGTGAGTCAGCCTGGGTTGGAACCTCCGACCTCCTCCACCGACTTAAGCGCTTCTACCAATCCGCTAAATGTATTGGTGTTTACAATTTTGTCGACATAGTATAATCTAAATGCGCTTTTTCCCAGTGTGCCTGGGTCAAGTGCAAGCATGATTTTCGAGGCCGCAGGTAGGCGAAGGGAACGCAATAAGAAGACAGCGTTAATGGTGGCAAAATTTTCGAGACAGAATTTCCTTTCGATGCTTGATGAATTTTTTGAGGTAAAATTTTCCCCGTGCCGAATGTATTAAAATTTATATGCATTTTAACTGTACCTCGCAGGGAGTGCGATGGTGTGCCCGCATTTTCCATTTGAGCACCCGTTTTGCATTCCATCACAGAGAATCTTCGTGAATCTTGAGGGAATATTTCGCATTCCTTGGAGGTTGAAACCGCCAGTGTCGACCGAGGTAAAACTTATACTCATTCTTCTCACACCAAGGATCTCATTGGTGAGATCAAATTTCGTTTTGAGATGCGTATTTATACATTCCTATGGAGAAACATCTTTTGAGGAATATATGTATGAAAGTGTGTCACTTTGAGTTTTATTGTGTCAAATTTCCATTCATACATATAACATTTATGAACCACTTTCCCCCAACATGGAACGTGAAGTCACCAACACGTGCCCTTCCAAAGTATACTTCCCATGCTACGGAGAAGCCAAAGCTCTCACACAACTCCAAATCTCTTACTAAGCCTAAGCCTAGCCAAAAGTTTGCCCTAAAAGGCCTTTACATGAGTTATGAGGACATATTTATAACAAAAGGGTGGTGACTTCGTGCATGCCCCCTTTGTGATTCTTGACTCCCGTCATGGCTCTTCAACTTTTGTACAAAATAACTCATTACATTACATGTGACTCTTCACATTCCAACATGGACACTTGGAATTTCAATTTTACAATAATTACAAATAATATTACATTTTCCACTGCATCTACATGAGATAAAATAGGGTTAGCCGACAACTTGTTAGCCTAACAAGACAAAACACTATGATGCTAGATTTTTGGTAAACTCTAGATGGGAAACTTCTACTTGATGCTTCTCTCGTTCACATATTGATGCCAAGCCCACTAGTGAGATGACATCCCGAAACTGTGATGGTGACAAAGTCATAGACTCTAGCCTCCATAAGATTCGGGTACAATGACTTGGATCCGGTTTGAACTTTCTCAACCAAGAGCAAGATTTTTTGATCCGAATAGGCCACCGATGTATTTTTGCATGTTGTCTATTCAGCTCCAAATCCTCCCACCTTTCTTCACCGTCGAAATACTCTTCAATCCTCATTAACTTAATGCTTGTGCTTTTCTTCGATGAGTGAACCGACCGATGGGATCTTGTGGGTTCTCACCCATGAACCAAATTTTTGTATAATCGTGCTTATGAGGCCTCGAATGTTTCTAATGAACAAAGGGATGCTTATTTTTTAGATCAATATTTGAACTTATATTTCTCTAGGATTCATGGTTTATTTTCTTTACCAAATCGTGTGCGTTGACCCTTTGTATCGCATTGTCCATTCTTACACGGAGATGATGGAGGCTTGCATGTTCTTAAGAGTTTTGAAAAATTCCTCGCTTTGTCGTCGTAACATATGCAAGCGTAAACTCGCTTATGCACAACACACATGAGCTCTCAAGAGTCCCATGGTCTCTCCAAGTGTTGACACTTTAGCACATACCGCTCTCATTTCTCCCAAGCAGACCTACATGAAAAGTTGTATTTTGTGTTGTTGTGTAGAGTTGTTCTATCTCTGCCGTAAATCCTATAGATTTTGTGTACCGTATGTTCATTCTCGATCGTCACACCGAGTGTTTGATCTGCCGCAACCACGAAGCACAAGTTTGCTTCGATACGACTATTGATTCTCGCCGGTGTCCGCCACCATCACCCTTTTCCTCTCAACGGTGATGCATGATCATCCATAAAGTGCTTTCTCCACGCCGTAAAATATTATTTTGCAGTTCATCAAATGATAGATCGTACACATCCATTACTTCCGGATCATCAAGAGGAACTATGCCCTTACTCTCGCTCGGGCTAGCTCGTGGTTGGAGGTGGTGGAGACTTAATGGTGACATGTGGCACTAGGAATCATGTCAACACATTTAACCCAGGCTCGGTCCAAACTCTCTATTTCCACAACTACAATAAAGTCTTCAACTGCTGGAGCAAGCCCCGATCCGTGACCGTTCCTCTACTCGTTGTTGGTTGGTTTTGTTATTACTCTTCAACTTAAACTTAATTGTCTCCTCTACCATTGTGCCTCTTCTTTTCTTCTTCCTCGCTTCGCTTCTTCTTGTCATGTTCTCTCCTCCTTTTCTCATGTTCTTCCCTTAGTTATTTTTTCTCTTCACTCTCAAATATGCTTCCTCCAAGCTCTACTTTCTTCCTCCGCTCTCGCTCTCTAACCTTTTCTTTCTTTTTCTTTTGATGCCAAAGGTTCTTCGTGTAAGGATGGGATCCTCGCTTTCATCCTACATCTTTGTTCCACTCGCACTATTAGTAAAACTTCCTTTTCCCTTTGTCCCGTATCGAGTTGTTGTCTTATGTTGTTGTTTCTTCCGGAACTACTAACGTTTATGGAGTAACTTGTGAAGTCCTAACCATACTAATCGGCTCACGGGATCTCGAGGAATTATATCAATTCTTCAATTATTCGCAGGAACAAGCTGGTCAATTGTTTGTATTGATATTCTTCTCATGGTCCCTACAACTTCTAGATCACAGGATTGAAGTCTTTTATACCAAGCACAAACTGACCATGTGATTTTTCATAGCCCACAACTTTGAGATTCTTAATCTCAGATAACTTACACTGCATGGAAGAAGGGGACATGGTGTTTTCTTCTTCCCAGAGCATTGCTTTTAAAACCCTCCGTGGCAAGATGATATGATACTTCTTGCATGAAAATTTTGTGTGTATTTTAAAAAGATGTACAACTTCTTCCTGTTAACTGCCGACACGGTGCCACTCGTGTATGAAAACCAACCACAATGTCCATATTTCCATTTTTCCCACATGCAAGGTGGATCCTCCCCGAAAGATGAGCCACATGGACACAGCGCACCGCTAGTTGTTCCACAACCCCCATGACCACAATCCGAAAGCATCTTGCATTGGGGAGCATGGTACCACAGCCGTGGTCCATGCTTAGGTCAGCCAAGAAACCACCCCAAAGACTGCAGACCCGGCATATGGAGACAGAACTGAAAGCTACTCAGGTGATCTCCGGCTTGTGCCATGGGCTCTTAACCTGCAGCCATCGTATCCACTTCACGAACCCACTTCTCCTTCAACACTCCGGTTCTAGAAGATATTTCCCCCGCGCAGCGTCTTTGGGGTTTCGCTGGCTACATATTCTGCAAGCAAAGATGACCAAGAGCCGGTGGTCCTTCCCGAGTGACTTTATCTTACATGTATGGGTGGGTTGTTGAAACTCGGATGACTCTCTTTTTCACCACTTTTCACAATATTCGTGTTTGTGTAGTCATGGGTGGCATAAAAGTATGAGTCCATGAGCTTCGTTGGCTCGTGAAGATGATACATGCATTGATAATTTACCGTCATAAAGGTAGCAACTTTCTATCAATGCGTGAGACAACCCAAACAGACTCGCACACAAGAAGCTGATAACCTAGATGCAAAATTTTGTAAACCTAACTACCAAAGGTTGATATAAACATGCTGTACCTCTATATTTGCCTCGAAAGTATTTTTGAAAAATTATTCTTTAAGTCGTTGCCACGTTAGTACATTCATTTTCAGTAAATTGTCAGATGCCTAAGATATATTGACAAATATAAAAAATAAACCACCCTCCACCAAAAAAATTATGTCACATCAAAATTGTTTAATTAATGAATTAAAATCAAACCGTTTAATTAATGAAATAAAACCTAAAAATTATTTTTAAATTTATAAAAATAAAATAAAAATATTTAACATTTCCCTGAAATTTTGGTAAAGTTGGTAAATACTCAAACAAAGGAGATACTTTTCAAAAATTATCGTTAAAAATACCATTCATCAATCTTATGAGTGAAATAGTACAAATACTCAAACCGTGGAGATATTTTTCAAAAATTATCATTAAAATTACCATTCATCAATCTTATAGTGGAAATGGTTTTCTCTTTTATCGAGGAAGAGGGCTGTCATACATCTACAATATTAAGTAAAATTATAATTCATAAACCAAAGTAAAATAGTTCTCCAACTAGAAGTGAAAATCACAAACCAGAAGTTAAAACAACTCTCCAACCAGGGAGATGCACATGGACAATTTCAATCCGTTATGATATGAGTCATCATAAAACTAAAAGCAAGAACAGCCATACATTGTTGAGTACACAATCACCAACTATCCAATTCCATTATTCGTTCATTCATGGATCTGTTTGATTTAGTTTGGGGACAAGCCAAATCACCGTCCTTATTACTTTGTCACTAAAGTGTTATTCCCACTACCTGCGGCAAACAATCCCGCGACCACTGCCACGCCCGCTGCAGTCAAGTGCACTGTTAAGGGCAAATTGATGATCGCTGGAGGAGGAGGAGGCGAAACTGGGAAACTTTGCAGTCTGGGGCGAACAGACTTGAAGTGACATATTTGGATTCCTCCCATGACGGGCATGGCCACCCCCCATCTTCACAGGGCTCCTGTATTCTGCCCCGTATGTGTCTGTCCAAGCACACCGCCCACATCGGGGCTTACAGAGTAGAACTTGAATCTCTGCTCCATATGGGCGAAGCAGTCCTCGCCAGCAAGGATTCGAGACCCTTCACTGATGGGCACCACGCGCGAGCGCTAATCTTGAACTTGTCCTCCACTTGAACAACCACTGCATTGGCGGGTCGGAACGAGTGCTACGTTAAGTCCAGAGGCAGTTGCCCAAGTAGCCCCCACACCGAAAGGAAGAATTATAGGCTGACCATCCAAGGACATGGTCACCTGGTCCACTGAATTGTCCCACACTTTAACCTTGCTGGCGCCCAAGTAGAGCTGGCGACCATCATCCAACAGCACTCCAATGACCGCACCCACGTAGCCCCGCCCATTCCTTCTCCTCTTGCCAATGAAATGAGCGTTGATGTAGTTGGTCTCGAAATGAGACAAATCGTGATCTCTTCCCGTGGAAATAGAACATGATGCCATCCCTCCTATGAATCGAGGATCCTGACACACACGCCTCCAGGCTTGTCACAAGCTTCATCACATTCACCACCACCAATATTAATAATCTCATTCAACATTAAAGAATATACTACTAGATAGGTGTACCAATGAAAATAATATTGCTTACGACAAACAGTCTTGCAGGTCTTGCAGTCCATGTCGCAGTTATATGGACAGTCATCAGGGCAATCGTATTCATATCCATAGCATCTAGATACCAGTTATCCGCATTTAGCTTTGCCTACTGCAGACGCCATGCTCACCAGCGAGCATCAAGCAACTGCAACAACAGCAAAAACATTCATGAAAGTATTTGCAGCCATGATTGATCGATCAAGTAATTGCAAGGATTTGTGGTCCTTGCGTCGCTTCACTGCGCTGCGTGATGATGTTTTGATATCAATTGCATTTTATAGATGGTTCACGCTGCTATAGAGGGTGGAATCACATATTTCCTCCACTACTTCACGAATTCAACGCTAATGCATTATACCTATTTATTAATATGTACAACTCATAAATCAAATCTGCATTCACCGATGGGATTGGGCAGTGGAATATCTTCCATCAATTTTGGGTTTTGCAGCCATAAAATCAATTATACAATGGGTTAGGACCTCGCCTCCGCCATTACTTTTGGCTTTCCACCAATACGTGCAACGAGATTGCTTTAAAAGTATAAGTGCTTTCTTTTCCTAATAGTAAACTGTTTTTGAATCGATGAATCACAGGTTGCTTTGTGAAATTTTGTCTCGTTTTTCTTTTACTATTCTTACTTTGATACTCCAAGATCACGGTCAATCATAACTGACGGTCAATCATAACTGACCAAAATTAAATATGATCAAAATTACACATTAAACTAAATTAACCTCACGTAATATAACCCTTGATAAATGTTACCATACAACATGACCATTATGGAATGCAGCAATTTGACATAGGTTAACCAAGACAATTTTATAATGTGACATAACTATCAATAACGTCACATTTGAAATAACAATTGAGTAACACAAAATATTTACAAAAATTAACCAAAATGACTATCACAATAGACATAAGCATATAAACATGTCAAAATGTATTATTGAAATGAACCTTTAATGTCAAAATGCAAATGAACCTTAAATAATGCAATAATGTAACTATAATCATTGAGGAATATGGAAATTCAACATAAGTTAGCCAAGATGAATATTAAATGTGAACAAATCCATGGAATGTTGCAATTCATCAGAAACCTAGAATAATGTGGCAATGCAACATAATCCTTAATGAATGGTGCTAGAATAAACATATGATTAACTTATGAATGACTAAAACATAATCGGGTTAAGGATATTCTTCAAACAAGGTCAACCATAATTTAATATATTAAAATACGGAATCAAATTAAACTCGCTTATTAGAATACTCAACTAAAGTCAATCATAGCACTAATGTATTAAAATATGGTGAATTAAATTAAACTACTATTAGAATATTTCGGTTCAAAGTCAATCATATCTCATCATAATAACAATCGCATTCAACATGGTCATCGATAATCGACCATATTCACCCTTGTTTAACTATAAAGACAAGGTCAATTATATTTAACTATATTCAAATGAAATAACTATTATTAATGATGGGAAAACATAAATAACCATAGTTAAACCATGTTTAACCATATTCAAACATGGTAAACCATGGTCAAACATAGCTATTACCATCAACTATAATTAAAAATGATTAACTGTTATCAAACATGGTTAACTATAGGTCGAGGTGTTAAATTTCTCTATCTCAATAGCAAGGATCACGCTAAAACCAAACAGTGAAAGTTTGATTGGGCCTCATCTTTAGTATTATTTTAGATTTCTCTCCGTCTCAACACTATGTATAGCCACATCTATAAAAATAATAGTCACCATATCCAACCATGTTCAATTTAATTTGAAGCCAACCATAACAACACATGTCACAAAACAATGAAATCAAGCTCTTCATCTCATAATGTAATTGAATATTGAAACATTTCCAACCATAGTCAAACATGCTCAAACAGTTAAACATGGTCATCCATAGTCAACTATGGTCAAACCAAGTTGACATGGTATACTATAATTAACAATAATCATATTCAAATACGGTCAACCATGCTTAACCAAATTCAACTATGTTCAACCATGTTCAACATGGTCAATAGTAAAACTATAGTCAACCATGGACATCATGGTCAACTAAAATTAGGCATAGTTACAATGGTCAAACATAATCACCATAGTCAACCATGACTAACCATGGTATCACCAACTAATTTAAACCAAGTTTAGTCTAACATAATTCATGATGAACGTTGTAATGCAACACAACCATTATGGAATGTAAGGTGCAATTTGACATAAGTTAGCCAAGATCGATGTTGTTACAATGTGACATAACAATTAAGGAATCCGAAATTTCCCACATATCCATTAAGGAACACAACAAGTCAACAAAGGCTAACCAAAATACACACTCTAATAGATATAACCTCATTATATTCATCTTAAAGGTCACAAGTTGTTACATAATATTTAAATCAACCTTTCAAAGCCATAATGTGATATAACATGTAATGAAACTATAATGCAACCATAACCGTTGACGAAAGTAGTAGTTCAATATAAGCCGCCCAAGATGAATATCATAATGTGACATGACCATCGAGGAATGTTGTAATACAACATAAAAAATAAGTAATACAACAAATTAGTATAACCCTTAATGAACATTGAATGAAACATAATTAAGTTAAGGGTGGCCATAATGGAAAACATAGCAAGAAAATTTCCCAAATATATTCAACCATAATTAACTATAGTAATACATGGGCAACCATAATTAAACATGAATAACCAAAGCTACACATATCTAATCATTGGAAATCATACTAAGTTTTGGTTAACCATAATCACCCTTATTTAAAACCATAGTGAAATAAGGTCAACCATAATCAATGTTCGCAACCATGGTTATCACTTAACAAGCATCTGAATCATTTTCAAACCATCTTTAACCACATTCAACCATGGCGAAAAATAGTCAATGTTGTTTAAACAAGGTCAACCATGACCAAACATATTATACCATCATCAATCACAGTCAAACATCGCAGCAATGGCCAAACTGTAAATCATTCCTAATAATAGTCAACCGTGTTTAACCATGACAATTTTATATTCAAGTCAATAATAGCAACAAATATCATGGAATATTTAAATTAAGCTCTTCATATCATAATGATTGAATATCAAAACATTGCCAACACTAATCAAGCATTGATTGAAAATAATTATTCTTCAATTTATGTATATTTCAAGTGCAAATTTTCAAATGATGGCATGTGGTCTTCATTATCATCGATAAAAGTAACTAATCACCTTCAATTTCCTTGTGGAAAAAGAACAAGTATCAAAACTTGCTACTACGAAGTTTTAGCTACATTCAATTCTTCCTCTTATTATTCCTTCGTTATAAGAATACATTCTCTATTAATTGTAGTCCCTTAAGATATTCAACAATTTTATGTTCTTTAACTTAGAAATGCATTACTTATTTTATTATTAATTCATTAACATATTCTTTTATTAGTGGAAACATGATGTCTTATTTAATCCTAAGTGAAAATATTTCTTCTTCAGCGCTTTAAATTGAAGTGTAGTGTTCAATGATGTCATGTGTCTTCATTATATTTGAAAAAAGTATCTAACCGCCTAAATTCCTTTTTATGGAAAATCAGAGAGACTATAAAACTCTGCTCACTAACCCGTGAAGTTTTAATTACATTCAATTCTTCCTTTAATTATTCCTTTACTATAACCATAGAGTCTCTTATTAATTTTGGTCCCTTATAATCCTCAACAATTTGTTGTTTTTAAGAGATGCATTTTTTGTTATCTAATTCTTGTACAATTGGTAGTTAAATCTTTGTAACATAAAGTTTTCCCTTACAATCATCCTAATTTTACTGTAGTTTATTATGGAGATTGAGGAAAACTCATTGATTTCTATGAAAATCACTCAACAAAAGTACTTAAATAATTTTTATAAAAGAATTCGTCATGTTCCGAATCTTTTTTTTAAATGCCCTTTAAAGATAAAATTTATTTATGACATATTCCCAAATTTGTACTCGCTCCCAAACTCTAAAATGATATTTAATTCTTATTAATATTTTTTTGAGATACAATATCATTCCGCTAAGCAACTCATCATCTTTTTTTATTTGTGTTTATGTCATTTGTGTAATTTGAGGCATTTGATCTCGCGAAATAATAACTAATAGTATTGTAAACAAATATTTAAGGCTCAATGCATCCTTGTTCTCCCTATGGACCCTTAGATTGCATATGATTATTCTATACTCCTTATATCTACACACATGTGAGTGGACCACAAGAGTGGAATCGAAAAGGTAAAAATAAATTAGAGAAAACAATACAATTCTGCATTCAACTACAACGTTACCATAACCTTCCCTTCCATGATGGCAACACATGAGTTGCGTACCCAAATCAATACCAATCACATCATTCCTAACAGACTCGAGTTGTAATCCTTAACAACCATTAGTGAAAAATTCTAAAAAGGAAAAATGAAATTTTCAATGCAAGAAGCTATCTACTTCTTAATTAAGCCGGAAACTAATCAAGCAATGAAATCCTACCACCAAGGAAGGTTATCGATAAATTCTAAATTTCTTGTTGCATTTGGCCATCTCTCGTATGAGGTGACCCATGGCATGACACGTACATGCTCTAGAAGCCCCGCAAAAGCATTGCATCACATTGTGAATGGCAATCCAAAATAATCACATTAAGGAAAAAGTAGAGGAAGTAGACCCACCCAACCCCAAAGAAACTTTGCTAATGTATTTAGAGATTAACATTTTTTTACTATCAAAATGTTAGAAAAAAATGAAAACCTCAATAATTCACACAAATTTACATCAAACATAATGGTTCCCGAGTTGTGTACTGAGAGTTTTTAACATAGGATGATATATATATATATATATATATCATCCTATGCTAAAACTCTCGTGTGTATATAACTTCCCGTGGTATATATATCATCCTATGTTAAAACTTCAAAGACACACGCTCAGGAACCATTGTCACACAATGTTTAATCCTCTCATAATTTAAGTGACTCCCAAAATAAACGCAAAGCACTACTCGTTGATTGAAATACCAAATTAATTGAGAAACTACGTGTGGATAATTGTTTATTACACACTTGTACAATGATCCGCTTCAACTGGTATATCATCAAAGAGGCATAAAAACTCCATTTCAAACTTGGTGACCATTAAAGCTTCAATATGAAGGAAGACTTTATACAGCACACCTAATAAGTGTTCATGTCTAGCATAACAATTAGAAGTGCACAATATGCTTCATGTATTTCCAGGAAAGAAGCCAAAGGGTGCTTCTCATGCTACCTGGGAGAAGTTTTACATGCTTTGTGGTTACACCGATAGTGTAGCTCTGGCCGTTTGCCTTAGCAAATACAATCTTCTTGGCTTCGACGCTTATATTCATGACTCACGCCTTCCCTTTGGAGGAATGATCCTTGTGTCTATAGATGGACCAAGAGGTGTACTTAATGGCGCTCTAAAGAAGATAGTTGAGTGCTTCTTAGGTTTATTGAGATGCGGAAATCGCATAGAACGAAGGATAGTTGAGACACACTTATTCTTCTTGCTTTGGGAATTGGGAAGGATTTTGGGTGATTAACCTAAATGGATTTTTTGGTATAATTAAGTCTCAAAATATAAAATTAAAAAGACAGAATGAATGCAAAATGATACCATGAAAAATAAAACAAAGTGGACAGACTAAACGGATGAATAATGCTACCATGAGAAAAAAAATAAAGAAATAATCACTATTGCAACAGTTACCAATATGACATCGTGGGAAAAATTGCCTTGCCTTTTAGTAAAAAACAACTTTGGATTTAGACACATCTTCCTACATGAAAACCTCCACTTTCCTGATATGTCAACATTTCATTAAAATCTGTCTCTAGTTAGATGAAAACATTTCCAACAATAATCAAGCATTGATTGAAAATAATTATTCTTCAATTTATGTATATTTGAAGTGAAATTTTCAAACGATGGCATGTAGTCTTCATTATCATTGAGAAAAGTAATTAAACTCCTCTTAATTCCTTCTTGTGAAAAAAAATGGAAGTATCAAACCCACTACCACACGAATTTTTAACTACATTCAATTCTTCCTCTAATTATTCCTTCATTTTAAACATACATTCTCTTATTAATTGCCGTCCCTTAAGATATTCAACAATTTTATGTTCTTTAGAAATGCATTCATTTATCATTAATTCTATAATATATTCTTTTATCAGTGGATACATGATGTCTTATTTAATCCTGAGTGAAAATATTTCGTCTTAAATTTCTTTAAATTTGAAGTGCATTGTTCAAATGATGTCATGTGACCCTCCTTATATTTGAAAAAAGTAGGTAACCACCGCTAGATTACTTCTTATGGAAAATCAATGAGACTATCAAACTCACTAACCTATGAAGTTTTAACTACATTCAATTCTTCCTTTAATTCTTCCTTTATTATAACCATAAATTCTCTATTATGCCTACCGAGGTAGGTATATAGCGATTGATAGGTTGTTGACCGCATATTAATTGAGTTGAATTCTTTTATTTCATTACTTTAACAAAAAAATTTGATGGATTGAGCATTACGAATCGGGATGTTAACGTTTAACCAAATTTTTATTGTTATTTGATTGGGCGACCAAACGAATCTCTTATTGCAACTTCGCTTTACATTACCCTATTAACTTTAGTTCCAGCTATCATATCATATTGTAAGCTTTTTCCATTAAACTATTAACTTTAGTTCTAGCAATTATCGTATCATATCGTAAGTTTTAATTTTTAAGCCAACTTCTAAGTATCATATGTTAAAATTTATGGTGAGTTTTATTTTTAGGCCAATGACACAAATACCATATTGAATTCAGAAAAAGCACTCTATACCAGTCAACCAAGTGGAATAGCGATTGTTAATATCTATTCAGTAGGTATGTCATCCGCAAGGCAACGAATTGTTAATTTTGGTCCCTTGTAATCTTCAACAATTTTATGTTTTTAAGAGATGCATTGTATTTTTATCTTTAATTCTTTTACAATTGGTAGTTAAATCTTGTAACATATGTTTCCTTACAATCATCCTACTTTTAGCTATTTTATTATGGATTTTGAGGGAAAAACCTATTTATTTCTATGAAAATCACTCAACAAAAGTACTTAAATAATTTTTATAAAAGCATTCGATATGTTTTTAATCTTTTTTTAAATACCCCTTAAAGATAGAAATTATTTATGACCTTTTCCTCAAATTTGTACTCGCCTCCCAAACTTCTAAAATGATATTTAATTCTTATTAATATTTTTAGTGAGATACGATTCCACTAAGAAACTCAGCATCTTTTTAGTCCCTGCTGCCTGATGCATAGGGCTATAGTAATCAGAAATCGATATAGTTTAAAAACTAGCACATAAATAAATATATTTTAAAACTTATGAACTATGCTTTGTTAGTTATTATGTCCCCACCACATTTGTTGAACCAATGAAGTATACATACTTTTTTCTATAAACCAATCAGTGCAACTTTCATAATTTTGGCCTCATACCGAGGCAAGTAGGAGGTCAAACTTAGGATAGTATGGGAAAACCACCAAATTTTTAGATTAACAGGAACTAATGCTAACGTTAATTTTGAATATTAAAAGCTAAATTGTTTATTTTTTAAAACTATGGCTCTCAAAACCATTGTCCAAAGCTTCTAACATGTGACATTCATGGTAACAGTTGTCATATATATCCCTACAACAGGTGACATACACGATAAAAAATTTCGTATATATGCCTATAAGTGGTCACATACATGGTAACAATTTTCATATATATGTTTGCCACTGCTCTTTTGTTTACATATAACAGCTTTTTTTCTTGTTTTCATACTCAATTTCTATATCGACCTCACAAATGTACTCGTAACTCCAGTACTTCCATAGCCATTATGAACCAATGTTGGATGTTTCAAACACCCTTACGCACCAATGTCGGTTGTTTCAAACACACTGCACAAACCGATTTAGTGGACGCCCTTGGAAATTTCTCAGGTTGTTGAGGTATTTCTTTAGTTTCATCTACTAAAATATATTTATTTTGTTCCTGTCTATGAGACAATCCAGTGTCGTCCATATCATAAAAAAGGTTCTTTCTCAATGAAGCCTGCAATTTGATTCTCCTCCTAGCTATTTCCTCTTCTAAGTTTCTTAGTCTGCTACTCGTTTCATGAAAATCGGCGTTCAAATGGTTTTCCTGACAGAAAGGGTGCTTTTAAGACATTTTTTAAGACAATAGAAATATTTTGTCTTAAAAAGTCACTTTTTATTTTAAGCATTTTAAATTAAAATTTAATATCAATTGAATTGTCTTAAATATAAAATTTAATACAAAAAAGAGTTTGAGACAAAAAAATGTTTTAAGACAAAACTTTATATTTAAGACAAAAATTGTTTGAGAAAAAATTATTTTAAGACAAATCTTTATATTTAAGACAAAACCAGTTTAAGAAAAAACTTTATATTTAAGACAAAACAGTTTCAAACAGATATTTTAAGACAAAAACAATTTAAGGCAAAAATATTTTAAGACAAAACTTTATATTTAAGACAAAAATTGTTTGAGACAAAAAAAATTTAAGACAAAAATATTTTAAGATAAAACTTTAAATTTAAGACAAAAACAACTTGAGGCAAAAATATTTTAAGACGAAACTTTATATCAAGACAATGGCCACTTAAGACAATGGAAATTAAGATGAAATTCATTTAAGACAACTAACAATTAAGACAAAACCATAACAATTGAAGACAATATTATCTAACATGACTTGCAAAATTGACTCCGATAGTGCACCCTAAGTCTGCCAGCGTGCACGCTACTACTGTCTTGCACCTATATCAAGGTTTCTATTTCACTTATCATTCACGTTATCTAATATAAAGACAATAATTTGTTGGTCTCTTCATTTTGGTGGGGTAGATGACTCTAAAGAATGTGACAACTTTTCCTGGAAATATTTCTCAAACATCAATCCCTATTGTGTCCCTTCAATCTTTATCTATATGATTAGAGACAACTTGTATTTCGTTGCATTTGACACTACTACACGAAGGGGGCTTTTAAGAAAAAAGAACATTTTGTCCTAAAATTTTCAATACGAGGCGCTAGTAAAAAAGGAAAAAGTAAAGGATTAGTGGTTTGTCTTTATTTTGTTGATGGGTTCTTCAGGAAGCAGAGTGACAGAGGCCAAAAAAAATTAATGGGATTTAGAGCAATGGAGGCCAAAAACAAAGGTGCTTGGTGAGAGGAGCGACAAAGGAACTTCCATTGAACATGGATAGGCAGTAACATAGTTGGAGTACTTTTCGGGGTCTCCATCGATAGTGTTTTAATTTTTGTTTTTTGATTGTTTCATTTATTTTGAATGCTACTTCTATATGTTGATTGCTACTATCAGTACATTGTTGTGCTGAAACCTCTAACGGTCATCAAGAACATGGATTATATTCACTTAAAGGATGGTGAAGAAAAATTACAAAATATCCGCTGGTAGACAATATGCCTACTTCAAAATCTCTACAACAACTTTTGTGAGAAACAGACAAGGAGGATAAAAGATAGGTTTGTGGAAGCATTAGTCACAAAATTCACAAGGGAAGCAATTTTGGTTGTAAGTGTGGAGGTATATGGATTAAATGTAGAATTTACTGATGCTATTACTGGTGTTATTTGGTGCAATGTATCTAAGCATAGTTATCTGAGCTAGATTTAGCTTTTATCCTGATTCTGAATGATATCAGGGATCTCTACTAGTTATTTTGTTTCAAGGTACACTTATAACAATTTATTTTCCACTATAGTTGTTGGTATACTATGTGTTCTATCTGAGACGCACTAGATAGTTGTTTACATTGTCTTTCTTTTGAACCTTTACTCCTATGGATCTTCCTGCTCCTTCCCTGGTTTGGGAATGGTCAATCAGGGGATTTTCAATGATCTTAGCTTCTTCTCTATGGTTTATCTAAGACACACTGGCTGGTTGTTTTACATGGTATTTCTTTTGAGCCTTTTCTCCTATGGATCTTCCTACTTGTCTCTGGGTTGGGATTGGTCGATAGGAGGATTTATGAGGATCTTTACTACTACGTAAGTTCATTAATTTTGATTGGTGGAGTTGGTAACATATTTCAATTTTGAATTCAATCACGAAGAAGTCTCCTGGGGTCATAATTGGTTTAGGGGGATATTTATTTTCCAAGTTGGTCATTGATTATATGAGGAAAAATCCATCAATGTTTTGCGTCGTCATTGAAGAACTTTGTCGATTGTGTGCTTGAATATATTTTATGAAAGAAATTTGTTGATGGTGATTTACTAGTCTATTCTATTTGAATCGGTTTCCTAGTGGATTGAGCTGGTGACAGCCTACATCGAGTGGTGTCAATAATTGATAAGTGACATTAATTTACCTTGTCTACATACTTTATCGAGGTTTTTTCAGACACTACTACATAAGGTATTTTTTAGTAATGTTATCTACTTTGGTGCACATATAGGTGGGATTGGAGAGTGTCAGTGGTGTCTGTTGTACAACTGGCCTTTACATCTATCGGTAGGATTTCACTTAATACTGAAGGAAATTGGGGCGGTGATGTGCCATTACTCGATGTGTTGGTACATGCGACTATTGAGGCGGAGAGTCACGACTGCCCCAAGTCAGGAGTCTATCCCTTTGGGACATCTCCTATACATGCAACTATCCACGTGGATTCAAATGTTTTGGTATCCCCACTATTTATTGAACCCAATGTCATAATCCACAGAAATTTTTTTCCATCATTGGTGGAAGAATAAGGAAGTTAATTAAGGCCTATCTAGATTATTAGAAACTCATTTTTTATTTCAATATTTTTTGGGACCAGGTGGTACAATTACAACAACAGGTTTTGGTGGGTAAGTGGTTTTATTTACGAATGGACAGCTTTTAGCTGGCGTATCCTATTCTTAAGTACTCTCCTCTTTTCAACATTTTATACAATCAATGGTTATGCTTCCACTTTAAGAATGATGGAAATGCTGTGAAGGTTTTGGGATCATATTGGGTTCATGGTTGTGGTTTCCTCTCTTTAAATCACTGACATGTGGGATTTCTTCCATACCTAGAATTGCCACAAAATAAATTGGTTTCAAGCTAAACTCCCTAGTTTACCGCTCGTATTCTGGTCATGTGTGTTAGTGTCATATGTTTTATTGTCAAATATTTTTCCTTATCATTTAATTTTCAATTTTGAGTAGTTGAGCCTATGACTATTGTTGATGTCATAGCCTCTAGGTCATTGTCTTACATATTTTAGTTTCTTACATGAAGGGCTCATTTAAATTCTGAAAGAGTGTCGAGTTAATGGGAGTCATGGCTGCACATGTTTTTGTCATGTCAATTCAAAGGGTATTTAGTCATTTTCCTATCAGAATTGTCTAAATTGAGCTCATTTTCAGTCATAGTTCTCATGGTTATAGGTATGTTCATTTGAAACATCCTACAATTTTATCCCTCATTCTTATTTACCCTATGCTTATCCATTTCACCTCTTATTTCCTCATTTACCCATTTACCTTCCATTCATCCTTCTTCATATAAATTTACATCATACACCTTTCCCATATACCATTAACATATCATCATATTACATTCATTTTATTCCCCCCTTTCATTATAAAGCATTTCCTATATTAACATTACCATTTCCCATACTCATAACATATAACCCTCATGCATAATAACCCATTATCATATATAAAAATCCCATACCAAAGGGATATCATACCCCTTATACTTAATAATTACCTATGTTGTGATTCACATGCCAAATCAAGTGGAGCGCTCCAAAACATCAAGTCAAAGAATCACAATGCTACATAGATTTGCTCCTTGCACAATGATGTGTATACTCTGTTTTTTACACCCTTTTGAAACGAGAATTCCTACCACATAAAGTCCAATTATGGAAAACTAAGAGAAATTTTTCTTAAAGACGGGCCAACGTAGAAAAAACTCTTCCAGTTTTCACAAAGGTGCCACAAATCAAGTGTTATGAGTGCATCTTTAAAGCTCATTTTTTGTAGTTTGTACATTTTTTGTTTTGAGCCATGGTTTTGCAAATAATTTTGTGAGAATATGAGAATAATTTGGAGAAAGAGAGAGATTTATTTCTTCCCAACATTATCATATAAAATAACCTCCTTTAGTTTTGAAAAATATGTTACGGTTTGGGAGATATACCCCAAAAAAAGTGTGCTATGCAGGTGTTGTATAGGTGCTGCGCAACCCTTACCTACTGAGTCTCACTCATGTTTTGGAGATACCATCTGTCAGAGATTTGAGAGGTCAACTTTATTTACACCTAGATTCCATCTCATCCTATCTTTCATCGAACAGGTGTCAACCATAAAGGAAATATGACTTTGTGCCACCCAGTTGCTACTCAGAGCTATTAGTTCACTGGCAGCTTTTCTATGATTTCATGTTCTTTCTATTTTTTTTACTCATGATGGATGAGATTCGAAGATAAACATGGTTTCAAATACGTTATTTATTTAGGGTGAAGTTAAGTATTTTAGGGTTGCCTTTGTTATTTTTTAAAAAGGCGTAAACAACTATAATGTTTCTATTTTTCAGTTATGATGTTTCTACTTTTCGAGTTGGTGTTGATCATCTCCATGGATCGAACATGTTTTGTATGCAACTACCTATTATACTATGATATTTTTCCTATAAGTGAGAGAGCCCCCTCCAGTCGAGAAAGATGAATACCTTGACCAAAAGTGGTTAGTGGTTACCTTCTTCAGTCTATTTCCAACCTAGTAGATATCAGAGGCCGCTAACACGACCACATTTCCCCTAGGTATGAACGACAAAGATCAAATATAATTGTAGATGGTGAAAAACAGTTGGACATATGAATGTTGAATCATTCACATGGCCACTCTGAGTTCAAAGGATCCAACATATTGAAATTTCACAGTGACTCCATTGGTCAAAGGTTATTAATTTTGGTTGAATATGTTCAATATGGGTTCAAGAAAAAATTCCAGGTATGCAGCTATGGACAGATCTCGTATTCCTGGTTTTTTGAATCCCATGCCTCCTGTTGATTGGTCAGCTTACCTCTCAATATTCAGATATGGAAAGGAAGAATATGATGCTCTAAATCTGGTTAAATTTCATATCCATGCATGCAAGTTGAAGGTTCAATTTCATGAAGATTGTCTCATGAATATGTTCATGGCTACTTTGTTAGGAAAATCAAGATATTGGTATGAAGGACTGCCATTTTCTAGTTTATGTTCCCTGAAATATTTTCATGTAGCATTTTTTTAAAATACAGAGAATATCATCCTTATTTATCTTTGGTTGAGAATTGTTGTGATCATTTTGAGGATTTCATTCAAAATCTAGAAAATTCTTATGGTGATGAAAAGTTCATAGATCAAGATATTCTGGGGGATTTGTATGAGAACCATTTTCATCACCAAGAAGAAATAGTATTTTCTCTCTTGGATGAAAATGAAACCAAGTAAGAATTTAATGATGACAGTTATGATTCATCCTCTGAATTGATGATAATTTGCAACAGCCTTGTCCATCTTTTCATGATCAAAAGTAAGAGAACTCTTTCAAACAACAGAAGGAATTGGACAATCAATTGATTTATTCATCTTCTGGGCCAATGATTGAGGAAAATCATATTACAAATCCTTTTGAAAATTCTTATTTTCAGCAGCATGAGAATGCATCCCAAGATGATGAGGTTAAAAAGGTAAGTCACATAGAATTGAATTTTATTGTGCCAGCAGTTAAAGAGTGCATTGAAGTTAATATGTTTCAAATATAAAATGAATCTGTTGCTCTAGAAACTCTCAATTCATATTCACATGAAGGATTTCTCATGAGTCCATTTTATAAAGGAGATATGCATGTACCTTCATATTTTGAGGATGTTAAGCTTCAAATTAACCATCATAAGTTGCAGGAAAGTGGTGAAAAAGAAGAGGTTGTTTTAGAGACTCTTACACATGAAGATCTTCCTCCAGGTTCAAAAAATGAACAGTCTGTTGAAGAAGAGAAGTTTGTCTCGGATCCTATGGATGTGCACATTTTTTATGTTGATAATATGGTTTCCTAAAATGTAGATTTTCAAGAACACACTTCCCTTTTTCCTGATTCAAGTGAACCACTTGAAGAACATATTGTCTTCTTTCATCCTGACAAAGATTTTGCATTGGAAAATAAAGGGTGTGATTTTATTTCTGCTAAATTTCAAGACATGGTAATGTTCACGATTATTGAAGACCCTTCTGCCAATTGGCTGTAGCCATCATGGAAGATTAATATTCTTGTATTTATGGATCATGAGCACATGTTCAGTGGATACTTTGAGTTTCCATTTTCATAATTTCCCTTTATGTATGGTGCAGCTGAATACAAGAATAAGCCAAACATTAATTTTCTTGATTGGCTACACTAGAGGGACCATTTTTCATAATTGTATATATATCTTCAGCAGGTGGGCGGTTATCATCAGGATTTGAAGCTCAAGGTGAAGGCCCTAAGATTCTGATGATCTGTTGCCATAATTAAGTTGAGTCAGTCAGTAGTAAATTTTTCAGTCTGTTAGTCATACTTCCAGTTTTCAAATTTTAGTTTGCTCTATTTCCCAATGGATAGGATACTAGTCTACATTTTTTTCTTGGCACCTCACTCGGAGGCTGCCATCCTTGTTGAAGCCAATGTTAGGGTCATAAGTTTTGTTATCAAATGTTTTTCCTTATCCTTTAATTTTTGGTTTTGATTAGTTGATCCTATGACTATTTCTACTATCATAGCCTCTAGATCGTTGTCTAGCATCTTTGATTTTATTACATGAAGGGTTCATTCAAATTCTAAAAGAGTGTCAAGTTAATGGGAGTCATGGTCGCACATGTTTTTGTCGTGTCAAGTCAAAGGGGGCTTAGTCATTTGTTTATCAGAATATTATAAATTGAACTCGTTTGCAGTCATAGTTCTCATGGTTACAAGGTATGGTCATTTGAAACATCCTACAATTTTATCCCTCATTCTTATTTACCCTATGCTTATCCATTTCACCTCCTATTTCCCCATTTATCATCCATTCATCCCCCTTCATATAAATTTACATCCTACACCCTTCCCATATACCATTAGCCTATCATCATATTACATTCATTTTATCCCCCCCTTCATTCTAAACCTTTCCCTATATTAACATTACCATTTCCCATACTCATATCATATAAGCCTCATTCATAATGCCCCATTCTCATATATAAAACTCCCATACCTAAGGGATATAATACCCCTTATACTTAATCATTACCTATGTTATGATTCACATTCCAAGTCAGGTGGATCACTCCAAAACATTAGGTCAAAGCATCACAATGCTACTTAGATTTTCTCGTTGCACATACTCTGTTTTTTACACCCTTTTGAAATGACAATTTCGACCACATAAAGGCAAATTATGGAAAAATGAGAGAGTTTATTCTTAAATACAAGCCAAAGTACAAAAACCTCTTCCATTTTCCATACAGGTGTCACAGATCAGGCATTATGAATGCATCTTTAAAGCTCATTTTTCATAGTTTGTAAATTTCATGTTTAATGCCATGGTTTTGCAAAGCATTTTTTGAGAATATGGGGAGGTATTTCAATAAACGGAGAGAGTTTTTTCTTCCCAACACTATCATATAAAATAAATTCCTTCATTTTTGAAAAATATTTTATGGTTTGGGAGATATAACCAAAACAAAGTGTGCTACGCAGGGTGTTGCACAGGCACTGCGCAGCTGTTGCGCATGTGTTGCATAGGTGCTGCATAGGCATTGCGCAGCGCTTTCCTACTAAGTCTCACTCATGTTTTGGATTTTCCAACTGTCAGATATTTGAGATGTCAGCTTTCTTTACATCTGGATGCCATCTCAGCCCATCTTTAATTGAGCAGGAGTCAACCATAAATGAAAGATGACTTTGTGATACCTAATCGCTGTACAAAGTTGTTAGTTCCCTAGAAACTTTTCTATGATTTTTTTTTGTTTCTATTTTATTTACTTAGGATGGATGAGATTTGAAGATAAAATTGGTTTCAAGTACGTTATTTCTTTAGGGTGAAGTTAAGTATTTTAGGATTGCCTTTGTTATTTTTGAAAAAGGCGTAAACAACTATAATGTTTCGTGATATCTTCCTTTCATCACACATATTTCTTAATAAATACCAATTAAAGTTTCTTGATTATATTTGGCCACCTCATACTCCATACGAGGACAAATTATGTTGATTTCATTTAGTGTGACTTTACGCTTCAATAAATATAGAGGCTTCGATAAACACATCCATTGTTGAATAATATAGAGGCTACAATAAAGACATCCCATCACAATAATTTTTCTTATATAAAGAATATGTCCATGCATGGGGCCACTTGTTTTTGACACCCTCATTGATTATTCTAGGTAAATATAATATTGTCAACCTCCACTAGGGCAAAGGAAGCAGTTGTTTCTTGAAATCGTTTTGCATCTGCATACAACCTTCAAATATCACCCTTCTTCTCATCAAGTAACTTGATAATATTAAATTCGATTCCAATAACCCATGGAGGGGGATATATTAGAGAACTTGTTTTCAATATAGAATAAAAAATACATGGATTATCATTTAGTAAATTTAGGCAAACTCGTTCGATAAGTGATAATATTCTTCTGATGCCACAATCTAGAACTTGACTGTCAGAATGTGAAATGTAGTGAAAATATTGATGAACAAAATGTATTTATCATCCCATATAATATCTAATCCTCTAGAGAACTCCTGGGAATATATTTCTGTTGATTAACATTTCTACCTCAAGTTGTTTATTCTTTCCGAGGCCTCCCCTGAAATTTTAGTTTCATGGATAATCATTATTATTGATTTTTCATCCATCCATTTCTCAAACAAGAGCCTTAGCTTTTCTTCTCTTCTCTTCCCCATGAAACTTACTTGAATCCTTTCGATCACGAGGGAGAAAATTGAAAATGGGTCACATGAACGTGCAATAGCACACGAGCGGCCACAACTTAGCATTTTTTATACGGCTACCCTCACACAACCCGAATCGACTCGACTCGCCTGAATGTGTTTCCCTTGGCGCCCTCACATGAACCAAACTTGTTTCTTATCTTCCCCATGAAACTTCCTTGAATCCTCTAATGAGTGTGTGTGAACCCCAAGGACCCATGATTTCCACTACCTAAGTTCAATCTGGTTACTACATGTTTATACTTCAAATAATTTTTTTCCTAATAAATAAACTTGATGTTTTGGGAGAGTGAAGGGATATTTACCTTTCCATTCCTTCGTAATTTTTGGTACATTTAAATCATCTAAATCCATGTCTTTAACCTATCTTGGAAGTGGGTCGGCTCCCTTAGGAATTGTATGAAGCATTATAGGGGGAGGCAACATCAATGTGACCAAATTTTCAGGCAGTTAAATGGGGGCAACCATTGAGGACTTGGGTACCTCTATGGAGGAGGAAGGACCTACCAACTCCTTCATCTCTACATTTTTTTGACTATTTTTATTCGAATCATCAATTGTATGCATTGTTGCAAGTACCTCGTTTCTATTCGCTCCTTTTTCTCTGTTGTATTCTAATGTGAGGAGGCATGTTTAGGGTTACAATGATTATGCTCAACAACTGCAAACCCATTATTTTCTTGGTTTGACACTGATTCACGGGACTTCATCTGATTTACCAACAAACAATGGTGATATAAATTTTTGTACTCATGACATATTCAACATCTAAAGGGTATATGCTCATAGTTGAGTGTCTTCTTCCACAACTCATCTTGAAAGTAGCTATCTATTGATTCCAAAAGGGGTCAAATATGTTCATGTATACACATCTGTTGTAAATAGTTGGTAGAGTCACACTGATTCTGTGTTGATATAGTATTTTATCTTTCTTCACAATGGTGTGATCGACTCTAAGAAGAATGACCTTATCCCTGAGATCAATCTCTTGTAGTAGAGGCAATTTCGGATCAATCTCTACTTGACCATGTGATCCAATGAGTAGTTTTGACTACCAAATTCCTCATGAATTCTAGCTAGATTTCACCCACTTTAGTATGCTAACTCTATATTGAATTCCATCAATATCATGCTTACTCTCATGCTCAACATTTTCATGACTAGAAAAATATGAGGACGCTCTAAGTCCACTCTATAATACTCAGGGCCACTGTTAGTTTGTTTGGCCAAACATAAGCCTTTCCACATGAATAAGTACACCTTATATCCATTCCCGTGGATGGAAGCCAAAGAATATTTCAAACCCTTGTATGGATATGGCATGCAAATGACATCATTTATTAGTTGTTTCCATGAATGCCTTACAAAGACCACAGACAATTATTCCATCTATTTTCTAGATTTCCTTGGGCTTTAGGAAAAGGTAATACTTATAAATATAAAATTTTCCCACAAAGCATCCCCCCCTTTGGGCATTGTCATCGACTGGGGTAAGTTTTTTATAGTTTTTTATTTGTATGTGCAGTTCTTTCAGTTTTTTTGGTATTATTTTGTTCCTCCAACGAGTTTGGGTTTTGTTTGGAGAAGTACTGGGCTATTCATTGGTTGGTGGGATCTAGTATTATCTCATTCTAGTGGTCTAGTGATTTTCTATGCTCATCACAATCCAAGGGGAATACTCTTCTAGAAACCATCTCATCCAGCCAAGTAACCACTATCAATATCAGAGTGCACGAAGATCAATATGAGTGCCAACATGCTAAAACAATTCAATGTGCCACTTCCATGACCAACCAAGTTAGATCATGAGCCATCAAGATCAAACATGCAAGCCTCTAACACATGGATTGAAAATTCCCAAAATGTTACTATCCATGAATGAATATGAATCAAAGAAGCAACATATTGGGTTAAATCAAAAGTCATGAAAATTTATCTTGCTTGTTTAGGGTCTTATAAACCTCATGTTATATGATTGGTAACACTTGGCTCTATATGGGAACATCCACTCTTCTTGACATTGTATGAAAACCTCATATCTTTGTCATACCTACTATATATTGTCAAAAGGTGAGAAAACATGTGGTGGGAATATGTTGTGAGTTTGGAATCTGTGAAATTTTTGGTCTCATAACCTATTTCAAGAAAGGATAAAAAGTGCACCATACTAACAATGCCTAATGGCATGGAATGCACCATACTAGATGACCTGAAAGGCCACTTAATGGGATGAAATAGACCTTATCACTCACAAACGCCTTAAATTTAGTATCTGTAGCTTCAATCATCAAGAATCCAAGCCAATAGCCAGAATAGAATACCATCACATCCTTCTCAAGGGCAGTGCACATGATCTACTTATTGTTCAGTATACCTTTGAATATGAATGTTGTTCACCAAAATTTGTCACTTCCCTAGAAAATAGAGAAATACGTCCCATACCATCACTTATAAATGCCTTAAATTTAATGGTGTAGCATCCATCATTAGGAATCCAAGCCGACTAGGCAGAGAAGAATCCCATCACTTCCTTCTCAAGGGCAATGCACAAGATATATTTATTTTTCATTTTGTAGGCATGAGTTCTTTGTGTATCATCCCTTTTTTAATGTCTTTAAGGATTTAAGTGAAACCACTCCCCCCACTATGCTTGCAATTTCTCCCTCACAAGAAAATAAACCCACCATTAGATACAAATTATAGGGGTGACTGAGTTAGGTACGGACAAAAAAAATAGGAATAATAACCATTTGTACATGGGTGGAATCCTTGGCTTCATTGACCCAAACAATCACAAAAAATTTCAAGCTCCAACATCTACAATCTAAAGGAGACAATCCCAAACGATGCTCTTAGAAAAAGGTCAATGATAGGCTCTTTATTCTACATGCATGAGTTCCTTGCATGTCATACCCTTTTATAATATCTTCAAGCACCACCACTCCCTCCACTATTCATTTTTTCTTCACTATTTCCCTGCTCTTTATGACAACATAATAAACCAACAATTTCCTCAACACTCAAAAAATTAAATAAGTATAAATTATGTGGTCGTTTAGATAATACATGTGTACTTTTCCATTATTCATCTTACCCTGGGAAAGCAAAGGCAAAGGGAGATACGCAATCAGTATGGGGTGCCTCCAAAATTTTGAGAGAGTCAAAAATTTTTTGGGTTGTTGTAGCAGCTACAACATAAACCCAAGAGAAAACAAGACCTTTGATACTAATCACACAAAAAAAATTTAGAAACCAATAATAAAATTTGTCACACTAAATCCAAACTCCAATAACGAAAGTGCGATAAATTGAATAAAAATATCTTAGAAAAAACGTTTTAGAATATAATCTACAAAGAAAATAAATTTCTTACAAGATTAGTGTCCTCACTCCAACTGAAAAAGTGTGCATCCAATACCAATTTCATTATCCCACAATTGTAATAATAACTGTCAACATAATGTTCAAGACACATTCAAAAATTAAGAATAAACATGCAAACAATTAATACACAAGCCATACCTTAACACCCCTACCTTGCAAATGAAGTGTCCTTACTCAAACTTAAATAAATAAATAAGAGGGTGTGACTAATTAAAAAAAGTTTGGGTCACATAAAAGTATATAAAATAAGAAAATAAGGGATATAAAAAGTTGCCTTATAGGTTTTTACAGCATAAGTTTAAACGATTTTAATTAAATTCATAAGGGGTATTTTGGAATTTTGTTGTTTGGTTTCTACTATAGTTTTTTCAGCAAGGGCATTTTACTGTGGTGATTGCCACTATAGTGTTTTTAGCGAGGGAATTTTACTGTGGTGGTTGCCATGTTTTTTCAGTGACGGAATTTTATTGTGGTGGTTGCTGCTATAGTTTTTTCAGTGAGGGAATTTTACTGTGGTGGTTTCTGCTATAGTTACAATGTCAAGAGTGGAGGTACAAAAATGATATCATTGAGCGAGGGGACGAGACATTGTTGGACTTCTCTCCAATATTTTTGTCGGTTCACTATGGCGAGAAAAAATTTTAGAGGTGAATCGCACATGCTCGATGGCAGAGAAGGAGGCCAAATAGTAGGAAAGGAAAATGCCAGTTATTGAGGCCCTAACTAACCAGAAACATGGAGCAAGCAGTAGACAAGGGAGAGGAAACAAAAGAGCATGGAAAAAATGAATAAAGGAAGAAAACCTAGGTAATACAAGGAGAGAGTTAGCAGCTGGGGAATCGGTTCTATAAGGGTGGGAGCCTAGTCTTGTTGAGACAACATCAGGAGGGATACACCAAACAAATATATATATATATATATTTCCACAGGTTAGTATCAGAAACCTATAGAAAATTTAGATCAATAAACTATCTTTGTTATTGTTGTATTTGCGTGTTGCTGTAGGAAAGGATTTTAGCAATGAGTATGTAACTAGTTCCCCCACTGTTGCATATCTTGTGCCATTTTCACATTTAATTTCCTTGTTGTGGTACTAGATCCCCTGCAGTTGTGTTATTTTCATAATGGATTTCCTTGCTGCTGTATTGAATCCATTGATATTGCATATATGTTGCTATTTGCATATTGCATTGTGTGGGGTTGATTAATCCTATGCCTACAATATTTTATTGTTTTCATATCGGATTGTTGGGGTAGATAACTCCTAGCCTCAGCAGATAGGATGCTCTTCATGGTCTCCACCAAGAATATTTCCATGCACAGGTATATGCAAGGCTTCACAACATATAAAGAGTAATTCCAAACCATTCAACTTCACAACATAGAAAGAGTCGTTCCAAACCATTTGTGTGAAAACATAAAGAGCTATGCCCACAAAAGCACGACGCCCATAAGTAACGAGCTCTAAAATTTGAAGTGAATATAATCATAAATGTAACAACCAATTAAGGACCGAATACTCAATGCTTTGGGATTGAACTTCCCAAGTAGACCTATCGTGAGGTCACAGAGGAATACCTAAGTTCCAAAAATGCCAGAAATGGAATATATATGTCTAGAACATTTATATTGTAGATAGGTGTCTCGTGTGTGAGGACACCTAGGATCTGCTCAACTATCAATATCTAGTGCCACTTTGGGCATGAAATCTGGAGTGTCTAGTATGTGGTGTAAACATGCTATAGTTTTATGGGTAAACAATGCAATTCATAAAATATTAAAATAGGGTTAACCGATGGTTTGGTTACATTTCAAACAAAGGAAATAGTGAAACGTGTATTTTACAATTGTAGAGTTCGTTGAGTGATATAGGCATGTACCACTTTAGAATAAGAAAACTTCATTATTGGTCAACTCAGCTAGAACACAATAATTTGAAGGGTTTTCTTACATTTCAAACAGAGCAAACAATGAAACATGTATTTAACAGTTGTAGATTTGTTTAGTGCTATAGGTATGGACCACTTTAGAATAAAAAAACTTCATGGTTGGTTAGCTCAGCTAGAACGCAACAATTTCAAGAGATTTATGGATTGTCAAACAACATGGCAAGGAAATATAAAGCACTAGTTTGCTCACAGGTATCACTTTTTTATGGAGAAGGTAATGTATGGAAGACTTTAATGTTGCATCAACTAGTACTTACCTATAGAGTTGATAGAGTCTAAAGTTGATCTAGCTATAAAAGTTGCAACCAAATTGAGTTTGTATAGAAATAATATGAATTATATGGAGTTTGGTACTAAGGTGGATATGTTGGCCATGCTTACCTATCTCGGGAGAGAGAAAATTCCAATATCACTTTGTTAATTAATTATTTCATCAGTGAAATTATATTGTTCTTTATTACAAGAAATGATTTACTATTATCATAATTATCAGAGCTGATTAGTTTAGTTTGAACCCGCCAGTTCAAAAAAAAAATCTATTTTAGCAAAAAATATGTCGT